>VXBL01003794.1:92068-131157 GCA_013400195.1 Aramus guarauna
CCCTTCCCTACTCTTCCTGGCCCTGACCCACTGCGGGAGGAGTTGTCAGGAGCTGCTGCTGCTGCCACGACCAAATGGGGTGAAGACTTCAATGTGAGCCATGTATGTGCACCAGCACAAGAGCAAGCAAGTGAACGCGAGCCCCAGCACCACGGTGCCTGAGCGTGAGCCCGGATGAGCACAGGTGAGCCGCACAGCGAAGGTGAGCAAGCTTGAGCCCAGAATGAGTGAGCAAGTGAGAGCCCTAGACGGATGATGACGTCCACAGCAAATAAGCACAAGCCCCACAGCAAGCCGCCCTCCCCCCCCCCNGTGAGCTGAGCACGGGGCTCCAGGAGCAGTGAGAGAGCGTGAACATGAGCTGACGGCGAGTCCAGAGGCCGTTGGCACGCAGGCGAGCAGAAGGATGGGTGGCAGTGCATGAGCGCCCGCGTGCACTGGTGCACAGCAGCAAGCATGAGCAAGTGAAACGGCGGGGAAGGGGGGAGAAGCATCCATCAGCACCAAAGTGCAACAGTAAGCATGACCATCGACACCGGGAGACCTACAGGGCATCCTCAGGGAGGTGCGAGCACACAGAGGAGGGGAGAGCTCGTAGGGAAACAACCACGCGTCAGGAGCAGTGGATCCGCTGCAGGGGCGGTGTGTGCTGGGAGGAGGAGGTTGGCAGGGCACAGCCTACCTGCCAGGCAGCGCAGGGAGCGGGGCCGAGCACGTGCGCTGGGAAGGGGCTGGGAACACGTGCATACGGGAACTGGGAGGCAGATGCGATGCAAACGGCGGGCAGCGCACGGAGCATTCAGGACACAGAGCAGACGCCTCTGGGATGTCAGAAGCTGGGGGAGATGGGTACACTCCCAGCACGAGGAGTCGGGGGAAGCTGGGATGCCAACAGTGCAGTGAGAGGGATGGGGCGTGGGACGCCATGAATTATGCAGTCTGGGTCCAGAGCAATGGCGGCTGTTCACACAGGGTAACATGGTGCAACACGAACAAGGACTTTGTGGTGGCCAGTTCCACAGACAGCAAACACGGGTGTACTGAGCAATGGTGGCTGGAAAGCACATTCAGATGGGGAGGAGGAGAGAGGCCTGAGCCCGGCACACTTACACAGGCACCAGGGGCAGAGGAGCACATTTACATGGGGAACAGAGGCTATCTATGCTAGACACGGGGACTAGGAGTACGTGTGCACTAACAGCAAGGGGAAACTCATGGGCTGCGCTACCAGCGAGGGTAAGTGTGTGGGCAGGACTGTGTGCACACTGCGTGGGGGGGGGTGTGCGTGGTGTGAGCGCGTGCAGAGAGGCAGGCTGCGGTTCAACCAGCAGAGGTAACAGCTGCAAACGTACCCTGCACTGCCTGGGGCCCACGGCTTTGCTGGCTCCCTAACGCCTCCCCTCCCTCCACACCCCACGGCAGTTCCCAGGCGCACTGCTCAAGTCACACAGACGTGGGGTTTGGGTACTGGAGCGAGTGGAGCCCAGTGCCATGCGCTGGGCTCTGCACAGCACCATCTGGTACAGCACAGCCGGCACCAAACAGGAGGCCCAGTCGCCAGGGGCTTCGTGCCACGTTCGGGGGACACAGCCCCAGGGAGAGGAACAGCAGAGGTCACTGGTGCTGTGCACGCACAAAGCGCAGCTCTCCCCAGTAAAGATCAGGGAGCTCTGCTCACGCATACGCACACACACTATACACTCACACGAGCGCACCCCATGCACACTCCTATGTGTGCAAGGACTGGCTTGCTCTCAGGCGCTCCCCCATGCACGCACACACCCGCTAGAGCAGCTCTCAGCACCACGGACCCTACACACGCGGCAGGCTCCCTCCCTCCCTGCTGCACACACACACTCCTGCAGGGAGACCCCCTATGCACCCGCTCTGCATCCCCTGCCACCCCACCCACCCTGGCCAGCACAGCAAGGTTCTCCTAGAGGCTGGTGCACAAAAGCCTGCGGGGCAAGACTGCTACGGACCCGCTGCCTTCCCCTCTCCTTGCCTGACCCTCAGAAAACTCATCCCAAAGCTCCTCCAACCCCAGTGTCACTTACCGTGAATATGTTGGAGCGCCGCTTCGACTGCTTGCGGATGGGGGTGGGTGTGTTGGAGGCAGCAATAGTCTCAATCCGCAGCTCCCGCTGGCTGATGCTAGGTGTGGAGGGCACAGAGGAGGAGTAGTCACTGAAGGCTCCCCCACCATTGGTGGCCTAGGGCAGAATGAGACAGGACAGTCACACAGAGACAGGCAGCTGCCCGGGGGCACAACTGCAGGAACACCTTCTGCCTACACAGCCTCGCGCACCGGGGCAAGAAGTGCAGCGTGGGACGGGGAGAGGGGACATCCTACGCCACACACTGCCCCCGCTCAGCGGGGGATCCTGGGAAAGCTGCTTCCCTTCCTTCTGCTTGAGTTTTTCCACCGGTAAAATGTTAAAATTCCGAAATCAACAGTGAAGAGCAGCAAATGGACAGGGACTGGACTGCTGGCTGTCGGCCCAGGGAAGCCCTTCCAAAGGTCTGGAGCAAAGGCTCAGAGGCAGGAAAGAACCACGCAGCCCTGAACAGCGGCAGCTGGCTCTCTTCTCAGAGGGGCATGGCTGGGGACACGTCGGCGTGCTCCCTCTCCAAAACACAGAACTGGTGCAGCAAGCCCTCGGACAGTCTGCTGGTGAGAACCCTCCTCTCCGCAGAGCTCGTCGGACATGAAGCGGTGAGACAGCCCAGAGCCTGCCTGGCTCCAAGTCCCACTCGGTCCCTTCCCTGTCTCACGATGACAGCTATGACTCCAACAGGGATGTGTGTCCCTGTGACTCGAGCCATTGCCCTTCCAGTGTCCTGGAGCACAGGGGGCACAAGCCAAGCTTACGCTCTATGTACAACACCACTGGTTTGAGGTTTACCCATGCAGACCCCAAGGGTGGCACACATCTCTTGTGCCTGTGGACCACTGTGGCCTTGGCTGCAGTGGCTCATGTCTGGGAACGCGTGGGACAACAGGCTGTGTCTTCACTAACTCAACTTCACACTTGACTTCAGGAGGAGGGGAAGATCTAACCATGCAGCTCGTGCAACCATCTCAGTGATGCTTCTCTTCCAGACAAGTAGCTGCTCACTCCCATTCTGCTCACGCAAGCTCTGCAGGCAACGACCTGGAAATGAGCTTACAAGAGGTCCCAAGGAGCAACACCTGCACAAAAGCATTTCAGAGCTGCCACCCAGGACATCTTACTACAACAAGGCAGGTGGCAGCCTGAGCTCTCTTTGGCAGTTCTGCTGATCTCTGAACAGCATTTCAAAACACATTGAAGAAGCTGTCCCTAGAAGGCTAGCAGAGCTCCGGCACCCTTTGCAGGGAGCAGCCCGCCTCCTCCCAGTTCACATGCTCACGGAGCAGCAGCATCCAACGGCCCCAGGACTTCCTCCACTCCCACCTACTGCTTAGAGCAGAACGTGCAAGCACAAGCGGGATGAGGATCTACCAGAGGTGCTCAGTGAGAAAACACCCACGTGCACGCGCTGTGCCCGGCGGGATCTGAGCCTTAGTCTAAGACAAACCGTTAAGAATGTCAGAAACATGAAAGAGGTGCTGCAGGCAGAGCAGTAACTGCAACCCACACCCCAGTCTCCTAGAAAGGGTGCAACTTTCACTCAAGCTATGGCCCATCTCATCTCTGATGAGAGAGAGGGAAGAAGATGCACAAATGAGAACTTCTTTTAAGAGAGGAAAGAGCCATCCAAGAATCAGTCCAACTTCTTTCTCTCTGAGGCAGAGCAAAGGACTTCTGACTGAGGGCAGCTAGGTGTGCCGCAGGGAAATCCTGCTCCAGGACTCTGTGATGGACCTCCGTCACAGACACTTTCGGGGAGCTGACAGCTGCTCCTGGGACATTACAGTGCCCCTAACTTGCCGGGGCTACCCCAGGCTCCAGAGCAGCTCCACAACAGCCTGCTTGCAGCACGGTGTCTGCTGCCTGAAGTCAGAGCAAAAACCCCTCCACAGGAGGGAGGCAAAGCCCGTGGGGAGGCACGCTGCCCTGACAAAATGTCCTTGAAGGCCACCACCCCCGGGTGAGTCTGGAAGACCCTAACCCCACACTGGAGGCAGGGCAGCACCCAGCAACAGATCCTCTGCAGCCTGCCCAGCTCCCTGGCCGCTCAGCAGCGAAAGGGAGCCTCGTACCAGAAGGGACTCATCCACTTGAGCTCCTACCTGCCGCCAGCCTGGCAGCACGCGTGGCTCAAACCGAGGAGCTGGAGGCGGCCATGCGGCTGCTGCATGGCTTTTGCGAAAGCCTTGCTGTGAGCAGGTGGCCTCCCTGCAGCTACGGGACTCGGACTGTCCCAAGCCTGTCCGGAGACAGGAAAGCTTCTGGAGCCCTGAAACACAGAACAAGTGGGAACCTGGTCTGCTTGTAAAAGACACCGGGCACTCCGTCCAGAGAAGTGAACACCACCGGGAGTTCCTCTGCAGGCTGTCCAGCCAACAAACCCTGCGCTGCATAACAGAGTTCTGCTGCCATGTCCGAGGGGAGGGGGAACCACTGGGGACACGGAGAAGTAAAGCCGTAATGGCACCCTGCCAGCGACATCTAACCTTTAACGGAGAGAGCTCCTGCAAACCACGGCTTCAACACTGCATGAAGAAGTATTCTGCAAACGCTATGATGAAGGAACAGATGAAGAAAGCTAGGGCTGCCAAGTTGAAGAGAACTTGCTGAGACAGCTCAAGTTTATGATCAGGTATAACAATGCATGTACAATCAGTATTTAATTGATGCATAATGTGCGAACCATGTCAAAAAAAGAAAAAGATTCAAAGCGTGAGGGAAGAGATAGCCGATGCTGCAACACAGAGAACCTGCTACCCAGGGTGAGCCAGGCCAGGCTGCCAGGAGTCCAGAAGCCACTCTGAGGTACTCTCCTGGCTAAGCTCTGCATATTTCAGCAGCCTTGTCAGCACATTTATGAAGCCATGACTGTGGGAAGGACTCCGTTCAGAAGAGGCTGTAGAGTTTCAGCTCCTGCCGGAGCAGCTGGGACAAACCCTATGGATGTTAGGCGATGTATGTTAAAGCTTCTAGGAAGAAACCTTGCTAAACTGTGGTTTATGTTTTACACACTCCCCGTAACCTTGTTTGTAAGTTTTGCCTGGCCAGAATAACTTTCCTTAGCACTTAAGTTTGCCTAGTGTTGGAGACAAGTCCAGGTTACTGTCTGTCTTGAGCGACAGCAGCATTTGAGCGTGCTGGCGTCCCAGACACCCACACCTCAGGAAAGGTACCGGGGCTGCAATGTCTTGCACCAAGCTACAAGGGCAAGTGTGAGGGCTGGTACCATCCCGTGAGTTTGGGGCAGAGCAGGAACTCCTCCAAAGGCAGACAGCAGCGCAGCCTCCAGCTACACGGGCAATCCTGAGCCACCGCACCGCTCAACTGAAGCAGACTGCTCCAAGACTTCAGCAGGGATCCAGGGACCCAGAACAAATTGCAGGGATGTGGGAGAACCCTGACAAGATGACAGGTCTGGGAAAATACCTTATTTTTGCTCCTGGCAGCTACTTTGTGGATCCACCTGAATGACCACCTGTGGTCGCTATTGAAATCTAAGAACACAGCAGAAGTGAAAGCTTAGTAAAACATGAGGGACAAATCCTTCCCGTTCCTATGTAAATGGTGAATATCACGAACTTCAAAGAATATTGATAGTGCCATAGGGTGCCTGAGCAGGGAAGAACTCAGCTGAAGTTAAGATGTAGTAACTCTTGATGTAAAAAGGCCATGAGGCGGAACATGGAGTGAAATTTGGGAATGGCTCTGAACAGGAAAGTGCAAACAGCAGCCACTGACTCAGCATCTGCACAGGACCAGGGAGGAAGCGAGAGGAGCGTACAGACCATGAAATGGAGGGCATCGTGAGCTGAGCGGGCTATGGGACGCGGGCTTCCACGAGGAAATGCAAACGCCCATTGCCTCAGCCGCCGAGACACACGCTGACTGAACTCTGCTGAAACGTGCTGCGACAGGCAGGGAACCGCTTGTTACTGAGCACAGGTGAGCTGTAGTTTGTGCTTCATTTCACTTGCAAACTTTGATTTTCCACCTCTTTCATCCGCTCTCTTACTAAAGCCTCGGTAAATGCACTTCCTAGTGTCACTGCAGAGCCCGCACAGGACCGCAGACCAAGGCCATCAGAGCGAAGCCGTGACAGCGGGCGGCCCCGTGCCCAGCCAGGAGGGCAGCTGAGCAGGGCTTGGCACGCTCAGGCACCCGGCAGCAGCCCCCACGGCCTGCGGGACTCTGCAGTTCCCCCCACCAGCCAGCAAGGCTCGGCGTGGGGTGCCTGTGTTACCTCCTGCCAGCTGCTGGGAATGAGTTCCCTGGCAGAAAGACAAACTTCCACCCCACAGCAAACACGCAGCAGTGACTCATCCCACAGCCTGGGGTTCTCCTAAAGGCATCTCAGAGTCCCTGAAGGAAGATAGAGAAGGGGGTAGCAACCATAAGGAAATCAGGTGGAATAACTCCGCAAGTACTGCAAGCATCCACTGGCCCGAGAAACACCCACCCACACCCTGCAGGCAAGGGACAGGCAGCTGCCAGAAGAGAGCAGGGTGGAAGTCAAGGCCAAGCCAAGGAACGGGGCTCCCAAAGCCATCTAACCTGCTCACCCAGTGACGGGTGCGGGCAGGACGCAGCGGAGCAGAGCCCGAACCAGCAGGCAAGCAAGAGCTTTCCTTGGGGCTGCAGGGTCCTGGGGGATCTGAGGTGTCCATTCAAACGGGTGCAGATCCAAATCCCACGAGCCGCTGGGAAGGCCCCAGGGACAGACCTGACCCAAGGGAGTGTGTGGGACTCCTGGGACTGGCCCTGGCTCCTGCCGCGCCAGCGGACAAGGGAGATGCTGAACACAGTCCTCAGGGGAACAGACCTGAGTGTGCAGGCCTGGCACATCTGGCACACTCGTGAGTGCTGGTGGAAAACTCTGACCACAGCTGACCTGCTACGACAGCTCCCTTCCTCTCCACCTCGATAGAAGCAGTGTCCTCTGAGGCACCAGGCACCGCTGCGAAGTAAAAGCAAAAAAACTCAAAACTCCCAAAGACAGAAATTAAAACAGGGCCTTTGGCTGGTTTAAGAACTGTTTCACAAAGAGGATCATCTACTGTGCAAGGACATCAAAACACCTCACACAGCACCGCTGTCCCAGAGCCCTGCCAATTTGGGAACCTGGCACAACCACGAAAGTTTGGGAAGTGGCCACCACCTCAGAGCCGCAGAAGAAAGTCCTCCAACAGATGGGTGACAATCACCAGGTCCTGCATACACCAATACCTAGCTGTGGCACAAGGCAAACAAAAGCTGCTAATTGTATTCTTTGTCTGGCTTCTTTCCATCTCATCTCCGTGTTTTAAATCCCGCGTTCCCAAACCCTTCCTTCCTTGAGATCCTTTTCCTTCTGCCAGTTCCTGCTCTCTTACTTGCAAGGGTAAGTAAGAAACCTTGGCGAGAGCCCATACCCTCAGGCAGAGAAAGTCAGAACACAGCACAACTCTGCAAAGACCTTGTCACTCTCTCGTTCGTCCTTCCGACAGTGCACAGCCTGTCCATTTCTTCCCAGAGCTGCCCCCCGCATATCTCAGTGCCAGGAGCAGAGCACACCTCCCAGGAGCGAGGCCACCAGCCCCACAAAAGGCTCCGGCACTTCTGCAGCCCGGACTTGGAGAGCGGTGCCCAGCCGGACTCTGGAGCCGTCTGCACCCAGCTCCCTCCTGTGTCAGGGACAGCTGGATCTGGACACCGCACCCTTTGGCACGTCACCACCACCACAGCGCACTCCTCCACAGCGATTCTGGGCTCTTTCGCATCCCTGCTGCAGTAACTGCCTGGGCACTGTGCTCACTATCGGACGCGTGTGCCCCCGCACGGGCAGCAAGCCCGTGTGCACCAGAGCGTGTGGGCTGCTCTGCCCTGGTCTGTGCAGGAATCAGCAGCAATCAGACAACTCGTGTTTCTCAAAGCCAGTTGGATTTTCTCTGAGGACAGCGGGAAGCAGTTCCAGAACCTCATTCCTGAGCCCAAGCGGGAACGGGGAAATACTTCACAGCTTTTTATGGTCACTCACCAGTTCCACTGCTTCATACTCTATTTTTAGGAGAAATGCTTTTTGTAATGGAAGAGAGATGTGTAAACACCACAGCAAAGATTCCTGCAGCACATCTCTGGGAACCAAAAGGGTTTGTGGTTGAACCACAGAAGACCCGGGGAATAGAAATTAACTTTGATCCTCACTGTGGTGTCCAGGTTTGCTGAGTCCAGGAGGGACACAGCGTCAGGCACAGAGCATGTACGGGGGAGGGAGGACAGAGGGAGGAAGCTCCAGAAAGACATGGCCTCTATCATTATTGCTGACACTGCTACGACCCAGGCAATCAATAAATATTTCTTGCTTAGAAAGGCCTCACAGTTAGCTGCAACTTCTGCTAGCTGCATGCTGCATTGCTTCCCGTTAGCAGCTCCGCTTTCCCACCAGAACGACCTAGGTTCCTCCAGCACGGCTCCAGGAGCACAGCGAGGTGGTAAAGTCCTGTCCCAGAGCCAAGGAGCCAGCATTCACCTCTACACAGACATTGTCTGCAAACCGGGCTGAAAGGTGCTCTGCGGGAAGGGAAGTTGGGAAGTTTCTGAGCAAAAACCTCTAACAGAGCTCGTGACATGCGGTTAAAACCTGTTCTGATGCCCAGACTTGGCTTCCCCATGGCCAGTCTTAAATCCACTCCTTTTGCTCTAGCACCTTCTTTTCTTAAGAAGTTCTTGCCTGTCACAGCTGTGTATTTTAGAGGTCAGGTTTGGTCCATTTCAGCTTTCACTTTCCTCAGCTAAGCCAGCCAAGTGCTTATGTTCCCCCTGCGTCAGGGTCTCTTTTCCCTCCCACTTGCTTTTTGCTGTTCCTACACCAGTTTTAATGCATACTAATATGAGCGACTGGAATCAGACTGGGGATTCTGGTATCCCCACGCCCCTCACACAGGGAACGCATTTTTAGGTTCACTACAGACATGCTGTCGGCACAGCAAGTGCCACTGGTACATATTTGTCAGGACCCTTTTCTCACACTTTGGACACTGAAGAAAATACTGAAGAGTTCAGCTCCTCCCTGAGGGACACTGCCCTTGGGCATCCTCCACCGCGCTCCCCCTTTCGGCACAGACCGTCTCCCCTTCCCAACCAGTCTCTGACTGCTCACAACTTGTCTGCTAATAAAACCCTCAAGTTGCCAGATACAAATGTCCATTTTCCCTGGACTTTGCTCTCCACCTTGGATGCCTCCTATTAAACTTCTCAAAAAGCCCCCATGGCCAGACACACTGCAGGGCATGGTATGGCTGCATACGTTTTGCGAGCAGCTGCGGTATCCCAAGCTGGCTGACACACAAGCTCTGAGCAGAAAGCTACGCAGCTGCACCAGGCAGCTCTGGCTGTCAGCAGGGCTTAGCCTACTCGCTCGCACGCAGAGACTTCACCTGAGCTTGCTTGTGCCCGGGTGACCCGGAACACGAGGAAGCTGGCACAGGTCTCTGCAAAAACCTGTACGCACGTGCTCGCAGTCCAGCTTTAGAAGCCATAAAATCAGGTATAAACTTCACGTGGGTACTTAACAATTCTTTATGTAAGGGTCCAAGCAGTGGCTGCAGCCACTACCCAGGTTTGTAGAGGAACAATCTCCCGTGTGGTGGTGTACCAGAAGTCCTCCCAGGGCTTGAGAGGCTCAGGTACACCCCAAGGTTCACAGCCAGTCCCCTTATGAAAAAAAGTGTCATGCTGGTGGAATGCGTTTTGCTAACCTTGCTTTGCATTTTCTTCAGCTCTACGTGCTCCTCTGAGTCCTTAGCTACTCTTTTCCTCAGAAACCGTTTCAAGTGCTGCTCACTGCTGAGGCAGCCGAGGGGCTCACAGCTGCTCCAGTACGCCGTACCCCATCTTCCATAAACCCAGCTGCTACACTTGCTGTTCCTCAGGCTGACAGCACTGTGCCAGACAGACAGATTTCCTGAAGCTCTTGCTACAGATCCTGTGACTTCATATGCCAGTTGCTTCAGAGCTGCAATTTGTTGGCTTGACTGCCCCTGAGGAGCAGCAGAGCCCAATATCTCACGTTCCTCGTCAGAGAGCCAGCTCAGCATTTACGTGGGTGCTGGAGACTGCAGCAAAACCCTAATGCAATTAGGCGGCTTCCCAAAACAATCTCCTTCACCAGCCACTCACCATGGCAGCCTCCTTTGGTTTCTGAGTTGCTCCTTCTGCTCCTCCCGAGTGACAGAACAGACACCTCTGGCTTCACCATCCTCCTGGCACAGAGACCTTGGCAGTCCCTGCGCCAGAAGAATGGCACAGAGCCCTTCCTCCGGCAGTGGGGAGCAGAACCTCCTTCTCCTCTGTGCTGCTCCTTCAGTTCACCACTAATTTGCCCCTCCCCAAACACCCCCTCTACGCAGCCCACCTGCACATGCATGGAAGACCATCAGCTTCCCACTCCCAGGGGGAGCAGGACCGAGGGCAGCTGTGCCCACCCAGGCTGCCCCTTTCACAGACCTTCTGCTCCACCTTCCCGGCAGACTGCTCGCAGCTCTGCAGCCAGGGGCGGGAGAAGCACACCGCAATCTTTGGAGCCAGACCCAATGGTTGAGACACGAAGCTTGACGTCAGGGCAAGCACCAAGCTGTTCTGGGCTATGGACAGAAGCCTCAGGGCAACAACCACTCTGCTCTTTCCAAAAGCTGCTCCAGGGCTGTGGTGTGAGTCAGGCTAGGCTAAACATGCCGTGTATTGAGTGACCTGAGGGGGTGTGGAGAAGCACGAGGGGTCCCGGACTTTCTCCGTTCCTGTTTCCCACCTGGTTGATGTGAACAGAAGGAATGGAGGCCGCAGACACAGACGAATGGCTGGGTGAGTTGGGCAGGGACTTGCAGGGGCCGATGGAAAGCTGCTGTTTCTTCCGTAGAGCCACCACCTTCTGAGCCACTGGAAGAAGGGAGAAAGGGACAGGGTCAGAGTCCAGAAAGCAACTCCCTCCACTCGCGGATTTCTGGAGGGTTTCAGTGAAACCAAACCCTTTGACTGATGCCAACATCTGGAGCTCAAACAGGGAGGACATCTGGAGTATTAACAGGGAGGACTTCTGCAGAACACCCAGCCTCGCAATCCCCATTGCCTGCCGCTGCCACGCCAGCAAGGGACAGCGTTTGCCCAGGGCTGTTCCAGCAGGCAGCAGGGCTGAGTCCCTGACAGCCACCCACTTGGGTCTCACACAGCAGTGACTTCAGGTGGACACCAAGGAGCCACCCAGAGCCCTGGGCTGCTGGAGAAGAATCCATGGGCAGCCAGAGTCACTTCTCAGTCACGCCCTCACAGCAGCTACGGGAGCCAGTTACCAAACTGAATAGCCTGGGCAATGCCACCTCCATCAGCTTGAGCCCTTGTGATCCTCACAGTCTCCAGGTGTTTGAAAAACTAACGTGAGGAACAACTCTCCCACGCCCTGTGACCTCGCTGTCCGATGCCAACCGCCCAAAATTGCACTTCAACCTTCCCAGTCTCCTGCCTTTTCTGGAAATAAACATCTTGACCAAAGAGCATGACAGCAAAGAAGCTGGGCTGCTGGGGAATTCAGGGGAACACATCGCCATTCCTCATGTCCTCTTGCACACTGGCTGGGTACCCCACCACCACCGAAGGAGGAGCCTTTCAGATGAACACAACTGAGGACATCGGGAACGTCACACGTCCAACCCAGCATGCCTCGTATTGTGCATCCTTACAATAAAGGAGCTGCCACATTCCCTTTCCAGAAGGACAGATGATGTTGCACCACACATGTGATGTGACTGAACCCATTTGGAAAAGTCAGATGCCAACAGCAACTGCAAAATCCTGCCACCCCACAGCTGCAGTGCCATGTCCCGTACAGAGACAGGTGGAGGCCTATTGGGCCACCACTGCTACCTGCTCATCTGATAAACCGGGGAGCCTGCCCAGACTCCCAAGCTAAATAATAGCCCCATAAACAGCAGGAACCCTCCTACGCCCACCAAGCAGACCATATTAACCTGCTGATTTTTCCTGCTCTCCTCCCCTCCATCCTCTCCTCCGGCTAGCTTCATCCACCATTCACTGCATAAACCATCTCTCCTTCAAACACTGGCCAGGCACACTGCGAGCTCAGACATCCCAGGGGCCTGGGAAGATTTGGAAAAACTCCTCAGCAATCGCTGTCCTGGGCAAAGAGCCTGGCAGAGGCTGCCCTGTCACTCACCCTGTCCCATTAGTGGTAACGAAGGAATTAATGACGAGGCCAGCAAGACCACACTGGTGGTGATAAAATCTCACCAACCCTTAACTGAGGCATCTTGAGGCAGCCTCCGTGTTTCTGCTTGCCAGGCACTTCTTGCACATCACCCAGACTTTTTCAAGGATAACTTCTGTCATCCCTTAAGCCAGTCTCTGGGATCACTTGCTTATCACAATTTCTTTGGTGGCTACATGCAGCTCTGATGTAAAACCAATGAGCCTTGCCCTGTCCACAGAACCTCTGTCCAGAGACACCACTTAGCATTTGTTTGCCAAATGTCACATGTGGTGCTGCTGTATTAGCACTTGAGCATCACACAGTACTTTAAAGCGTACCACAGCACCCTGTCCTAGATGTTCTGGAGAATCCCAGCTCCCTGCTGGGAACAGTCAGCTCTGGGACAAGTACCTGGACAGAGAGGAGGTGCACGTGAAGGTCCCCAGGGACAGATCAAGGGCCCTACAGAAAAGACCTTGCGGTGGGGTGGCACCTTACGGAGTCACGGGGCCTTGCACACATCCCTACGCACAAACTCTTGGCCTCTCCATCGAAACGCTCCCGCCCAACCCTTCCTCAGAAGCATCACTTGCTGCCCTGGAAGACACGGCAATGCTGTCCATCACCTCGATGGCCAGGAACAAACAAGCTCACATCCGGGCAGGAGGAGGGACACCCACTGCCCAGCTGTCCCAGTCAGGATGCAGAAACCCAACCAAGCCCCTAGGCAGGAGAGCCAGAGCCACCCTTGATTTTCAAGCCAAAGCCCAGGTCTGCAGCCCTACGGCTGGGAGGAACAATGGAGAGCAGCAGTGCCGCAGCACATCAGCAGAAGGCTCTGGCGGGCCGTGAGACAAGGCTGCCTCGCACCACTGGCAGTTGTCTCCGATGCCCAGCACCAGTGGGAGGAGAGGAGCGCTCACGCCGGGCTTGCTGCAGAGCTGAAGCTAGAGAAGCCACCCACAGCACCGGGCAGCATGGCTGCTGTCCCTCCTGTGCTCTTCCAGGATGGGGCCTGGGTCATTCTTCCTCTTCGGGAACAACTTCGAGATAATCACTGCCAGGGGGCTCTCAATGATTTGCTCTTTAACCGTTGTCTGGTATAGAAATATTCTTCAAACGAAGCCCAAGAGCTGAGGCATCCCCACACCAATGGCTTCTTGTTATTGTCCAGGCATCCTCTAAACTCCAGGAAACCTCTGCATATCGGACCTCTGTGAAGGCAATTTTGAGAAGAAAACCCTTTAACCGTACCTCTCCAGAGCCAAGAAGTCAGAAGGCACGTGCCATACCCATCTCCCACCTCACCGGGAGCTCTGCTGCGAGCGAGGGGACCACACCGATCCACGCCTCAGGGTGGGCTCACCCGTGGTGAAGTTCTGAAACTGCAGTTGGTGTCTGCCGGGCACTGGATGCTGCAGCACACAGCCCGGCCTCTGTCACTCTTCCTGCTTCTGCCAGGGCCATCTCCACGCAGTATTTGAAGCCACAGGCAGAGCCTGTCCCATCTTTTCACAGAACCAGTAACTGTGACGACATCTGGTGCTGGAAGCAACTTGGAAAGGATGAGAGAAGTGCAGTTCCCACACAGTGAACAGCGTTTCCAGGGGACTTTTGCCAGGCCACATGTGAGACACCAGCAAGGAGATAGTTGCCCCTTCTCGGCTGCCACGCATCCTTTTCATAGTGACCTTCAGAAGCCTGACTGCCCAGACAAAACCTCCACCACTCCCAAAGATCCAACACAGTTACAGTGGCACACACTGTAACGTTTATGGTCCAGGTCCTCGCACAACACAACCACAAACTTAGCTTCAGACCAAAACCACCTCCTGCTCTAGGCATGGAGGAAGGGTCTCTGCTACCCCTGACTGAGCTGGAAGGAGGGCACCACAATAGCTTGAGCCACCCAGTTCTTGGAGAACCTCCGAACAGTCGGTGAATGTGAAGATCCGAGGTTTCCTCAGAGCTTCCTGCACGCTCAGCAGCACCACGTGGGGCATTTGCAGAGCCAGGAGCTTGGGAAGGAAGAGTGCTAGCCTCAGCCTTCAACTGAATACCAAGAAGTAGGATGGTCACTCCCTCAAGCTGTCATGCGAGACCAGCGTAACACTACCGTGCTGTCCAAAAAGGTCAGTGATTGCTTGGTAGACGAGACAGAGGCATAGAAGGGTTGTCTGGGAACAGAGGTGCAGCGTACAGTCTACACAGCATGGACAAGCAAGCAAACCTTGGCAATGGAAACAAAGACCACAGCTTAGTGAAGTCTTCACGTTTCTGCTGTGAAAAACCAACATCTTCCCCTGCCTGCGTGGGGCAGGTCTACCATGGTCTGGGCTGAGCAACTTGTGTTGGAGAAACCATGTAAAGATGAGATCTGGCTGGTAACTGGATCACCATGTGGGGAGCAAGCTCCTCACACAATCCACGACTGCCAGCACTCCACCAGATCCCAAACCAGATGCATCAGGACTCACCAGTGCTCACTGGGAAAAGCTGCCTGCCCACTCTGAAAACACCTTGTCCCAACAAGTCAGCTTCACCTGAAACCAGACCCTGGAAGGCCCTAAACAGTTCTCAGATGCCAGTGAAGTCTGGGGCCGATGTGTTGGGCTCAGCTCTCCTCAGCTCCTCGCCAGCACCTCCTGCCCTGTTCTTTCCCTCCCAGAGCCGTGCTCAAGAGCGACTGTGTCATCCCGCCCTTGAGCAGGCAGGTGAGAGCACCAAGTACCTGGGATTTACTCCAGACCTCCTATGAGATGGTGGGTCCCTCTGCTCCATTTGCAACTCCCAGCTATCACACTGCTTTCTCCAGAGCTCCGAGCAGCACGCTCGGCAAGGGCACCGATACTGGCAAAACCGCAGGCGCGCGGTACTGCGCGGCAGGCAGAGGCAGCCTGCTGCAGGAAATTCGGCACTGCTCAGGGAACCGCAGCAATGCGGACGGCTCCTGCGTACACAGCCTCAAAGGCCAGAAGTTTTCCAGGCTGAGCTCTGTCTACTGCCAGCCATTAAACTTCACCCAGCCTACACCTCACCCATCACCTGGGGATGCAGCGAGTTTCTTCCACAAAGGGACCTGGTCTGGATTTGGAGAAAGTACAAGAGATGCAGAATACAGCACTTCCCTATGCTTTTTTCCCAACAACTAATGACAAGAGGGCTATTAATGAAAAAAGTAAGGATTCTTTAAAATTTGAATTGACTGGCTTTGGCTTCTAGCATTAACTCTCTGCTAGCCTGCAGAGTCTTAGGTGGTTTTCGCCTCATGTACCTAGGTACATAGATACTCCTAGATTGTAATTCAAGTCACCTCTCAATCTTGTTGTGAATTATTGAATGGATAAGCTCTTCCAGTGTCTCACTATCAGGTATTTTTTCCAGCCTTTGACTCATTTTTGTAGGGGTTTTTTTTAATCTTCTCAGTTTCCCTGTGTCCTTTTGAAGTGCTGACACCTGAGTTTGACAGCACCCCAGCAACGGTCCTCCTGCTGCCCTGTACGAATCCGTCCCGACTCCCACTCGGTGCTCACCCAGGGACAGCGTCAGCCCTCCTGGCAGGGTGGCCCACGCTCCTTGTTCCGTACAGCACCAGCGCTTGCCCAGGCTGACAGCAGTTTTGTTTGAATAGTCTCTGATTACCACACTCCTTGGGGCTTCCGGCTTCCGCAGCCTCAGTGCTCCTCACATGGACAAACGCGTTCCCTTGCCTCCTTCCCGACCACGCGTACAGGCCGTGAGTGGACCCAGCCAGAAGGTGAAGCACAGCACTTGGCAGGCGCTCGCTCCTGAGTCTCCAAGCAGCAGCTCAAGGTCTCCCACCAAGTTTGCTAAGCAGCGCTGGTGCTAGAAGCTGAGTCCCGGTCTCACGTGAGAGCTTTCATTTCACACATCACACTGCTTTGTGTTGTCAATGCTCCCAGGGTCAACAAAGAGAAAAAATAACTCCTGAGCACAATTCATTGCATGTCGAGATAAAAAAGCATGAGAAGCAGCCAAACAAACAGCAGGACCTACTTCTGCAGTGCCTCCCCCAGCCCCTTCCAAACCCACCGGCTGCTATTCCTCAGCGTACTGTCCTTCAGTGAAGGGACACAAAAGAACCAATTCAAAGAACAAGCTGAAGAACTTTGGTGGCACAGGGTGCCAAAGCTTTCCAGAATCCAGATCAGCTGCACACACAGCCCACCTGCTGTTGCTCCCTCCAGACCTGCTCTGCAAACCACCGAGTCGGTTTAGCAGATTCTCTCCTTCCAGGTCTACTGCAGTATTCACTATCCTCAGCTCTTCCCAGCTGTTTCCTCCCACCATTCCTCACAAGGAGGAGGACGGAGGGGAGAATTACAAGCAACTTGCCCGACAGGGTGGCCCCAGTTTTCCCAAGAGTACCAAACCCAGGCAGAGGCCGCTGGATGCTGAGGGGTTCCCTGCCAGGGCCAGGCGGGACAGTTCGGAAGGTCGCTCTCTGCGCTGACTTCTTAGACCGCCTGAGAGGCGGACCAGCGGCAGGGGAGGGGAACATCTCTACATGCTTCTGTGTCAGAAAAGCAGCACTGTGACTGTGATCCTCAGCCCCGCAACAGGAGATTACTGGCAGGTCACAGACTTAGGCACAGGAAGGAGGATCACCAGCTCCAGCTCGGAGGGAGGCACTGAAGCCGCGGACAGGCTCAGTCCTGTGTCTTGCCCTCAGCCTACCTTGCTGCGCTGCGGTTTTTGCCTTCAGGCAGCCCTGCTGCACTACGATTTCCAAGCTTTCTTCTGTGCGCCTGTTCCTCCTGCAAACACTAATAGCACGGCTCTCCTCCTTTCCAAAAGCAACTCTATCCAGTCTGGCCACTCAGCTCTGTGCAGACCCTTCCTCACGCATTCAGCAGATCCCCAGCTGCACTCCAGAAGACACAGCAGAGAAAGGGGATGGGAATATGCAGTCCCAGGGCAGGGTCCCACTTTATTTAAGCAGACTGCAAACTCCGAGGACATGGTGTAGGTCACGTCTTCCACCTGTAGCATCCCTCCAAGCGCCTCTCCAAGTCTAAGCAGAAATGTTCTTCCATACACTGTTCCCATGAGGAACAGCTGCCCCATCTGGCTATTCAGTTGCTGCCCCCCTACCTCTAACACCCAAAGGTTCTGCCATGCTTCCCCCTCTCCTCCACAAAACGCAATCAAAACTCTCTGCAGCCGCACAAGTGCTCCGCAGGCTCCTATAGACTGCTGTGCTGCACAGGCTCACCACAGGGATGCAACCGTCCCCTGCAGCCTCTCTGCGCTCTGGAACAAGTGGCTACCCAGAGGACAGCCCCTGCAAGACAGGCAGGAGAAAGGAGCTGCCCAGCCCTGCTCTGCGGTTCCTCGTGCACATCCACATGCAGTTCACCTAAGGGCTGCACACAGAGGAACCCCTACACACACACAAACAGCTACGTCCTACTCCTTGGACCCGGTCTGCGTGTAAGGCAACGGCACTGCACGTGAATGTGTGCCGAACTCCCCTGGCCTCACGCCAGCACGCCGTTCTAACCGAGAGCCGGCGGTCTAGGCAGTGCAAGCCCCCTCTCTGGGACAGCACTGCTGCCCTGCCTCGCCCAGACACCCTGCACCGGCTGCAGTTACCGTCCTGGAAGACTCTCTCCACATTCAGTCCGTAGGTGGCACAGGTCTCGTAGTACGTGCAGCGCTTCAAATCATTGGAAAGCTTCCGCGCCCGAGAATCGTCAATGACCCGGGGGTTCGTGGCGCTGATGGCATCTGGAAACCAAAGGGAGAGGAGGTTGAAAAGCAAGCGGCCGTGTCCCATCTATCCATAGGTCCCAGGGCACACTGCTCCCTTCACACACTGACACCCACAGTACACCCCCCTCTCCTATAAATGCCTTAGATAACAAAGTCCCACGTTTGCAGAAAATTTGATTTGTTAAATGAACCTTTTTAAATGAACTGTTTTTCAAATGAACCTTATTCAACTCTTCTAACCATCCAGCCACCGACGTTTCTGAAGACAGAGGACAGAAACCAGTGGGAGGTGTGGCTGGCAAGGCAAGGCAAGGCAGCCTGGATGTCAGGAATGGGACACACAACCAAGAATTTGCACAAGCATGTCGTGACCAGGGCAGCTATTGAAGACCACAGGACACTCGGTGACAGCAGACAGAGCGCTGGGGGCAAAGGTGTTAACAGCCCGACCCTGGGAACAACTACAGCCCCGTTGGCATGAGGATGCACGGTGTTCATGTGCGTTAGAGATGACTAACGTTGCCATCTGTCAGTGTGTCACCGGTCATGGCTGCTGTAACGAGCAAGTGCACTCTTCTGCAAGTCTACCTCAGTTACAGAGTAAAATGGATTTGCCAGTCCTGATCATTTTAGGTCTCACAGCCATACCCTACAGATTAAAGAATCAAAAGGGAGAAAGAAATCATTCTCAGTTAATTGGGAAAGATGGCTCTGCTAGGATGCACTCACTGTTGAGGCCTTGGTAGACAACACTAAAAAATAGGCTTAATTTGTATCCCAGATGGCTGCCAAGTGCTTGCATGGTTTGGAAAAAACTACCTTCCCAAGAGGAATCCCATTCCCTGGAGACACGTCAGGGACAAGCAGGGGCTGTAGACGAACCCTCTCAGGAGGCACCGAAGGAGTACTGGGACTCGCACGGTAAAGCAGTCCTCCTCCGACTCTCCAGTGGGTTGCTTAGTGTGACCGTAGCAAGGCTGTGACCTCACCTGGCTCTAAGTCTGGGACAGCAACGATCCCTGACCTCCGCCAGATCACTCCTCCCCGCTCCCGAGCCTCCACAGCACGTGCCGGCAAGCCCAGCCCAGTCCTGAACCAAGATCGCTCAGTCCTAAAATTAATTCCACAATCTTTAAATATCCAAAGTTCAACAACTTTGTTCTACTCTTAACCTATGGTCCAGAGCAGACAGCCCTGCGACTCCCCTCCTGCTCTCGCTGCCTGACTTCCCAGCCTCGGGGTTTCTTCTTCGCCAGGAACAGGTCACACTGCTCAGGAACTGGGTCCGGCCAAGACCTTTTTTTCTCACATCCTCTGTCCTCTGCTCCTGCTCTCTGCTGTCACCCTTACATCCAGACAACTTCTGCAGCCCCAGGCTCCCTCCTGCCTCTGCTTTCCCATCTACAGGCAGGAAGGACACTCCTTTTGGAAATGTGGAGCAGCACCTGCAGCAACTCTCGTTACTGCCCCCCTGCCTCCGCAGCAAGGCTTTCAGAGGCCAGGCTGCCTCCGACACGCGCTGTGCAAGGCAGGAATCCTGCTCGAGGGCTGCCCTCTCTCCTGACAGCCCCCTCTCCGTTGGCAGCTCCTTGCCCAGGCACGGCCGGGGTGCCCAGCTGGGGCTCCGGGCACCGCGTCTCCGTCTCTGCCGCCCGCACCCGCTGGCAGCCTCAGCAGCAGCTTGGTGACAGGTCCCTACGGCCCCCACCCCAGTCCCAGCTGGCTCCAGCCCCCAGCCCTGTGGAGGAGTGGAGGGGGAGGGCAGATCTGGGTTACTGCGGCTCTTCCCCACTTCCATGTGCGCTGGCAGCACCTCGGGGGAGACAGTGCTCCAGAGGTCAGGCCTCTTCTCGGGGTGCTGAAAGCAAATTGCCATCCCCCCCAAACGTTCCCGGCTGCAGCTCACCCCCAGAGGACGAAGGGCAATGCGCCAGCAGAAAACCCTCCTGCACCCAGGCCCTGCCTCCTGCCTGCACCCAGCTGCTGCAGGCAGAACGAGGAAGGCAGGACACGTCAGCAGGCTTGGGCAGTGCGAAGAGGAAAGCGGCTCCACGAAGTGTGGCAGCTCCGCAGGAAAGCTGAGATGGTCTGAGAAGGAATTACTCAGCTCCTCTGGGGTCTGAAACCAGGGGCCTCAGCATCACTCAGTCCCACGTACGGCTTACAGACTGGGATGCCCTGATGCACGCGCAGGGCCAGCACCCCACGCTCTCTGGCCAGTGTGGACACGTCACCAGTGCTCCTGACCGAGGCAGGGAGGATGCGGGGAGGAAGCCCGGCCGCCCCGCTCTCACCCTGCGTGCCCACCAGCACCATCGGCACCTCCGCTGTGTTCCGGTAGCTGCAGAGCCGCAGGTAGTAGTTGTAGACTGTCTGGAAGCTGATCTCGTCCTCCAGGCTGAAGACAAACACCACAGCATCGACCCAGGCAGCAAACTGCAGGAGACACGCCGGCAGTTACAGCCCAGCCAAGCGTCCTGGAGCCCCGTGCCCTGAGCCGCAGGAAGGACAGCCACACGGCTGGTGCGGGGGGTGCTGCGGCCAGGCTCAGCCCAGCGCACACCCCGGGCCCTGCGGCACAAGCCCCCCGGCACCGCGGGGAGGCCCTGGGGCCAGCAGCCACCAGAAGGGTGTCCCCTCCTCAGCCTCCCAGTCCTCACGACCTCTCGGGACTGGGCTCCCAGGAGGCAGCCAGGTAGGTCCCTCCCCAGGAACCCTCCAGTCCCTCGGGCAGGACAGCGTGGGAATGGATCGCAGGAGGTATGGGTCTCCTACCTGGAGTTCAGGGGGCCCCCCCTCATCTCGAATCAGCAGCAAGTAACTCTGACCGTCCACTACGATCTCCTTCTTAAATCGGCCACCTTGGGAAGACAGCAAAGCAGCAGGTCAAGTGGGGGGGGTCGGGGGAGGCAAGCAGGGGAAAGCCCTAAGGAAGGCTGGGGAGGCTGCAGAGCCCTGCGGCAGCAGCAGATGAGGTGCAGAGCCGGGGGTCACCTTTAGAGCCAGGGAGAGGAGCGAGGACCCAGACCACCCCCCAGGCGCCCTGGGAACCAGACCTTACCCTCTGGAGACTCCTCCTGCACATAGGTGCCGGTCAGGTAGCGGTGCACGAGGGCCGACTTGCCGCTGGACAGGTTCCCCACGATGCCCTGAAACAGAGCCACACGTCACCCACCGTCTGCGTGCCCACCACGTCTCCCTCTGCACGAGGCCACCCCCTGCAAGGTGAGACCACCAGTGCCTCCTGGGCACATGCCGACAACGGGCAGAGATGCTCCCGAGAGGGCACAGGGGACGGTGGAACTCAGCCCAGCACTTGATGAGAGCCCTGGGGGCATGAACTGGTCTCAGTCGGGCAGAGAGCAGCAGGTACTGGGGCAGACCCTCGTCCTCCCCCAAACAGGCGCAGCTCTGTCAGCACCACATTAGCTCTGCCCACAGCCCTCCTGCTCCTCGGGGGGACGCTCGCCCTCCCAAGTCAGTCAAGTCAGAAGGAAAAAACCCTCTTCTCCCAGCCCACATATCCCAAATTTTAGGGCATTACAGCTCTGGCACCTGCCAGAAGGAGAAGGGGAGCGGAGCCTGGCCACGTGCTCGGTACAGCTGCTGCTCCGACACCAGCAGCAAGGCACAGCGCTTGCTCCTCGCTGCGGCAGTGACGCTGCTGTAGCAGAGTGCACGGTTCCCGGTGGAGCTGGCTGTGCTGCCTACACAGAAAGACAGCTAGCACTAGTTTG
Organism: Aramus guarauna; assembly: GCA_013400195.1. Classification (NCBI taxonomy): domain Eukaryota; kingdom Metazoa; phylum Chordata; class Aves; order Gruiformes; family Aramidae; genus Aramus; species Aramus guarauna. The sequence goes on from VXBL01003794.1 coordinate 113,890, forward strand.
TAACCGAGCTGAAAAATAAAGACACCTAGCACTAATTTTTAACTGGGTTGAAACACACTGGGCTAGGGGTCTGTCAGTCTGGATGACCCTACAAATTTGCTACAAAATGCACGTTGCTGTCCCAGGATGGGACAGCCAGAAAACCCAGTCCTTCCTAATGTCAGCATTTTCCCAACGGTTTAGAAAACCTCCAGTGCCTAAGGGCTTGCAAGAGCCCCGCCTGCTGATGGGAGAGCAGTCCTGGGGAAAAGGGGCATCTTCTGCCATCCCTGCAAAAAACCTAGTTCCGACTGGTCAGATTATCTCCCATAGCTATTCCCCACATCCGCAGGGACAACACAGCTTGTGGAGCGGGCTCTTGCGTCACTGAGCATCCCACCTTGTGCTCCTCTAGCCTCAGCTGCGGTGTTGCTCTGATGGAGCTGGAGCAGAAACGCCGGGGCGATGCGGAGGCACCCTTTGCCCGCAGCGTGCTCTTCCTCCTCCCCATGCCCCAGGCCTGTAGAGAGGTGCTCTGGGCCAGGAGCCATTAAGGACCATCCTAACTCACTTCTTACACAGGCCTGTGCACCTCAAAACCCTGGTTGGTGACGAGGGCGGGCAAGCTCCCACCAGCCCTTCACCGCGCAGAGCCCAGGAAGCCGTCCCGGCTGAGCCGGGGCCACAGCTCACCGCATCTGGGCGAAACGAGCTCCCGCTCCTTTTCCACACACCTTCCCAACAAGCATCTAATGTCCCTTTGGCTTTGGACAGTCTGACCTTACCACGGAGCTTCTGGTACGTAACCAACTCCTGCCTGAGGGCACCCTACACCTCCTCCCTGCCTAAAGCACCCTCCCAGCGCTCCCACAAAGCCTCCCTGGGGCTGGGTGTCTGGCACACCAAACAGCCGTGCAGAGCACCTGCCCGTACTGCCCTGCGCAACCCGGAGCTGCGGCTCTGCACAACTGAAGGTTCACCCTGCCCAGCGAGTACACGGCTGAAACAGGCAGCTTGTCGTCGTCACCATACCATCCACCCAAATGATTCTGTAGGCATCCTCCTTCTCTGTGCCCAAGATTAGTTAGCATGGACTTGGGGACTTGCTGTTTCAGTGGGACTGAAGATGTCTGGTACATCTCCCAGGCAGAAGCCACCAGAGACACCCCCATGCAGAGCTCCCAACAGCGCTGCTGTGTTTCTGGAAAATCCAACATCCCCTGCGCGTCCACAGCTGCTTCACAGCAAATGTGCAGCGGCACTAAAGCGTGTGGCAGCACGCTGCCGACCTTGCACCCTTCCTAAATCCACCACTGGACCAGACCACGAGACTCACTGCACATGCAGAGTGCCTGCGTTTCCTGGGAATACCAGAGTGTCCGTGGAGGTGCTGCACAGACACGGTGGCTGTGTTTCTGCGCAGGAAGTCCCAGGCAGAAATACAGCATCTTTATGATGAAAATTTCAAGCAGGCACACAGCGCTGAAAAGGTAATAGTGTTTGTGAAAACAGCACATGACCTTACACGTACGAGAGACAAAATCTAAATCCCAAGTCCCATCATGTGTCTCCAAGTGTCGCCTGGGAATCAGAAGCCGGCACAAGGCCCAGCAGTGTCGGAGCGGTTACGGGAGAACGCTCCTCCCGGGCTCCAGCGAGCCCAACTCCTGGAAACGCAACACGGCACTGCCGGCAAACGCAGGGAAGAGCCCGCACAGCCGACCGAGGACCAGCTCCTTCCTGCGCGGGGGACGCACGCTTTGCCCTCGCCCCGTCCACAGCCCACCCGCGACCGGCCCCGCTGAGCACCAGGAACGAAACCTGCTGCGCGCTCAGCCCAGACCCAGCCCGGCACAGGACACCTCGCCCCAAGACCCGGGTCCTGCGTGCTGGAGCCGGCAGCTACCGTAGGCAGGTCTTGCAGACGCAACCGGTGGTGACAGCCAGGCAGCAGGCTGCGGCACAGACGGACAGACCGCGCTGCCAGGAGCAGCCTGCCTGCAGTAGCACAGCACTCACGGCACACCACCTGCCTGCACCCGCTGCACCCCTGCCTGCGCCCTGCGCCCGCCTTGCTGTGGAGCAGTCGGTGCCGCTGCGGAGCAAAAGGAATGACCAACAGGCGGTCCGGCCCGGCACTCGTTTGCCCCGACCAGGGAGCAGTGGGACCGGGGTGCCAGGAGCCCAGGACTCGGATCAACACGTTCCCATGGGCATGCCCAGGCTGAATGCATCGCTGCCAGGTCTGTCACCCGCAACAGTGATTACAGATCACACACAGCGCGGTTAGGCAGATGAGAACACGTACCAGACTGCAAACCTCACAGGTAACGCGCACGTGCTTCTGGAGCCAAGCGATCTGCGGAGACGTAAGCACTACACGAAGGCCGTAGCCCATGTTATGAAGGAAGGAAACATGTCCTCCTCCGGCCGAGCCCTGCCTGCCGCTGCCGCACGTCGTGAGCAGGCGGGATGTAAAGAGGTGGAGACAGAGAAGACGCGGTGCAGGCCAGCAGACAGAGCGGGCAGCTCGGGGCTCAGCTCCGTGCCCCGGCCAGCCACCGAGGTTTCCCCGGTCCCTGGGGAAACCTCTGCAAAGCAGAGCTGCTCCACGAGGCCGCCCGGCAGCCAGGACTCCACGCAACATCAGAGATCAAACACTCCAATGATATTTAGCTCTCTAAAAATTGGATGGAAGCTGCATTTACACTTTGTTTGCTTATAACCAAAATCCTGACCTATGTCTTGCTGAATACATTTCTGCTTTGCCTTATCCTCAAACAAGCTCAAACAGAACCAACAGTCTTGAGGAACACAACCGCTCAGAGGCAGCAAAGGGAAGGAAAACGTGGGGTGTAGCACCACGGAAAGCTCTGTCTCGAGACCTGTCGGGAGAAGCAGGGAATGCAGCCTGCCTCTGCGCCAGCCAGCGAAGGGTCGATATTGCCCAGTGTCGGGTCTGGAGGACGAGTCCCCGCCAACAGGCACCATTTGTGCCTGTCCCACAGGCAAGGCGAGGTTTGCAGGAACCGCTGTCTTCCCTCTGACACAGCCTCCTCTCAGCCTGCAGCAGGTGGAAGAAGCGTCAGGATAAAATTGAGGTGGGAAAAACCGCTGAGCATAACTTAAATACATCAAGCTATTGAAAAACCTTAGAGAAAGTACACTGACCACTTGTGGTGCAAATGGGAACAGGAGCAGGGCAGAAGCGGTACGATCCGTACCTCCTGCAGGAGTGGTAAAGGAAAGGGTTCCTTCCCCAGGAGGGACGCGGGCTGCAGTCAATACTTTATGTGCCATGAGACAGAAGCCCCCAAGGAGTCCGTGGTCTTCCATACTCGCAGAATTATGCATCTTGGTTCACAGGCTCAGCGTAGGTCTCCCTTGGGGACAAGGACTGGAAGATCAGAGACAGAGCGGGTGCTTCGTGCGAGCCTCTCCCATTGTAAACAGCGTGCTCTGCCATTTATCAGAAGACCCTGCGTTTGCCTTGTGCTAGGATGTCTTTTGGTTTCAGACACATTTTTCACAGAGGCACGCGGTGCACTCGGTGAAGCGTCACACAGACAGGACGGGGGACAGGTCGGCTCTGCCGCGGGAGCTGCTCCTGCAGTGCTGCCGAGACCGCTGCCGAGACCGCTGCCGAGCCTGGTGCCGCTGCGCAGGCAGGACCCTGCTCCAGCCGGAGCACCGCCCTGCCTCCACCCTGCCTCTGAGGATGGGCCGGCGAGGCCGAGGAGGGAGCTGGGGGGAGAGCTGCTTGCAAACTGGAAGGGAGCAAAGCCCGCGAATGTTTCTTGCCACGTCTCAGCCATTGATTTAGCGATTCCCGTTCAGAGGCTCGCTCAGAAGACCAACCTGCCTGCCCAGAGGTCTGCCCACCCAAGCGCAGGGTCCCCCGCCACAGTCGGCTGCTGCAGCCCAGCCTCAGAGACATGATGGAAACGGCGTCAGCCCAGCAAGGCCAGGACTGAACCAGGACTCCGAAAGGCCTCCAGGCTTTTGGGAAGAGCTGTGTTGTTCATATGAAACCCCGGAGGTCATGGAAAACATGAGAGAAGGATTGTCTAATTGAAGAAGAACTAAAAGCTTTAGGTTTGTTTAGCTTGCAGCGCTGTTTTGCAGCCTGCGGAATGTTAAAATGTCAGAAGGCAATGCACAGAATAGTTGCAAGACTGTTTTTGAACAGACATACATTTTACAAGCCAAACTAAGAAATGAATATTCAAAGTTTGTTTTAATTTGTACTTAACTGCAGATAAGAAAAATGTGGCAGCATGGTGCTGGTCTGTTTTGCAAAAAGGCTTCTTGTTTCTCAGATTAAGGTTGAAAAAAACCTAATCTTGAAAGGGCTGAAGGGAAACATGCCAACAGCCTTCAAAGGGAGTTAACGGCTGCCACAGAGAGCACAAGAAGAGCGGAGCAGTGGAACAGACCGCCGAGGTCCCTGAGAACAGACAGACAGACACTCGGAAGCACCTGCAGCATCCTGCCCACCCCGACGTCCCTTCCAGTGCTACCCCAGCGCTGGCGGCACGGCTGCCGAGGGTGCCTTTCCGTGAACGCCCAAACCAGCCCACGAGCTTATTGCCACCAGCAAGACAGTCCGGCTTCATCCCTCACCCCGGGCACGGCTTCTGCCCCTGGTGCTCGCCAGCCAGCTCGGCTCAATCAGAACACCCTCCGTGTCCTCCTGCACCGCTGACCTGTGCCAGCTCAGACAGCTCCGGCAAGCCAGAGCACAGCCATCAGGGATGGCCGGCCACGGGAAATGCCTCCCGTCTCAGAGGTGCCACCCTCCCTCGTCACCTCGTCCCTCGTGACAGCGGCTGTGTCGGTGGCAGAGGCAGACCCCTACCAGAGGCTGTATCGCACAAGTAGGTGACAAAGCCTGGTAACAGTGTGCCCGTTTGGCAGAACAAAGCACCAGAGGTGATGGTTTCACCCCACCCGCATCCCTCCACGGCAGGGACACCACGGGGCAGCCGTGCCTGGGAGGTGGCCAGCAGAGGCCAGGGAAGCACCAGCACAGAGCCGAAGTCAACGAGGCTGGAACACCCCCCGCCTCCCACGCTTGGAGGGTTGCACCCGTGAGGATGGTGGATGCTTGCCCGAACTGCCGCTCAGGATCTGCCCCTGCTGCTGCCTCGCCAGAAGGCCCAGCCCGTGCAGCAGTACCTGGTCGGGAACGACGACTCTGCTATGGCCAGCCGGAAGGGTGAGGTGCTCAAACACAGCCTTTCGACCTTCACACCCCAGCGCTCTCCCAGACCAACACCCTTAAAAGCCTGAGCCACCGGGAAGCCCTTGCCTTCCCCCAGCATGGCGGCAGCCCCAGCTCCTCTCTCCCCTCTGTGAGGCTGAAGCCTCTGCACATTTCTACTCAGACACCTTAAGTAACAGGTTTTTCTTGGGGATTTGGAGAAGCATCAGAGAACCAGGGGTATCCGAGGCACGAGCCATGAGTACTCACCACCTTCAGCTCAGGCACCGAGCGACTCAGGGTCCATTCCTGGCTGTTCACAAACGAATCTGCAGAACAGAGAGAAGAAATCATCAGGTCGCTGTGGACTTCCTTGAGATCCTAACACGGATGCTGCCACGCTCTCCCTGCTCCCTCCAGGCAGGAGATTTATGGCTCTTCCCTCCCTTCCACCTCATCCAGAGACACGAAGCTGCACGAGGTCCCGACGCTGCCCGTGCCCGGGAGGGTCTGCAGCCGGAGCTCTGGACAGGAAGGAGCGGCCGAGCGGAGGGCAGGAAGGCAGCACAGAGCCCGTCACCGTGGGCTGGGACCCTCCCTCCTGCCCTGTGGGAGCACAAAAATCCCTACAGCATCCCCACTCCCAAGGTATGTGGGACGAGGGGAGCACCAGAGACTAGACGCCTTTTCGGGGGGCACATGCTGTGAAGGACCCCAGAACCGAGGGCACGTAACGGCAAAAGCACTGCGCTCAGGCTACAATACCAGCGTGTCGTACGCAGTGCAGATAAAGAGCTGAAGGCATGCTATAATCTATGTTCATGATTGAAAGTGAACACAATTAATTATGTGTATGTTATGTAATTTGCAGAGCATTGTAATAGTCTTAAGAAGGTTGTAACAATCAGGCACAGCTTCGAGCTGCGCAGGAAACACCCTCTCTCCTGCCACAGAAATCACGGACGCTTCATTCGCATCTAAACAATCTCCAGGAGCTCATCAAACAACAGACTTCCCAGATAAAACCGGACTCACTGGAGGAGGAGCAACAGCCTGGAGAATACCTTGAATACCAGAAGTAGCCAGCAGCCACTCCTACCAAAACCACAGTCCTTCATTTGCCTTGGACGAGGAAGCACATCCTGCACCCAAAGCCAGATGGCTACGGGGTGGGAGGCTGAAACAAAAGAGCAGCACTTGCTGTACGTTCACAGTGTAAAAATAATAAAGGATCTTTGGAGACTGGAAACCTGCGGGAGCACTGCTTCTCAAAGAACTGGTAATAAACTTGCCAAATTCACTGCCACAGACTACTGCAGAAACAGAAATCTCAGATGGGTTCAAAGAGGGGGGAGGCGAATCTGTGAGACTCAACCGCGGGCAGCGATGAAACACGACGTCCCGGGCGCTACCGCTGCCCAGACACCACCCGAGGCACAGCGGGACGCCCGGCCCGCCAAGGGGAAGATGGCTCTCGACCTGCCCCGCTGCGGCTGCCAGCGCAGGAGCTGCGAGCCGCCCTTCCCTTCCCCACCCCGGCAGCTCCTCCCTGCCTGCCGCTGCTCCCAGCAGCCCCGGCCCCGCCACCGCTCGCCGCGCAAGTCCCAGCTCTCGGCATCTGCACCGGCACTGCCCAAACCGGCTGGCCGAGCTGGCGGCTGCAGGGCTCTGCCGAGTAGGTGTTTCACCAGGGCCGTGCCAAGCACCGCAGGCTGAAACCGGGGCAGTGCAGGAGATGCTGCCAGACCCAGGCAGGATCAGAGAGCAGCACCAGGCTCTTCAGCCCTGCCAGAAGCCAGTCAACGACGATCTTCACCCCCGTTCACGTTCCTGCCCTGCGAAGTCCCACGGGAAGGTTGGACACCCAGCGGCGGCAACCCTCTCTCTATCTCCAGGCTAGTGCCTTGTCTCACCTCTCCCTGCCTCACCCGGGCGGCCGGTGGGAGATGCACAGCCCACAGCTGCCTGGGGAAGGGTCTGCTCCGGCTGCTGGCGGCCGGGGGCTTGCGGGGGCCCTGCCCTTCATGCCTGCACATCCGCACGACAGTTCACCGCTGCTCGGGTGCATGACATGAAAAAGAGATGATCGTCGCTTGTGCAGCCACCGGCACCCACAGGCCACGGCGCATTTTTCCATTGTGCCAAAAAAAGGTAAGAAAACGGTGCTCATCTCCAGCTTTCACCATTCATATACTAATTTATTAACACTTCTTTTTCTACAGACAAATGAAACACAAGTCGGGTGCAGTAACACAAGGTTATTTATACCCATCATGAAAGTTCTTAAGAAGAATCATTTCTTCGTGGTCCCTGTCTTTCACCTACCCTTCCTTCTTTTTAAGCAGAGGTAAAATATCTGTTAAAACAACTAGTAAGTCAGGAGGAAAATGGTACGTTCTTGAGCCCTTTTAAAAAGATAACAGCAGACCTGAGGCTCCAACTGCATTACTTGGTCCAAAAAACGCCGTGACCTCCACCCGTAGCTCCTGCTGCAGCCAATCCCTATGTCCGTAACCGCGACAGCTAACACGGCATCGAACCTTCTCCGTGACTGGCATTCCCTCCCTCCAGACTAGCCAGGGCCACATACTCGACTGTTTCACTACACACACCTTCTTCTTGAACTACGAAAAACCAGCAAAAACCGAGCAGGTTTTTCGAGGGGTTCTGAGCGGAGCGCAAGACCAAAGCACTCACGGACTCGGCCTTCAGAAGGAAAAGGGAGGCGGAGAGGCCCGGAGACGGCAGGCTATTCTCTTCTCTTTTTCTGTACTCGGATGCTCAGGGTAGAGGAAACGTCCAGATTTTTGCCAGATGCCTCCTTTGCTAACTATCCTGACAGATCTTTGTATTTTAACCAACGTTCAGGAGTTCGTTAGCAACAGTCTGATGTTTGACTTGCTGCAAAGGAGGAAATCTTAACACAAAGAAATAACAATGTCAATTTAACCGCATGCAGCCACATGACACATTAAATTGTTAACTGCCATTAGCATGCTTAACTCAGAAGGCTAACGTACGACCTGCGCGCCTCTGCTTGCCAATCAGCTCCCAAGCTGTGCCAAGTCTGAATTTTAGCCCAGGCCACCAGCCGGCCCCGGTGCCCAACCCGGTGTGTCGCAGCCTGCGCACGGCACGGTCAGCCCGCCGGTCCCCGCTCAGCGGTGTGCACCAGGGCGCTGGCACCTCTCTGCACGGTGCAGCCAGACCTCCCGCCGCCGTGATTCCCCGCGCCCAAGTGACAGCCCCGCTGGCGCGAAGGAGCAGGACGGAAACCCAGGCAGCGACGCTCTTGCTGTCACCGCTCACAGGGCGCAGGACGCGGGGCAGGGAGCAGGGCTCATCCCGGCGCACAGCCTGGCACCGGGAGGTGGGCAGCCGACGGCAACTCGCACCGCTGCTGCTGGGAAATCCTCTCCACTGCAGCTGGAGAGGCTGCTCGGCACCAGATCTCTGCTCTGCCTCCATGGGGAGCAGGGTGTTCTCCTGGCCCTGCCGAGGGGCCGCTTCCCCTCCCTGGCATGGGGGGGGGGGGCNCTGAGGGCAGGAGGGAGAGGCAGGAGGCTGCCCAGCATCGTTACTCGAGGACGGCCATCTGGATCGGACCGATGGTCTGCCCAGTCCGGCACGCCATCACCAGCACCAGTTGGTACATGGGAACCCAGGAAGAGTAGGAACATGGTGACAGTACGTAACACTGACCCCACATGTGTTTGCGGCTGCTCACTTCTTCAGCTCAGGGATGTCCTGTGCTTTGTCTCTTTAGTAAACCTCAAAAAACTCTCATTTGAGTAATTGTTCTGTTTCCTTTTAAAACCATGCAAAATTTCACTTCCGCATCATTCTTAAGCAAGGAGTTTCAGCAGTATAAATACCCATTCCTTGAAAACCCACTTTCTTCTGGATGCCCCGAGCCAAGGTACCAGAGTTGGGGAGCTAACATCCCTAACCAGTGCCGCCCCATCGTTCACTGCAGCCCCTCTTTTCCACCCTGGTCCCCGCTGTTGGACCACTCCTCGTGCAGAAGCTGTTGTGCACTTCCCACCCTCTCTGCTGTACCTCCTCCAGTTTAGCAGAAGAGGACAGGTCCACTGCACATTGCTGTGTAAAGCATCTCACCTGCAAGGGGAGGAAGGCAGACGGCTGTACCGGAAGGTCCCACGTGGCTCAACCCTGCCGAGACCACCCAGGCTTCACTGCAGGAGAGCCAGCTGTAATGATAAGCGCACTGCCTGCAGCGTTTCGGGGTTGAGATACCCCCGCTGTAAGTGCTCACAGAGGTATGGATGAACCCACTCTTATTCCAGTGCCCAGGAGGATAAAAGCAAGAGCTCACAGACTGCGTGGCCAAAGTAACAGAGACTAAGGTGGAAGTGGCCTTGAACTGAAGACAGCCGCAGGATTCCTTCACAATTGCCTGGCAAAGTTACGGAGACACAGCTCTTGGAGGTGCCATTTCCCTCTGCAGCCCCCTCCAGAGCCAGAGTCCCCGGTGTCGGCTCCCGAAGACCCTCGTGTCCACCTGCCATCCCAGGCCGTACCTGTACTCACCCTTCCGCTAATCAGCTCCTATGTGAACAAAAGTGCCTCTCGTTCAGGAGGACATCCCACCCTGACTTTAAACTGCCCGTATGGAGCACCCCTCCTCACACCGACCCACTCGCCCTCTGCCTTCCCCGTTAGCTGGCTGGGTGAAGCTGCCTGGGAGGAAGCACGGCAGTGCCTGGGCAAAGCAGAGAAGTGAGGCGAGGCCACGCGTGTCCGCACACCGGGGTAGGCATGTGTCCTCTGCCTGCACCCTGCAGAATGCCTGGGAAGTGTCCCAGCTTCTGCAAGAGCATAGGAGTGTCACGTCATGGTGTCCTGCAGCACGCCTTCCAACAGCACTTCCCAAAACACCCAGCTCGCTCCGCAGCAAGTGTCTTGTGCAGAAGAATGGCAGCTGCTCAGGAAGAGCGCTTGGACCAAGCTCCCCTGCACACCCGACTGCTGGCACCAACTGGCCAGTCTTCAGTTCTGGCTTCGGACAAGCTTCCTGCAGAGAGTTTGGGAGCCTTCTTGAACCGTGCCTGAAAGCTGAAACTCCTCAAAACCAGGAGGTGCTAGTGTCAGCTTCCCCAAGATTCTCAGTTAATAAAGCAGCATTCCCACACATGCACTTCTAGCACTCCCTGCAGACCATGGGGAGAAGCTTGGCTCTGGTTGTCAAAAGGAGGAAAAACAAATGTCTTCAGCTGCATCAACCAGTAGCCTGTAGCATGGACCTCCTCCTGTCCCAGTGCCCCAAAGAGCAGGATCCAGAAGATGTGGCAGTTCCTGCAGCACTTGAGGAACCACCATTACTAAACACAAAGCCTTGGCTTACACCATTCCCACCTACCACCTAGACAAGCTATCAAGATGGTCAAGACCATGAGCTAATCCAGGAAGGCCTGAGGATCTGCAGCACAACCCCCTTCCACGTGTCAGGCTGGGGTCTGTGCCACAACCGAGTTTTTCAAGTCTGTGTCACCGTACCTAGCCCTCAGTCCCTTTCACACCCCTGCTGCTCTGCTCCCCGGGCACACCGATCACCCTTCTCTAGCCACGCAAGGGGACACACACGACGCGTGCACGCCACGCTGACATCTGGGTGACCCACACCTAGTCCTGATGCGGCCATTCGTGGGCCCAAAGACGCCTCATCAGTCAGCTCTCAGGTCACCCGAAGCCCCTACATCCTGCAGCCATCTGCACCCGCAGGGACGGCTCCATCGCTAGGGTTTCAGACAATTCCCCAGCACAGAGCCCTCCCCGCTGTTTTCTTGCACTTGCTTTCCTCCTCCACCAGCAGCCTCTTGCAGAAGCGAGCGCAGCAGCCGTGCGCAGGCAGGCGCGGATGACACCCACGGAGCTGTCAGAAAGGTACCTCAAGAGCAGTTTCTCAACCACCCAAAACAGCCACAGGCCAAGTACCTGGCTGACAAAAAATGCTGACACAACTCGCTGATGTCAGCTTTGTCCATCTCAAGAGTTGATGGTTCAACTACTAAAATGCAGCATATGGAGACTTCCTGCACTTCATCAGTATAAATTCCATCGGTCTGATATTATACACTGTGTATCCGTGCAGCTGTTACGCACCCAAATCAGTGTAAGGAAGGTCCAAGCTGCAGGAGGTTGATTTGGGTCTGGGATTCCCTCCCCATCCCCAGTGCTTCTGCGCCCAGCCGGCTGTGCCGAGCAGCGGGGGGTGCAGGAGTGATGCCAGCCACCCGGCACCATTCCCCACTGGAACATCCCTGTCTTCTCCCAGGGGGAAACAGCAACCACGTGGAAGCACATGGCAAGCCACCAGTGACCTGGCGCGATTTAACGCACCACCCGGAATCCAGGCAGGCAGGTCAGCACTGCACCTCCCAGGCAGTGCCAGAGCCTTGGGACGACCTTGTTTAGCAGAGACTGCCTCCAGCTGGGAAATACCGTAATGAACTGTCATCTCCCTCAGCACCAGGGTTCACATAGGCATCAGGGAGGAGCGATTTACTTGAGTAGCTTCACTGCTGGACTAGCTGTATCATTTGGTATTTCACATTAAAATACACCCAGTCGCTCTTCCTCCCTCTCCTCTTTGTTATTTCATACTACAGAAGAGACCAGACCGTCAGCGCTGCGGCTGAATACCTTCCCCAGGCACATCTGACCTCAAAAGCAGAACAGTGGCCTCATGGCAGCACTTCCACGCCACAAGCCTTAGCACAGCCAAACATCCCATGGACCCACTGCTGCTCGCGTCCACTCGCTGCTGCAAAGCTGGCGGGAGGAAGGAGCTGGCCGGGCAAAACTGACTCCTCACCCAGGCTGCTCCCTTCATCGGATGAAGCGTACCAGTTTCATCTACCTTGTGCTTCAGAAGTGCTAGTGCCAGACACATTTGGTCTTCACACACAGCAACTAATAATTAACCAACTCATTATCCAAGCCACTGTGGAACTCACTGGGACACTGAAACCCTGGACACTAAAACCAACCTTGAAACCAGGTCAGAGGCTGAGAAAACACAGCAGTGCCCACACAAACCACGCTCCAAAGTACCCATCTGCCCGCACACGCAGATAAAAGGGCAGCAGAGCGCGACGTGCCCGGGCAGAGCCACCTTCTCCAGGCCAGGCTTGATAAAGACCCAACCCTGGCACCGCTGGCAGGAAGAGGATTTCTCCAGGTCAAGGACCAGCATGGGCAAGGCTAGCGTTCCCGTCGGAGAGCTTAGCCAACGCAGGTACCCTGGCAGGATGCAATCTTAGCAAGGATTGTCTCACCGGAGCTTTACGTACTTTGCAGCGGTGAAAGGAGAGGATCTTGCGTTATCTCTAGAAAAAAACAGGCATGATTATGAGCTGCTACCTTTGCTCCTCTGCTATACTGCACGCGGCAGTAGCTGGTGCCATCACTCTACGTACACTGTGCAGCACGCAGACTTCACAAGAGCCATACGTTTTAAGCCTCTCGGTGCCTACTACTTCCCAGTCAACATCCAAATACACGCAGACCAAAGAACTGTACCAAGTCCTTGCTGCTCTGACAGCTAGAAAGGGTCTGCTGAAAGGGACAACCCAGCAGAGCTAGTGACGTGGAGAGACAGATAACCCACTGCTGCCCCGAGTGCTCTGTGGGGACCTACCTCGACGGTGAAAACCTGTTCCATATTTGTCTGACCTCAGCTCTGGCTGTTTAACCCCACAAGCAAAGGCAGGTTAAGATTAAAAAGGCGCTGGTTTTTGAAGGTCCCTCTTCCTATGGATGCCTGTAGACAGTAATCAGGACACCTCTGCACCTACCGCACACATCTCCCCCGATCTCACCCTGAGATTAGGCCTTTCAGATCGGTGTCCCAACAACTCCTTCCCTAATACTTTCCAGACTTCTTAAGCTTTTCTGAAGTGTGGACACCAGACTGGATTCAGCATCCAAGGCATGGTCTCCAAACCCACCACGCCATCTCTGCTCCTTGCCAACACTCCCAGCTAAGGTGAGGCAGGTACCAACAAGAGATGATACATATCATTACCTCCTCAATTCACTATGCAAACTTCACCTTATTAATGTAAAAACACCCCCCTCTTCTCCCAGTAGTCTTCTCTCACACATACCTGACACGTTAGTCCTCTACGTGGCCAAACACCAAACAGGAGAGTAAAAGGGAGCTACCCTAAACCTCAAAGCACCCTAAAAAGCAGGGCAACTTTCTGGGAGAGAGGAATATGATTGTGAGAAACACTTCCTGAGCTGTGGAGTCCAGATCCCACTATCAGAGATGCTGCACCCATCACATAATCCCTCCCTGCACCGGGAAAACTCCAACCTCAAGCCAGTCCAGTTTTTCCAAGCCTGTGCCTATCAGAGAGCTTCTTCAGAACTGCATGTTCCTCTGAACCGCGGGCCACGATTATTTGTGGTCAGTCCAAGCTGGCTGGACTCCGTGTTGACTTTGTTCTCTAGCTCCAAGGGCTCTTGCCCTCCCTTGGTGCATTTACAGAAAATCATGTTCCCTGTCTGACTTCATCCTGCCACACAAATACCAGCTCCTTAAGGCTTTTTTGGGTAACAAACTCTGCATTCCCCTGTGCTTGGTCCAGGCTGAGCCCCTCCATCAGCAGGGAGCGAACGTTACCTACACAGTCCAAAGGAGTCTCAGCAGGGCTGGGGCAGCAGCACTGAGACCATCCTCCTGGCTCTCCAGTGGGCCAGGACTTTTGGCCCTTGGGCACGTCTGCATGGCAGAGTGCAGGGCTGGATGGGTACATCAGTTTGCGATAAACAAAATACTCCAGGTACTGGAAAGAGGGTAGCAGCATTGGCTTGGATCTCTGCCTGGACTCACATATCCAGCTTTTCCAAAGAGCTGATAACCGCAGCTGCAGCTGCACCCCCTTGGGAGGGCGTGTTGGGACTGTATCAGCAGCTTTCCCAGGGCTAAGGTGGGCAGCACCAGCATAAAGCGTCAAAGTTTTTGAAATGTCAAGAGGGCATTAGAAAGAGTATTGGCCTGCAAGTCTGAAATAGGAACAGGGCAGTGATCTCTTGAGCTGCTGTGTCCAGCAAGTCCATGTTGGAGCAGTACTAAGGTTGTGCACATCCAATCTATGGCGCCCTGGCTTAGAGGCTCACAGCTCCCACTGGAGTGAGCCGGAGCCCACAGACCAACATGGTGAGCGGAGAGGCAATGGGGAGGCAGGACGTAGAAGACAGGACAAGCAATAGCAGCTTAGGTCTGCACACTTCACCGCTTCTTCACAACTCGTTGATCCCAAGAGGACATAGTTCGAGTGGGTAAAACCAAGCAGATAATGGCAAAAAAGGTGTTCTAAGTTAAGAACAAACCAAAGAGCGAATTTTGCAGCTCCAGCAAGCAGGGCTCGCTCTGCTGCAGCGAGCCACATGAGGCAGTGGGAAAGGTCATCCCCGAGCTTGTGTCTCCAGTACGAGCCACGGTGGCAAATGCTAACCACCCTGACAAACAGTGGTCTTGCATTAGCTGGCTGGTTGCTACTAGAGAGGCTCCAAGCCCTCTCCGGCGCTCCCCAGCGCAGCCTCAGAAGGCTCTCCAGCACACGGACCCAAAGGGAGCCCCTACCTGCCCCAGGGGAGCAGCCTGGTGAGGGGTGAGGACACCAACACCAGCGCTCAACCTCAGCTGCTCCCCTGGGAATGCGGCCGCGGGGCCGGCAGCCGCTGGCACAGCTCCTGCTGGAAGCCGCCGGCAAGCAGGAACAGGCCCCCCGCTGCACGGGCAGGGCCCGGCCCTCCCTGCCCGGATACACCCACATTCCCCAGCCATGAGCGCAGCCTCCCCTCGCCTGGGAACCTCCCATCACTCAGCCAGCACCCAGCACAGAGCCCTGGGCACCCCTGCCAGGGGCACGGCCCCCCGGGAGGAGCGCACCAGCAGCATCCCATCCCATCACCCTAGAGCAGGCAAAGCCAGCCTTGGCCACCCACCTGCAGCCTACAGAGCCTCCAGGACCGTTCCTGGGAAGGCACAGCAAAGCCCCAGGGACAAGAGGGACCAGCAGCAGCGAGCCCCTTGAGCTCCCTGCGCAGCACCTGCACAGCAGCAGAGCTCAGGCTGCCGGCAGTGCTGCTCCTGCGCTGGTCCCTGGAGCACGGCCCTCCTGGAAAGCGTCCTGGGCACAAAGCTCCTCCAGGCAGCTGCTGCCTCGGGAGGGTGCGGATTCCTCAGGGAGCCCACCAGCCCGAATCTGCCCCTCTGGCACATAAGCCACATCAGGGAATTGCCTCCACAATGCCTGGACTCCGGAGCAGAGCGATGGAAACCCGGAGAGGCTCGCAGGCACCAGAAAGCGGCTGCCCTGCCTCCCTGAGCGCAGCAGGTCCCAGCCCAGCCCCCAGCTCTGCGTGCACAGGCCAGCGTTCAATGCCTTAAAAAGCCTACAGATGCCATTCTCGCCTCCCAGCCCCTGCCAAGCGGCAGGGCTCACCCGCACATTTGCTTCTGCAGGGCTGGCCGGGCACGCTGCGGGGCCAGGGAACAGGATGGGGCACAGAGGCACAGGCAGCGCGGCCCCCCCGCACGCCCAGGCAGCCCCAGCATGGGCGAACAGCCCACGGCAGCGAGGCCAAACACCAGCTAGTCGAGCACCTAACAGCTGCTCCAGCTGCCGGTCCCCATCGCGTGCCCAGTCCCCGTGGGGGTCCTGTCCCTCCTGCCCAGCCGGTCCTGCCCTCTGTCCCTCTGCCCCATCACTCAGGATGCCACCACCGTTCTCCACAGGCCCGGCAAGCACCGCCATGCTCCCAGAACACGGCCTCTGCGCGGCCCCAGGGAAGACCCCGGCAGAGCATCGCCCAGACAGCCCGGCACCAGGGAGCTGCTTACAGGAGGGAGGTGCAGGCACGATTCTGTGCTCCCCGACTCCCTCGTGCTGCTCCACACCTCTGTTCTGGCAATCTCCCAGATAGTTCAGCGCTTGCTCGGGAGCCTGCTAACAGGACCCCTCTCCACTCCCACGGAGTTTCAGTTCCCTCTGCTCCCCTGGCGCCACTGCATGAGGCTCAGCTCTCCCTGCCCTTGCTGGGACACCACTGGGGGCAAGAAGGACATGAGACAGACGCGCTCGGCTCCCAGGTGTTTGGCCAGCAAGGGAACCCAGCCCCCCGGAGCATCTCCTCCCAGCTAGCCACGCTGTGTCTCCTTCCGCGCTGATGACCATGACGGTGCCCAAGGCCACCGGGTACTGGAGTGCAAAACAGCCCCATGAACGCTCACGCTACCACGCTACAGCCAAGCTTTCCTGAGCACAAACCCCACAGAGCACTGGGATGCAATCGGGTGCCCATGCCCAGCCCAGGACCTTGGCTGGGACGGGCCATGGCCGCCCATCCCCGCAGACCCCACGGGCACAAGGGTTCTCTCTGCAGGCCGTCACCGCTCCTGCGCTCACTTACCCAGTGCTCGCAGCGGACCACTGCCCAGGAGGACAGGCTCGGCACCGCCGTGGGGGTCCTTGGGGCAGCCGCTGCTGGTGCTGCCGCGCTCTCGCCTTCGGAAGCGGCTCGTGAGGAGTCTCCAGAGTCCCCCCGCCTGCCCGGGGTCGGCGTGCAACCTGCCCCCGACCCTGGCCAGCTCTGGGTAGAGCAGGTCCCGCTTGCTGGGGCAGGTGTGCAGGGAGCCGGCGTCCCCCTCGCTCTTGGTGCGGAGACGCACGGGGCGCAGGAGCCCCCCCGACTCCGAGCGCCGCAGCTCGTGGCCCCGGCGCAGGCGGAAGCTGAAGCTTTTGCGCAGGGAGCTGAAGTTCTTCCTGGGGCCGGGGCTGCTCCGGCCGCTGCCCCCAAAGAGGTTCCAGCGGCGGCTGCCCCACAGGGAGCCCCCCCGGAGGAAGCCGGGGCTCTCGGCGGGGTGCGGCTGCCGGGCCGAGGGCAGGAAAGTCATGCTGCTGGGGCGCGGGCGCTGCGCCCCGTCGGCCCCGGCGAGCAGGGACGCGGCGTCTTCGCCCTCGCCCGGCGGGCCCTGCTTGCGGGGCGAGCGCAGCCTGAAGAAGTCCAGCAGGCTGCCGCGGGCCCTGGCGGGGGGCGGCGGGGGGAGCAGG
>VXBL01003794.1:132022-145181 GCA_013400195.1 Aramus guarauna
CAAGGCGCCGGGCCGGCTCCCTGCGGGGGCTGCGCGCTCCGTGCGGGACCGCCCCGCACCCTCCCGCCCCGGAGATCCAGCTGCCCGCCCTTCCCCCGGCGGGGGCTGCAGCAGCCGGGCCGCAGGACAACCGCCACCATCTCGGCCGAGCTCCGCGCCTGCCTGCCCCGAAGCGCTCTTCCTCCGTCAAACCCCTCCAGGCCCCTTCCTCCGGCACCCCCATTGCAGTACCTCTTCCCTTGCACCCCCTCCCGCTGCCTGTCCCCCGCATTGCCCCAGGTCCTCCTCTCTCTCCTAATGCACTTTCCCTCCTCCTCAGTGCAAGCATGATCCGTGCTCGCTCTGGAGAGGGGGCGAAAGATGCTTGACTCCCCCTTAAATTATTTTTACCGTTCTGAAAGCTCTGTCTGCTAAACCAGCCTAGGTCTTCTCCTGCCTCCCAAGGCCTCTCCAGGGAACATCTTAGTCTCAGCACCTCCTTTTCCCCCTCCTTATGCAGGAGTCCTTGGCTCCACTGCCTCAACTCTTCCAAAATCCCACCACCATTTTGGACTTTGCCCTCACTTGGATCCCTCATCCGCTTTCTCAGTATGCCCTCACGATTTTCCTGAGCAACACCCCATCTCCTCTCCCGTTCTCTGTGGATGCACCCAGCCCTGGTGACTGCCCACAGCCCTAGGACACAGCTAAATCCCACCTTGCCCCGAGGCATCGCCAGGTTCAGCCTCCCCTCTCCCCACAGCACAGCCAACGCCGCAGCCAAGCCCCTTCCCCTGCCTTCTCCATCCTCTCCTAAGCCACACGTTTCACCCTCCGTCTCCCCTTCCACCACCACAGACCACCATCACCACACTGCATAAGCGCAGCTATTGCCCTGCAGCCTCCTCCCTTCGCTGGAGGTCCTTCTCTTCCCTCAATTTTTTTGCACCTTTCAGACAGTAAAATCTCTAACTGAGCAGTGCACCCTCTCAGCTATCCGGTGCTGAACACATGGAGCAGCTCCCCAGACTGAGGATCAGCTCAGAGATGCCCCTCCTCACGCCATGTCGCTGCTTCTTGGGCAGGAGACGGGACACATCCAGCTCCCCTCCCTCCCAAGCCAACGGGCACTGATGTCTGAAACCGAGCAGAAGGCGCCTGACAACCCGCCAAAGCTACAGCTCTGCCATCTGTGCCAAGGTCACAGGAACACGCGAGCTGCCAGACTGGATCCGACCCTCATCCACATCATCTGGTGTCCCGTCTCCCAGGAGCAGCCGCACTGCAGCGAGGAGCGAGGAATTCTGCAGAAAGCAATTATGAGGGAACGTCTTCCAAAGAGCCCTGAACACCAGGCGAGGCTGGCTGTGGAGACCGTGGCATCTCCGTCACCAGAGATGTCGGAGCGGATCGCACAGACGTCTGTCAGGAGTAATTCAGACACAGGTAACCAGCCTTCGGGCAGGGAACCAGACCAGTAACCTCGCAAGCTCCGTCCCAACCACGCTTTGCACAGCTCCTTGCTCCCAGGGATTGGAAGTTGTTCCTGTAATGAAGCGGGACCATCTATATTCATCCCTTCCCAAAATCCTGGGTTTCACTTTTACTGTAACAATGCCAGATGGTACACCTTCTATATGAATCTCATCTTTTTAAAATATTCTGGCAAGTTCTGGGCTGTAAGGTATCACTGAAGCACAGAAATATCTGCTGGAAAGGATGATGTACCACACACTCCCCTGCCGAGGCGGGACCAGACGTGCATGGATCACCCCGACGGGCGTCTGTCAACCCACCCAACGACCTCCCTCAGCCCACTGCAGTACTGCCGTCCTCGCTGCTCCCGCTCTTCCTCCTCCCACGATCCTGCCCAAATCCCCTTGCCTGCACATAAAGCCGTACCCTTACTTCTGCCATACCCTTATCAGCTGCGAAGAATAACAGACTGCATTCTTCCCTACAGCCTTAAGCGTACTGAGAAACACAAGAGTTCCCCTCAAATGGCGATGTCTCCTTCACTGTCCCACCGAGGATCAGATTTTTAAAGCTATTACTGTTTTTAATGCATTCCCCTCAATATTCTACGGTTTGTCTACTACCTTTTTCTAATGCAGCGACAGAACCTGGGCACGATATTCAGCTGGGGCCTCCAGCAGCACTGAGAAGAAATACATATATAACATCCCTACTGCTACATCTCAAGAAGACATTGGTCTTTTCTACAGTAACAACATAATGATAATTTTACCTAATTAGCCTGTTAAGAGGCAAAGGTTTTCATATGCTATATATACATTGATATGATCCCCTTGGCGTTATTCCTGCAGAAAGAACAAAAGACCTCTAAACCAAAGCAGAATAAAGCGGAGCCTCAGATACAAGTTCTGGTGGCAGAGGGCTGCAGGCAGGACGCTGACACCCAGGCAGGGCTCAGACCCCGCCAGGTCTCGACAGCACGCGGGCCCTAGCTGAAATGGCAACTGATGGACAAAGCGTTCTGAGAATGAGAGCAGGAAACCAGAAGCCAGCGGCGTTTAGAGACAGCCGCCACCGAAATATGCCCCACACACCTTTAAGTGTCTCTTCTTAGGCAGTTTCCTCCCTGATTACACTGGGTTTGACTGGTAGCTAATGCAAATGAAAGATTACAATTCACCCGCCCGGTGGGAAGCGGCTGCTGCTGGAGTCTCCTGTGTCATGCAGGTCTCCGGAAGCAGACGAGCTCCGAGAGCTGGGATGTAATAGGGACATCCTGCTTTTGCAATCCTGACCTGGGGCAGGTGCCTGGGGACAGAAGCAAGTTAGTCTCTTACCAGTACTTTTATGAGTCACACTCATGTTACAAATATTATGGCAATGAACATCTGGCTTAAATTAACAAAAAGCCATGAAAGGCTAAACAACAGCTGCACTGGAAGACAGTCTGAAAGTCAGGGAACTTTCCACTGCTGGCTGGTCCCCAGTGTGAAGTTCAGGGAGGAGCCCTGAAATGGAAAAGCAGTCTGAACTGTGACTGGTCAAAGGCTCCGCTGCGCTCTTCTAGACCTAACTGGCATTGGTATTTCTGCTCCAGCTGTCTGCACGTGCAAAGGTTTCGTTCCAAGGGGACACTCACTCCGAGGGTGCTGAGGCCCTGGCCCAGGGTGCCCAGAGAAGCTGTGGCTGCCCCTGGCTCCCTGGCAGTGTTCAAGGCCAGGTTGGATGGGGCTTTGGGCAACCTGGGCTAGTGGAGGGTGTCCCTGCCCATGGCAGGGGTGGCACTGGGTGGGCTGGGAGGTCCCTGCCCACCCAAACCAGTCTTGGGTTCTACAACTCAGCCTGGAGGACAGGATGGCTGCATGCAACATCCCACCTGGGTTTGAAGGTGCTGTCACTCTGCAGAGGGGCCCAAGTCTGGGAGACCCACTGCAGCAAGCCACAAGTCCAGTGTGGACGAGGGACCGGCACTGCGGCGCCTACGAATGCCTTGGCAGTTGGGGATGGAGGGATGAGGTTCCCAGCACGGACGGAGCTGTAAGTTCAGCACCCTGGCAGCGGGCAGATGCCAGCAGCAGACCGCAAGGACAGGACAGACATCAGACAGTCCCAGGACCTACGTGCGAGCGGGGCGGCAGAGTGCCCGAGGCCGGCAGCCCCATGCGGAGCGTGCCGGCGGCGGGACCATGGGCAGGAGACCAGGCTTAGTACCACTGCCCAGGCAGCGCTGCCCGGGCACAAAGACAGGAGAGAGGAGAGCTCAGTGCCAACACCACACGTGGGCCAGGCTGCGGGGTGCCCAGGACCCCTGGCACGTGCTCTCCAGCCTGCCCCACGTGAATGGCGTGAGGCTGGAGCAGCAGAGCAGGAGGGCTCCATGCAGTGCCCCGGTACAGCGGCCGAGCCCATCCGCAGCTGCAGGAGCACCCCGAGCGCTGTGCCAGGACAGCACCGGAGCTGCCAGGCTCTGCAGACCAGCTCTAGCCGGCTCGGCCGTGCACCAGGAATACTGATGAGGCTCTGCCCAAACAGGGAGCGTCTGGGGGTGCAGCCTCTGCTGCCCGGCCGTGGGGTGCACAGCACCGCAGCCCCCACACGCAGCACCCAGCCTGGCTGCCAGCACGTCAGCAGCAGGCAGCGTGCCGCAGCCGTCACTTGGGGAGGCGGGGGTGGGGGTGAGGGCCTGCCTGCTGGCCCCCCAGGGCAGGGACAGAGCCGTCCTCTGCCCAAACAGGAGGAAGGTGAAGGAGACGGAGGCGTTTCCCCAACCCCGGCACTGCTCACAGCCAAGTTCAGGCTCTGGCACAGCTGTGGGGCTCCAGCATCCAGCGCAGCCAGAGCAAATCAGGCCAGCTCCACCGTGATAACCCTTTCTGGTCACCCCAACCAACCCGTTCACAGGAGACATCCACCCCCTGCAAACCCCCAAGGTCTCAGACTGGAGAGACGAGGCGTCGCTCCAGGCCCCAGCTCCAGCAGAGCCCCTCGCTGCCCTGCCTGCCAGCGGTACCCCCTGCGCCCTGCCCGGCCCCGGCCCCTCGCCCCCTTCGCAGCCCCGGAGCCGGGGGTTTGGCACCCGCAGGCCTGACTTTCCACGGCCTCTTGAAGGGAGAGATCACCCAGAGCAGGCTGTTACCCACAGCTTCCATGGAGCAGGGAGGAACGGGACCAGCCCGCAAACAGATAACGAAAGCCAGGAAGTAAACAGAAAAGGAGCACACAGGAGCCTGACTTCAGCATCAGCCCCCTCCTTCCTCCCACAGGGTCCACACACCCCCAGACAGGGTCCTGCCTGCAAACCCCCACTGCTGAGAAGGAAATTACCACTTGCTCCCCCCAGGATTCACAGCGCTGAAGCAAACCACCCCCTCCCTACGCGCCATGAGGTCATGCCCATGTCACCCAAACCACCCCCACCACACTATCCCCGCAGCGCCCCACATGCAAGGCATGGGCAGTCTTTCATCCATGAAGAAGAGAAGCTGAGCACCAAATCTGCCAGCCCTGCCGCGGACCCCACACCCACACACTGCAAGCCAGATGCAGAGACAGCAGCTTCCTCAGCTGGTCCAGACCCCAAGGCCACAGGGAAGCCCTGGAAGATAACGCTTTGAGATGTTATCTCCCCGGCATAACAGAAGATCAAGGCAGCAATCACTTCTGCTCATTAAACAACCCCCTGGGCACTTCTGCAAGCAGGGATGTTAATACCAGTGTCCTGACTAAATCTCAGCCTCTGCTTAGCTGCAGTTAGTCTGGTACCTCTGCTCCAAGACCGGGCAGACTGGCCGTAGTGCCAGCATCACGTAGGCACCAGGCTGTTCCCAGGCTGTATTTACGCAGAACTTCCGTGCTCCTCGCCGGCCTCGCAGAGACACTCGAGCAATGGCTGCAGGTACGAGCAGACTCAACGTGATTAGGCTAGACATTGTGAAATCTCCTCAGTATTCTGAAATCCAAAGACAAAAACCCACATGAAAATTTGGGAAAAGGACTAAAGGAGACCTCTTCAGATCCTCAATCCTAGCCTTTGCCTTGGCTTTAAAATCGCTCCCATAATTCACAACAGTGAAAATCCTCTAGCTTATTCCAAAAGCAGCAGAGGAAAGGAGAAATGAAAATAAAAATACCAATGGGGTGAAATTAAGAGGCAGATAGTGCAGAAATAAGACTCGGAGGACAGGTAAATAAATCTGGAGGTCAGGATGAAAACAAAGCCTCCTGGCCAGGAGACGGAAGAGGCTGAAAAATCCCTCCCTTCCTTGACAGAGCAGCAGAGATCCTGCAGCACCCTACGAAGGACGGCCGCAGGGCCAGCTCCTCGACGGATCAGGAGGGCAGAGGAGACCCCCAGACCTTCCCAGCCCCGGGCCAGCCCTCACAGAAGGGCTAGGGAGTTTGCTGAGAGGATCGAAGCCCAGAAGTCTCCCAGGGAGGGAGCTGCACGGGGAGCAGCCCCTCTTGCCGCTTCCCCATCAAGCGTCCGGCTCGCGGCAGTGCTCCCTGGCCTCGCCGGCCGGGCCGGGACACCAGGACACCCGGCAAAGCGCTGCGTGCAGCAGGGAGGAACCAAATCCCTTCTCCGGTACAGAGAGCCTCACAACGAAAGCAGTCCTGCCCCTGCTGAACACTGACACTGAAGGAAGTCCGTGCGATGTCCGTGCGGACCCCGTCACTGCCACCCTTGCCCTGTGCCCGTCCCACGCAGGATGGACACGGGCTGAGGCTCGAAGGCCACAGGGCCACAACACAGTGCCATGCAGCAATGCACAAGTACAGCCTCTCTGCCCCGCTTCTCGTTCCAGCTGAGCTGCCCTTTACACGTGCCTGCGCCGCTGTCTCCTTCACACGCCCAGCACATAAGGGACATTCCTACAGCCCTAGGAAAAGCCCAAACCCTGCAGAGGACGGAGCCTGGATCCCCCCAGCCAGGTCTGCACTGATCGGACAGACCCCCCGTCCTCAGGCCCTTTTCGTTCTGTCGCACGTGGCATCGCCCAGGCAGCACCCATGAAACGCACAGGAATAGCGGGAACAGCGGGCACCAGCAGAAGGTAGGACCGGAAGGGCATTCGGCTCTACACAAAGGAGAGAAGACCAGAACCCCAAACGGGATGTTCCCACCAGAGCTTCCCAAAGCTATCCGAGACCAGCCCTCCCTGGAAAAAAGGGAAAACAGTAGCACTGTCAGAAGCCATGAAAAGGTCCCGTCCACCTTCCCTGTTCCCGCCAAGCACCTCTTCAACAACAAGAGAGGAGGTAAAGGAAGTATTTTCAAAAAAACAAGCTAAAAAGCCACAGAGACTGACAACACCACGAGATGCTCACATGGAACTAAGCACCCCAACAAGTGCTTTCAAATACCATTTTACCTAGTGCTTCTACCTCGTCATCCTCCCGAGGAACAGCTCGGTGACTAATAGCATCAGCACACAAAGGCAGAGATTGTTTTGCCACAAACAGCAAGAGTCAGCGGTGGAGCAGCATTAGCAAACTCTGTACCGCACCTGGTGCAGGGTAATTACAGCACTCAGCCAGCAACCAAGTTCTCTAGAAAAGCCAAACCAGCTTCCTCGTGCAAAACAGGCCACAGACCCCACGTTTTAGCTTAAACTCTCATTAGCAATTGTTTTAGAAAAGGAAATATAACTCTTAGGCTGTTAAAAAATGTAGATGTCATCCAGCACACGAAACTAACAGTTACAACAAAATGGTATTGGTGAGAATACACGTTTCATAACTCACATCTTCAGGTGGTGAACAAGGACCCCGGAGCAAGCCAGAGCCCCCTCCGCAAGGCAGTGGCATCCTGCAGAGGTGCTGAGCCAGAGCCCTGCTCCGGGCTGGACAAGGGTCTCCTCCTGCTCCTGCTACCGCCTAGGTACAAGGGTCCCAGGCTCGGACACCGCGAGCCCCGAGAGGGAATTCCTGCACAGGACAGCATCTGCCCCCTCCGCCCTCCCTGCGGACGTGTGCTC
The DNA here is from genome assembly GCA_013400195.1 of Aramus guarauna. Lineage (NCBI taxonomy): Eukaryota > Metazoa > Chordata > Aves > Gruiformes > Aramidae > Aramus > Aramus guarauna. The sequence continues at coordinate 139,456 of VXBL01003794.1, forward strand.
ACTCGCAGGGGCACGGGGCAGCTCCCTTTGACCGTCCATCCACGCTAACATCGAGTTCAGTTTGATCTTCATTACCTGGTTGCCCATTACCCAGTTTAACTTCAGGTGGCCATCCAAACACCCACCAAGCCACGCGGCCATCAGAAAACTGTAAGGCATTTGCAGAACTGAACTTCAGCAAAACATTTCACACAGTGAAAAGGGTAAAAAATAGTTAATGTAAGAACAGTGGATATTAGTGTAACAGCTGTGACATTTTCATCTACAGATTAAATAGACCGAGTGTTTTCAGGGCACGGGCCTGCCAACGCTGAACTTCCAGTACCTCTGGTTGCCTGCGTTGGAGGGAGTAGCTGAACTCTTCACCGCAGTGTGCAGGCTGCGACCCAGAACTGCCTCCGTGTCCAGGACAAGGAGGTGACAAACACAGCACTGGTGTTGCACCGCAGGTCGGGGGGAATCCGGGGAACCTTGGACCAGCCAGCTAACGTCCGTAACAGGAACATCAGTGAAACAATGATGAAAAACAGAGCAAGCAGAAACATGGATAGATGCAATGTCCTGGAAAAAAAATCAGCACGCATATCACCGGCGGCAGCAGCACCTCGCAGGAAGGCGTCACCTCCTTTTGAAACATGAACAAAACCATCTGAGCTCAGGAGAGGCAGCTGGTCCAGCTGCACTGTGGAGACATCCAGCAACAGCCTGGCCAGGTCCCTCTACCGAACGCTCTCAAGTTTCTCGGGAAGGAGCAGGACACCCCTTGGCTGGATAAAGAGCTGGTTAAAAGGGAGAGAGGACCACCAGAAGGCCACTGTCTCAGAGAAGGAGGTCACCAAGGCAGTGCTGAGAAGCCGGTACTGGGAGCTGTGCTCCTCCAGACACCCACGCCTGGCCTGGGCCGTGGGAGAGCGGTGGGGCGACGGCTTCGGCAGGGAGCACTACGCTGCTGAGGGCATCAGTCCGGGGCCCTCGCGGGACAGACCTGCCCAGGACGAGCAGCCGGGCCGAGGAGCGGCGCGGTGGTCCGAGGACAGCCATGCCCATCGAGATGAGGACCCTGACTTCACCAGCACAACATGGGCGCTGAGTCGGCCGTTCCTGCCCAGGCACAGAGCCCTCAGCTGCAACGGGCAGCTTGGCCACGGCCTAATGGCATGGAGGAGGAAGAACAGGGAACGAGACAGAGAGCGTCATTATGGCACTGTATAAAATCCATCCTTTACCCCCACCCTGAGTGCCATGTTCTGGTCCCAACCCGCCAGGGACACAAAGAGCTTCCATGAATCCAACAGGGAAGGATCTGTCAGCCAAGGGGGGCGAGACTCCCAGCCCACGATCTGATCTCCAGAGCACTGCACAGGTAAACAAGAAACCGTATCACAGAATAATCCCAGCCTGGTCTGGGTGGGCAGGGACCCCAGAGCCCCCCCAGTCCCACCCCTGCCATGGCCAGGGACACCCTCCACTAGCCCAGCTTGCCCAAAGCCCCATCCAACCTGGCCTTGAACACTGCCAGGGAGCCAGGGGCAGCCACAGCTTCTCTGGGCACCCTGGGCCAGGGCCTCAGCACCCTCCCAGGGAAGGATTGCTGCCTCACAGCCCAGCTCCATCTCCCCTCCTGCAGCTTCAGGCCATTCCCCTTGGCCTGTCCCTCCCTGCCCTTGGCACCAGCCCCTCTCCAGCTTTCCTGGAGCCCCTGCAGGGACTGGAAGGGGCTCCAAGGTCTCCCCGCAGCATTCTCTGCTCCAGGCTCAACCAGCCCAACTCTTGCAGCCTGTGTCCAGAGCAGAGGGGCTCCAGCCCTCCCATCATCTCCGGGGCCTCCTCTGTATCTTCCAACATAAGAGGGGGCGAAAGTCAGATTAAACTCTCACGTTTCAAAACAAAGGGAGGCACTTCTTGACATGCCGTGCTGTCAGGCTGCGTGTTCCTTGCCACAGGAGGTTGTGGATACCCAAAGTTCACCCAGTTCCAAAGCAATTAAATGAAATCACAGAAGAAAACCTAACCAGCACTATTAAAGGCGAAGACACTACCACTGGCACAGGAGCCCCTCCGCCACACACCACTGGATGCTGGGTCAGCCAGGGAAATATTACTATATGCTCCCCTTGATCTCGTTCGACTCCCGAGGCAGTTTTTTTCAGCCATCTTCTAAGAGGATACTGGGCTAAACTGGACTTTGGTCTGAATCAGCACAACCTTCCTCAAACAGACCCTTGGCTCCTCTGACCACCTTTGTAACCCATCTCTGCTCCTGTTTCCATCAAAGTCCTCTTCCCCGCACGAGGCATCGTGCAAAGTCTCCTGGAGGAAATCTCAGCCATGCCTTACACAAGGACACTGCTGTTGTCGTGTCGCAGACGTAGCGCAGGGCTGCACTTGCTATTTGGAGGGACACGCCGCTGTAAGTCTCTTGCTCCGACAAATGCCACAGCCCAAACCAACCCAGGCTATGGCTTCAGAGTGAACAGTGCGGCACAACTTCAAGGGAAAATAATGCCAAAGAAGCCAAAATTCCCATTGCCGTTTATTAGCCGGGAGCTCTAAGCACATCTTCTCTGCTAGCCTTAGACCTAGCAGCTTCCTCAGATCCCTCTGGCCCCGAGGATCATCCTGCCCTCGCAGCAGAAGTCCGACCTGGGCTTTCCAGGAGAGACGGACCATGGAGGGACACAGCAGGAACGTGACCAGGAAGATGGGGAGCGCCGGGTGACCAGGGCTGTGGACTGCCCAGAGCACAGGGGAGGAGAGGGCCGCGAAGGCCATCGCTCCTCGCCCGAGCGGGGCTCTCCCATGGGTGCGGGCTGGGCACCCTGTGCCAGCGGAGCCCCGTGAGACCCAGCACCCTGCAAGCCTTGTAACAGTGAGACCACGGTGGCTTTTCAAGGGACATCGGAGGGCACCCGGCACCCTGCTGCTGTTTGCAGCTGGCGGCGAGAGGGGGCAAGAAACACACGGGACCGACCGCTTATTTAGCTGCGCTGTATTTTTTCATTCCACTTCTACAGTAATCATGATCGGTGTTTTTCATTAAAATGTTTATAATGTCAGTTTGTGAGCAGACACTGACAGCACTCAAGAGCTAACAATTATTTTGCAGATCAACTCCTGGGGTCTCAGGAACGACCATTAACGACTCAAACTGTTCCAGATCCTGCGCTATTGCTCCAAGAATGGGAAGAATAACCCTGTTTTCTGGCCAAATTCTAGCTTGTTAATTAAGCCTTCTTCTGCAGGGGCAACTAGCCCAGCCTTTCACACACTCCCCCCACCGCTCAATGGTTTCCTAAAGCAGGTCTCTTCCCAGCCAGCTAAACAAATACAGCGACAGCTCCACCAGTGAGCCCAAAGCAAGAAGCATCCAGCATGAGTCTCACCCCAGAGCTACAAGCCATGCTTCACCCACCGAGCACTGGGACACTGCCAGGGGCCTTCCTGCGTTTCCCGGGGCATCCGCAGGGACAAAGGGGACGTGCAGGGGTTCAGAGGCTGCCGAGGAGCGGCACGGTGCAGCTCTGCAACAGACAGCAAGCAGCGCAGGAGCACGAGCAGCCTCCCAGCCCCACACTTTGCTCCTTTCCCTGCCCTGTCCTGGCAGCCAAGAGGCTACTGCAACGGCTGAGAGGCTGCAAACACAAATGCCTTGGAGATCGGCTCCGAGCAGACGTGCTCACCCTGTGACACCCTGCAGCACAGCAGACCAAGGGGTGTGAGACCCGGCTCACCATCAGCAACCGTTGGGTGCTGGGGCAAGATGGACCGAGCCTCCTGTAACAGGCAGCTTTCCCCTGATCCTGTCCCAGCCACTGACCTCCCGCAGGAAAACTGGCTGCTGCTCCCACAAAGCTGCACCACGTCTCAGCAGGAAGGATCTCCTGCCGGGACCCCGGCAGTGCCCACCATGACGGGCAGGGGGAGAGGTGGGCTCAGCAGGGCCGGGCAGAGCTGCCCCAGCCTGGCCAGCCCCACAAGGAACCGACTTACCCACGCAGAGCAGTGCCACCAGCTGCTGGGACCCCCAGCCACCGATGGGGCCAGCCAGAGCCGCCAGAGGCTGAGAAGAGAGCTGGGACACAAGGAATATTGTGCGACCCTCACCAGGCGATCTGCAAACCCACCCTCGTCCCAAGGGGCTGCTGTGTCACCCAAACGGAACGTGTCCAGCGCTAGCCGGGAGGATGTAACACCCGAGGGCAGACAACCGGGAGGTGAGGAAAGGGCTGCAGCCGTCCCTGCCAGCCCCGGAGCCCCTGCCCACCCCAGCACGGCACAGCACCGAGCTGCCGATAAGCACTGCAGGCTGGCCAGAGCCGCAGGGCTGGCGGGAGGGGACCCTGCAGATGCTGTCCCAGATGGGCTGATGGGGCCATCCACAGTTTTATTCTGAGCTCATGACAATCCTTAACCACCCACGGGCTGTAACGCAGCAGCAAGAGAGGAGCTCCATACCCTTATGCTGTTTGGGAGCTCCATACCCTTATGAGTTTGGGAGCCAGACACGGACCATCGAGGGGGCACTGCAGGCAGCCCTCCGGAGAGGGGCAAGGGGCTTGTCCAGGTGGTCGAGCCTCAGATCCCAGGAGTCAGAAGCGGTGAAGAGGAAGACCCTGAAGAAACTCCTTCCTTAAACATCAAACGGGGGGACCAAGGGCCCCCCGGTTCCCAGAGGTGAGCTCCCCGCACACCAGCTCCCTTCTGGCACAACTTACACATGTGTGTCGGAGGATAACTTAGGCTGGAGGGGCAGCACCAAGAGCCACCGGCGCCAGCCCTGCCGCTGCCCACGCGACGTTACCTCAGGCCTGCGTGCGCGCGTTTTCGTCCTGAGTGAGGCAATGCTTTGCGGAAAATATACAAGCACATAATTAAAGGCTGCATCAAAACTCATACGCAAAAGAGCTCAAATTAGGATGTAAAGGCAAATGTAAATTTTCCCAAGGCTGGCTTTCAGAACCAAAATAATGTTTGTTTGCTTTTAGTGCAGTTTCATACAACTTTTTAGTTTCAGTGAGCCGTTTCATATGACTTCTTGTGAGGCAAAGTTTTATCTAACTGCACTGACCCATTTCACAAAATCCAGAGAGCCTGAACCGCAGACCTGCGGTACCGTGGTACAGCTGCTGCCAGCTGAGCTGCAGGTGGGGACTGCGACCCAGGGACAAGGGCCCTGCCAGAGCCCCCGGGCGAGCGTGCACTCGCATTATCCCCCGTACGCACACCGGCCCCAGCGTGCGAGGCTGTCCTGGATGAATTCCACCCAAGCGCCTGCGCTCCGCTGCCTGCATCCCTGCTCTGCGGCGGCACCGCTCCTGCTCGACGCGGGGCGGCCGGCGTGTGCTCCTGGGGCAGGAGAGGCTCCGCAGCACAGGGGGTTGGGCCCGGGGCTCGGCGGGCAGGACGCTGCAGGCAGGCAGACCCCTGGAGCAGCTTCAGCACCCAGTCTGTCTCCATCAACGCACGCCGTTACATACACCTGCACCCAGGCGAGAGGAGCTCTGTCGGTCACAGGCATTTCGGGTTTCTCCCTGAGGCCTCTGCACAAAGACCAAACCATCAGCCNCTGCCGCCTGACCGCAGCGACGCGCAGAGGAAGACTTCAACCACACCGGCACTGATATGAACTTCCTGTGCGGTCAGGGCAGGGGGTGACAGTTTCGGGCACCTCTCGCTGCTGCGAAACCAGCTGCTCTTCAGCTGGGAGGACAAGGCAGACGTCTTCA
>VXBL01003794.1:146619-172830 GCA_013400195.1 Aramus guarauna
AGAGGGGCGTGGTCAGAGCGGCGGCGGGGGGGGGGGGGGGGGGAGCCGGGATAACCAGCCACACCGAACCATACTGAGGGCCAGCAAGAAGACCTTTATAAGAAGAGCCGTCACCAGCCTGTCCCTGTCCCCCAGCACGCAGATGCCCACGAGGACGTTTCCCTCATTCACTGCAGAGCTGCTGGTGACTGACAGGCTGTGTGCTAGTGCAGGGCAGAAGGGCGTCCGTCTGTCCATCCCTCCCTCCTTCACACCATCCCACGCCGGCCATGCAGAGCTGCCCTGGCACCCGTGCCACAAGCGGGACACGGGATGTCCTCTGCGCTCACCTCCCTCTGTCCCGCTCCGGGGACTGCAGGGATGACCTTCGTATGCTCCCTCGCCCCGGAATTACTGCTCTCACCTCTTCAAAACACATGCCTTATTTACAGATGGCATCCTTCAGCTTCAGCCTCTAATCATCCTTTTGTCTGCAAAATGAGGGGACCGCTATCAAAATGCTGTAGGTCTGACCAAATCACCTCTCAACAGTCTGGGTGACACAGCAGGGCTACTCGAGTCCCCTTCTGCGGGTACATCCCGCGGTCCGGCCATGCATTCACGAGTCTTTCTGAATCTTCCCTGATTTCCCAATGCTTTTTTTCTGGAACAGACCCGGCAGAACCAGGCACCGTCCCAGCAGGGATCATCCCGGTGCCAAACCTCCTTCTCTCCCACCACGTTCCCTATAGCTAACCGCACGCACACACGGAATCCGCACTACCCCTTCTGTGCTCAGCGCTGCACTGGGACCTCATGTCCCACCGACAAAAGAGCTCCTCAAGTCTTCCCAGTCCCTCACTCTCCTCCATCAGAGATCTGCCCACCTCGCTGCTTGGATTCCTCCCATCTTTGTCACTTCACATCATCTTTATTAATTCAATCACAATTCTTGATTATTTTTTCCCAGTAATCAATGCAAATGCTAAATGCTACAAGGTGAAGAAGAGACCCCACAAAACCCACCACAAACCTAGGTGCTCCAACACTATTTTGATTTACAGCTATATATTGAGGCCCTAATCCTTAAGCCATTTTACATGTCTCATGCTGACCATAGCCTCTTCTAGTTTCTTCGTCAGAAGGCCACTCTGTCCTGAACTGACTATCATAAACAAGTCTTAACGTCTTATTTAATTATTAGCACGCGTACCTCTACCCCAGGAGTTATCAGTGCTACAGAAAACAGATCCCATCAAACTGTTACTTGGCACTCATTTCCCCTCCTTTAATTCTGCATTAATTCAGATTATGTCAGCCACTCCGCTGCTTTCCCAGGGATCGGTATCAGGCTAACTGTACATAAACACCTGAGTCATCCCATTTATCCTGTCGGAGGCTGGCACAGCGTTAGCCTGCTCAGTCTCAGTCACCCTCCAAGGGCCAGTGACGGCAGAGCTCCGCAGCCAGCCCCCCAGGGCTCCCGGGTGCGAGCTACCCAAAGCTGGCTACCCTGCAATACCTCGCCTTGGTAGCGGCTGTTCAACATCGAACAACCATTCGAGGGAAGGTACTTCATCGCCCCAACCATCCCTGTGAAACGCTTCTACCGCACGGCTACAGACAACCCCAGCATTTCATCCAGCCATGGACCAACAACGTAGTTAAAAAACCATCCCTGTTCCTAACAAACCTCGTAACTCCTCATTGCCACTAACCTCGCTGGATGTAGGCTGCTACTTGTGTCTTACTCCTTCAGTTTGCTCATTTTCAGTCTTGGTTTATGTTCTGTAACATCAACCTTTTCTCTGTTAACAATTAATTATATGACAGTCGCATTGTTCTGACGTGCCACCTCTTTTGTATGCCAGGCTGAGTTTTGAAGTAGCGCAGCCTTCTTCATTAATTGTGGGGCTTGAGCGGTTTGGGCACAAACAAGACATTCTTTAGAAATGCATAATTATTGCTTGCATTTTCTATTTATGTTCTTTCTCCTAAATACTTCGGCTCATAATTATTTTTTTTCAGCTTTGTGACATCAAGAGCTGGCACCACATTAAATATCGCTGGGCTGCACGAGGGCCACAGCGAGCCGTGCTTCAAGGGCTGAGTCCCCCCCGCCGTCCGCCCCTGCCCACAGCTACCTTCCGGCTTTGCAGCGCTGCGGGTAACGTCTGAGCGCACACCGGCTCTCTGCTGCCTGCAGAGCTGACTGCAAAATTTGGACGGTCCAGGCACCGAAGCACTTAGGAAGGCAAGTCTGCATCCCTATGCTCGTGTCCCCCTTTCCCCTGTGCTGAAGCTGTCAGGGCCAACACACAGAACAACATTTGCTTCATCTTTAAACATCTCTGACATCCAAGGGCTCCCTGGCCAAACCACAAATCCTCCCCGAGCCAGTGAGCTGCACCGCAGGCTTCGGGGCAGGCTGGGAAGTCCCTAAAGCAGGAGATTTTCTGCAGGGAGCTGCGTGCCAGCACTGCTCAGCAGTCCTCGTGCCTCTGCCACCGAAACCGCGCTGTGCCACTCGCGTCGGGGAACGCTGGTGCCAGAGACCACGGCATGCTCCCCAGGACCATGGCATGCTCCCCAGCACCACGGCATGCTCCCCAGGACCACGGCATGCTCCCCAGGACCTCTCCTCCTTGGAGGAATATGCACTGCAAGAAGGCGGCTGCACGGCTCTTGGACAGGGAACATAAAAGCAGCTGGAAAGGAACCGCAGCGGCACGTCCCAGGACCAGGGGCCGGCCCGCGGCAGGAGCCAGCTGCAGGTCCCACGGCACGGCACGCCGCACCGCCGGGAGGGCAGCAAACAGGAAACCTGCCCGGGCCGCGGATGCACGGAGCAACGGCCAGCTGGTTGACAGGAACTTTGGAGAAAGAATAAATTAAATCAGGCTCAGACAAAAGACTCTGGTTCACAGAGAAACCTTTGCTCGGCCGGATGGACAGAGCGAGTCTCTCGGCAGGCAGCACGGCCTCATTCTGCTGCAGCTCAGGCTGTGGCAGCGCCAGAGCTTCGGGAGGAGGAAAGTGCTGGAACAAGGACAGTGTTTGCAGCAAGCAAAAAAAAAAAAAAAAAAAAAAAAAAAAAATCAGATCAGCTCCAAAGCATTAGTCAGGATAGTAGAAACAAAGTATTGTGAAAGGACCTTAAAATCCTGAGTAACTGGGTGACAGAACAGATGATGATCAATGTAAAGTGGCGTGCTCAGAAAAAAAAATAATCTTATTTTACATAGACAATAATGAGCTCCAACGTCTTATTACCACTCAAATGAAATCTTGAGGTTACTCTAAGTAACTCTATGAAAACATCAGCTCGCTGCTCAGCAGCAATCAAAGAGCAGAGGACTCGCAATTACCAGGAAAGGGATGAGGAACAAACCCGGGAACATCATGACGCTCTTGCACCGATCCACGGCACACCGGCGGTTGAAGGCTGCACGCTCGAGTGCCGCTCCTCACCCGCCCCGGCGCTCCTGACCCAGATCTCAAAAAAAGATAGAAGGGAACTAGAAAAGATACCAAAAAGGGCAGGAAATGATCAAAAGGACAAAAGCTTCTGTACAAGGAGCCTGGAAAGGAAGGTGGCAGAGGGGGAATGAAGGCTTCCATGTCAGGAGAAGAAAGGCCACCAGGGAACAATTTGTTCCCTGTTTCTTCCAAAACACAAACTCGGGGACATCAAATCCAATTAATCAGGAGGCAGGTTCAAAAGAGAAAGAGATCTCTTCATATGAAACACCACTAAGCTGTAAAATGTCTCGTCAGAGATGCGGAGATGCCAAGCTAAAGCGCGCTCAGAAGATGATTAGGCAAGTTCAAGGACAAAAGCTCGGTGCAGGGCTACGGCAACACGGAGACTGCTTGGGAACCGTCTGAGGAAATCCGTGACCAACAAATGGCTCCAGGTGGGAGAACATCCCGCAGCCCGGCTCGTGCATTCCGGCCCCGGGCACAGGCTGGGCGGGAGCAGAGGCCGGGGTGATGGGCTGAAGAGCCCACGGAGCCCTTTCGTGAGGCACGCAGAGCGGACTCGCCTCTCCTCTGCCCCGCAGCCCCCGCGTGTGCACGCAGAGCTGCTGGCACTATCTGCGGTTTGGGCTGTCAAACAGCCGCTGCGGCAGCTGAGAATCGGGGCCTTCAAACTTTGCCAAACTAACTATTCACGCTGAAACTTTCCGTGCTTGCTCTCTGCATTAGGCGGGTATTTTCAGAAGTTTCAGCAAAAGCAATTCAGACATTTCCAAAAATGAGGTTAGGGAAAAATAAGGTAGCTTTGCCAAAATTGTACATTGTTCCAGCTTCTCCTGAGCTACTTGAAGAGCTAATCGACTTCCACAGTTCAGAGCTGGAAGCGAGCGGCCGGCTCGGGGTCATCCTTCGTTCGAGGAGATGGGTTTTGCTGTCTGTAAATGGGGGGGAACAAGCGCTCGGAGAGCTGCTCTTCACACTTCCCAGTTTATGCCGCCGGATGCCACAGAGACCCCTTGCCCTTAATTCAAACTAACACAGAAGGAACAGAAACCCCGGGGACGCAACTCGGCCTTTGGCTCCCACACGCAACCACTCGCGCTGAAGATGCTCCAGAGCCGAAACCTCAGGTTGGGCAGCACCAAGACACAGGCTGCAGCTCAACAGCTTCTATCTTGATCTGCTAGATGGCTTCCTTGCTGACAGCCTGGAAAAAATAATTTAAAAATACAAAGAAGTACAAAGGCACTTTTGATTTTAGCACTTCTCAATTTCTGAGTGCTTGATTCGTAATTTTACTGCTGTTGCTTAGGTTTATTTGAACGCCATCAGTTGTATTACATATGCAGTCAGGCTTTTCAGCTGAGATCGAGGACTCCTCCTGTTGAATCCTCTCTACTTGTCACCGACAGCAGATTACAAAGACAGCAGAGATCACCCCGTGCCACTTGCTGCACAGCACAGGTTAGAAAAACCCACTCAATAACTTCAGCATCAAAATCTTCTCTTATACCCGAGCTAACGCAGACTTTTTTCTGCAAAGAAACACCAGGCTTCAGTTTGAGGCCTTGCAAGTATTTACCGCATCTCTAGCAGAGTTATCCCGATGGGTAGGTCCTCTCTGACAAACACGAGTACTGCCAAGCGGAACCTGTGCAGCTGGGGGCTCTGCCCAGCGGGTCACATTCTGTCTTCAGCTTCTAAATTGACCCGAGAGCTTTTCAGCACACACTATACTATTAGCCATTTTCCCCAGGCTTTAAATGATTTTATGGCTCTTTTTGTAACTATTCGCATTTTTTAAACAATACCAAAAAAAAAAATAGACACCAAAATGACATACAGCACCTGGTGATGGTCTCGTCAAAGCCATAAAAACGCTAACCCTCCCTTCCGCGTTCCAATCCGCATTAAAAGCCTGTGTAGCAGGGTCCCGCAGAGGGTTTCTCCCAAACTAACGCAAGGATTGGGATGTGGCACGATCTAAACGTGGCCAAACTCAAATGCATCTTCTACTGGACTATAAATGATCTGTCATTTGATGTAATGCCTGGGATGAGTTGGAAGTTACCAAGGTATTGAATAACTTTCTTACATTGTATGATGCATAAAATATCATGCCAGCTTTAATCTGCCGTGGCTCATAGGAAAGGCAGAAATGCATGCAGACTAATTAAGGAACCGGGAGCTGACACGGGACAGCTTACACAGAAGTTGCCCTTCTTGCACTTGTGTGACGTCTCAGTGCCCAAAAGAGAAAGGAGCAAGTCCTGGGAAGGAGCGGACGCCTCTTCCCGTCTGACCTTCCACCACGCCGTGGTTCTCCAAAGTCAGCAAGGTGCTACGGCCTAATCCGCAAGCCCAGCAGCAAAGCTCTCTCAGGAAAGCAAAGAGACCAGTAGACTTTCCGTGATTTGTGTTTCACGGGACTGAATCCACCTCCACCCACACTGCACGTCAGCCCAAAGCATGACCTTAGCCACGGAAACGGGAGAAACGCCAAGGCCAGAGCACTCGGCAAGGCAAGGCAGCTGGAGGACCAGGGAGAGGTGGGCTGACGGTGCCAGCTCTCCAAGCCACCTGAGAGCGGATCTGCTCTGGAGACGCTGGTTTCCATGGGGCAGCTCTGCAGGGAGATGTTCTGTTGAACCCCACCAGCCCCAGAGTGCCCCATCTCCACTAACGCCCTGCTCAGGAGGCTGCCACAAAAGAAGCGGGTCCCATCCCATCTTTTCCTCCTCCTCTTTTCAAGCTGAACTCAAAGCCATCTGTGTTTAGATACGTACATCTGATCTAGTCACCCTCAGCTCTCCTACAGTCAAAGGAGAAAAATAAGCACTTTTAGTGCACAAGTCACGCAACCTAATTTGCACTCCTACTTCAGCCCGAGACTGACTCCAGAGGAGCCTGGAGGAGCTGACTCAGGTGGTGTCACCTCCATTACAGCCACCTAACGCTGAGTTAGGTGACTGCCCCAACTTCTGGATCCCACATCTCCGATGACAGCCTGCACAGCCAACATGGCATGAGCCATCCCTTGAGGCACCTGAAGTGAAGAACACTGGCACAGGTTGCCCAGAGAGGTGGTAGATGCCCCATCTGTGGAAACATCCAAGGTCAGGTTGGACAGGGCTCTGAGCAACCTGATCTAGTGGAAGATGTCCCTGCTCACCATAGGGGGGTTGGACCGGATGACCTTGAAGGGGCCTTCCCACCCAAGCCATTCGACGATTCTGTTTCTGTCAGGACCCCTGGGGACTAGGCAGGGTTTTGGGGACCACCTTTCTGAAAGCAGGTATCCATACTCCTGCGTAAGGGCAGGTTTGTGTCTCCCCTCGCGGTCCAGGCAGACACACCGTACCTCGGAGCAGCAACCGTGGGAACGAAGCAAGGGCCTGCAGCTCCGAAGGACCAGAGTGCTTGTCACCCCAGTCTTACGTCTTAATCACAAGATCGCTCTATTTCCATGGAAACAGCAGAATTAGAGACTTCAGTTTAAAGACAATTACCAACATCGGGTATTTAACTGCTAAACCTGTCAGCACTCCCATCTCCAACGCCACGAGGAGATGGCGTTTCCCCACACCACTGCCCCACGGCAGCCCTGCCGAAGGCTGCGCGGCAGCAGCACGGCCGAGCCGCAATCCGGCCACACCACCGCATCCAGCCACCAAGGGCAGGACCCTCCCGTCGGTATTTACCATTGCTTCACTTACTAGTCAATTAGGCTTCCAGAGAGCGTACCCTGCATCAATATGTTAGGAGATGGAAGTCCCTGACTGATAGTGGTTGAATCCAGCTCTTGGTTGTACATCAGCAACTGATTTTGGATGACGTACAGCAATCCTGCTGACCAAGGCTTCCCCGACGCTTCAGCAGTAGGAAAAGGCTTTCCGTACTCGTGAGTCACTCAGCGAGTTACTGGATGGCTTCAGGCACTCGTATGAGCATCAGCCAGCACAACAAGAGGCTAATGCCTCCTCTGGCGCCTGACACAGCAAAGCACTGCAATTGTTATGGTCAACCCAAAGAAAGAGCGGTGCAGAGCCAAGGTGCTAATTACTATCGCTAGCAGAGGGTTACCCTGTCCAACCCTACTGTCGTCACTCCATCTTGCAGCCACAAGCCTTTCTGGAAAACAAAGCCGAGGAGGACCCAGGCAGCATCACCAGCCTTTGGAAACAAGCAACGTAAGCTATGATACCGGAATCAAGGCTGTTGAGCTAGATCGGGGAGCTGCCTGCAGCCAGGAAGCACTCGGGTAACAGAGAGGCATCTCCCCTGAGAGAGAAGAGCTGCCTCTGCCTCCTGCCCAGCCAGGGGTCCACTTCAAGGGGTCACCACACAAAACCCCCTCGTAGTGCTCTGACACCTTGGCATCGCTGGGGTCAGCGTGAGCACACGCTAACAGGCCCAGGGAGTCTTGTACAACGAGCCTCTCTCCTCTTGGCCATTACGCCCTAGTCCAAGGACCAAAATTGCTCAGTTCAGCCCTTACTACCTGCCACCGCAAAGACGAATGGGCAGACACTGGATAACAGATGCTAATGGTGAGGAATTTGCCAGCGCACATGCTATCTGCTGCCTTGCTCGTGCCTGGAAGGCACTGGAAACCTGGCCACGAGCCACATTCCTGCCGTGATTATAAACATGCTCCTTAAGCCCTTCCTGCCGGGCCAGGGCAGCAATGTCCCAATCTCTAGAACAACTTCTCTCCCACAGAAATCCTAACCCTGCTCCGAGACAGACAGTCTGGGATTGGAGAAGATGGAGGGAAGTCACCTTGTACAGCAGAGCCTGTGGGACACAGCAAGCCCGCCCTGCTCCAGCGAGAGCTCACGCGGAGCCATCTCCACCCTCGTGCTGGCAAAGCTCCATATCAAGACACACAAGCGTGGCTGAAAACTACATCAGCAGCTGATCTACCATCAAAGCTGGGAGTGCTTTCGGCCAGACCCCCTTCAGCCTCCAAAGATACAGCTACACACGCCTGCCAGACCCAAACTACCTGTAAGGAGAGGTACAGGCAGGGAAGAGCCTCTCTGACCTCTGGTCCATGCCTGCTGCTCCGCACAGGAGCCCCTGAGCATCCGGCACCCTGCAGTCACCCGTGCTCGTCACGTCGCACGGGAGGCCCAGCCTGCTTCTCCATAAAGCCACCACAGGCGGGACTGGGGTGCTGATGCGGAGGTAACATGCTGCCAGGACGCTCAGCAAGACCAAATCTACCCCAGGGGTTCCCCCGGTGCCTGCGCTGGCCCCTCCCCACCCCACGGGCTCAGCAGCCAAGCCATCGGGCTGCCTCGCGTGCAGCTCCTTGCTCCATCCCTTCCTCTCTGCCACCTTCCTCTCCTGCCTCTGGCCTGCCAGCCCTCCTCTGCCACCCCCGCTCTCCCCCTCGTCTGGCTGGCCGGGGCCGACACCCCCTCGGATTTAGGGGAGCGGGCGGCGGGTGCTGCAGCGGGTGCCTCTGCCTGGCAGCGGCAGTGAGTCAGGCGCAGGCAGCACGGCACGTGGGAGTCTGCCGGCTGAGTCACCCAGCGTGGAGACAGGCTGACTCACCCTCGGACACAGTGCTGCGGGATGGATGGATGGATGGATGGAGGGATGGATGGATGGATGCCGGCTGGCCGGCAGATGCTGCCGCAGCAGCTCCAGGTGCAGGTTTCCCTCCCGCCGCGCTGTGCCATTCAGCTGCCAGCGGTTCCCCAAGGGCCCCGGTGCCGGGCAGAGCACCGACCCACAGCACCGTGGGCAGGAGGTCTCCCAGCCGCCAGCCACGCTCCAGGACCGCTGACCAGGGGTGCTGTGCCTGTGCCCAGACACACGCCAGCATCCCTGCCACAGTCCCCATTGCCCCCCCATCCCCAGGAACAAAGCCGTGGGTCGGACGAGCTCTCAGCTTGACCCCCACAGCCACCCCCCTACCTCCCAGTGCCGCAGCCGCCCACCCACCCGCTCCTCAGCCTCCCGCACCCCTGTCCTGGGCACGGGGAGCCCAGCAGCCGATGGCCGGGCTGTGCCGGGAGCGGGGCCTGTCCACAGCACCTCCCCCTGCCCCGGGGGGTGGCAGTGCCTGGTCGGGGGGACTAAGGGGACCCCACCTGCCCAGTCCCTCTGACCATTGCCGCCTTCTTCGGCTGGCGTAAACTGCACACCACCTACTTCAGCAACCAAGGAACCCAAAATCTCATTAACTCTGCATTTATTTTAGCCTGCCACCTAAATCCAGCACCCGCCGCTGCGGTTTGGGACCGACAGAACTAGCACAAGGAGAGGAGGGGACGCGGGGCTGGGGTCAGCACTGCCGAGCAGCCCGGCAGCCCCAGGACACAGACAGCCCCAGACAACGGGGGAGCAGCGGCGAGACCCACCACTCAAAAGGGCAGCGGGGCCGAGGCACAGCGGCTCCACTCACCACATACAGCAACCTCCGCCGGCAGCAGCGCGTGCAGCTCGTTTCTGAAGGTCCTGGGTAACGACAGCACTCGTGGGAAAAAATCACGCTGAGAAAATGAGGTTTGGCTTTCTGGGTCTGAAGGGGCGCATGGCTTTATTCAGGTTTTCATTTGTTTGGGGGTTTTGTTGTTGTTTAGGTTTTTAACGTTTTCATGATAATTTGTCAGACAGCCAAAAAGCCAATAGTCTATACAAAAATTCAGACAACAATTTGGCTAAAAGACCTGAACTAGCTTAGAGGCTAGTAACATCCAAAATACCCAAAAAAGGGTAAGACATGGGAGAAAGGGAGGAGGAAACAGATGTCAATAAGATCTTGAACACAGGAAGCATCAAAAATTGGTATAGGAAGCTGAAGACTTGAGGAAGAAAAGTTTTTCAACAATGCTAAATACAACAGGAAGCAGCTTTGCAAAACAGGGCACCTCCGCACCGCTCCTGCAGGACAGACACGGCAAAAAGTCACCGCAGCAGAGAGCAGGAGTGGTCTGTCGGTCCTCACGCGACGTCGCTAAACGAGCAGGCTGACATACTCGTAAAGAGAAAACCGAGACAAACGCATATTTTCAAAATCAGCCAAAAAAACCCAACTAACTCATTAAAAGAATATAATTTTAAATTAAAAGGCACAAACAACCTAAATGTAATGGTCTTAGAAAGAGCAAGTTCACAGAAAGGATCACTTTCCTGCTTACGCTGATTTTCAATAGATGTTGAAATACAGGAGATATTCAGGAATGACTGAAACAGAGTGAAGTTACCTCAGTGTCCAGAACAGAACACGCAGACTCCCCTGAGTAACCACCAGCTCTCTTGCTCGACATCAGTCCCCTACAAAGGAAGGATTAAATGGAACCGATTTTTTTTTTATTTACAACAGAAATTCAAGTTATAGATCTGATTTTGTTCTTCCGGGTGTTCAAAGTGTTGCTGACAAGGACAATCCTGTCCGTACTTTCAAGATGTGACTTATCACCATACACTATTCCTACTGTAAAGGAACACTCTGCAGAGCCATTAATGACAAACGCACTAAGAAGTGGCTGAGTGACCAGAGAGATGTCACGCTATCGGTAAGAGGATACCCAGTGACGCTCTGAGCCATCCTGTGATGAGGGGAACCTGCAGCCTCCTGGGAGAACGCTCTCGCTGTGCCCATCGCCAAGACACACAAGGTGCCAAATGCCAGAAACGCCGGGACAGCCAGCTCCACCCCAGCCCTGCAAAGACCACGGAGCACGTCCTTTTGGAGGCCGTTTCCAAAGACGTGAGGAATGGGTGGGTAACCAGGAACCATCGGTACGGATTTACCATGGCAGATCCCCTACCGTCAACCCAGCTGCCTCATGAAGCGGCTGGGTGGAGGAAAGGCGGGCTGGACAACCAGAACAAGGATGGGCAGAAGCTGCCTGCGCCAGCAAGCTGCAGGTACCAATCGATGGCTCGATATCCAGCTGTTGGCCAGGAACAAGCAGGGCAGCCCGGGGGGTGTTACTGGGCCGGTATCACACCATACCTGCATTGACCACCCATGTAATGACAGAGTGCACCCCAAGCGATCTCCAAACAACGCTAACCAGGGGAGGTGGGTATGCTGAACAACAGAGCTCTAACACACAAGTACCATGGTAAGCTTGGACTGGGTGATGGGAAACCTCATGAAGCTCAGTACGGAGACATGCAGATGTCCGTGCACGGGGCAGAAGGACTCCCGCACGGCAGGGCCGGCTGGGAAGCTGTTGGCTAAGAGCGGTTTGCCGGAGATGAGCCGGGGGTCAAGGCACGCACAGGTTGAGTAGGAGCCAACAGCACATGCTCATGGTGAAGAGGGCAGAGGAAATCCTGGGTCACATCAGGAGAAGCACAGTCAGCAGATTGAAGGAGTCTATTGTGTCACTCTACTCAACGCTGGTGAGGCTGCACTGTTTTGGGGCTCTCCAGTTCAAGAAAGATGTTGAGAAACTGGTGATGGTCTAACAGATGGCTACCAAGCAGTGAGGGGCCTGATCTACATGGTGACACTGAGGAGATGGGCTTCCTCAGTCTGGCAAAGAGGAGGCAAAGGGGCAATCTAACAGTACCATTCAGCTATGTCAAAGATCTAGTTGAATCCTTCTCAGCAACAGACGACAGTGCAACAAGGGACAAGAGAACCATGTCATGGCTTTGGACTGCAGAGAATGATTACGAGAAAAAACTCCTCTAAGGGAGCAGCACCTGCAGAGACGTGGTATGATTTCCATTCTGAAGAGTTTTCTAGACTCAGCCCGGGAAAACCACAGCCAACCCGCTCTACTGCTGGTGAGAGTCTGACTTTGAGTAGGCTGGACTGGAGCCTTGCAGAGATCCAAACAACACTTCTCTGACGGTATGAATGAATCTGTGCCAGACCTGATGCTACTCCATGCTTTCATCTGGTTGATGCTGTAACTTGGAGAATCCTAAGTGCAGAGGACTGGGACCTGACTGAGGGACCGGAATCGCTTTGCAAGCTGAGTCCATTCAGCTAAAGCACCTTTTTGTACTGCCCAGTGCAAGGTAATTTGACCGAGGGTTACCAGGCATCCCCGTAGGACAGGGCTCAAATCCTGGGAAAGGTTCAAAGGTCCCAGCAGATGAGCAGTTCATCATTAGTCCTCAACGCAATCCTGAAGCAAAAGAGCTAAACGACCCTCAGATACTTAAAATGAACAGTCAATAGAGAAAGGAGATGGATGTACAGTAAATGGATCTGTGGTTGAGTCGAGTAACAGCATGTTGCCTACAGTCTGCTTTTTTTGTTTTAAGAACACTGGGTAATGAAGAGCCATAAAAAATTCTTTGAAGGGCACAATAAATGAACTCAAAGAGACATTTAACAAGCATTATGTGATTAACTTTCCAAAAAGAACATCAAGAGATAATTGATTATAAAGTAAAAGTAAACTTTTCAGGGAATAATGTTCAGGTAAGGGAGTTTTATTTAGTCCAATCTAAAGAAAGAAATAAAAAAATGGAACTTTAAACCAGATGAATGCAAATTAGAAATTAAATGCTAACTATTAGTAGCTAGAGGAATTAACAACTGGAACAATCGACTGAAGGAAACAGTGGATTAGGCACCGTTGCAACACGTTGCCCAGGGAAGGTGTGGAACCCCCATCTCTGGAGGTTTTCAAGACCTTTTCAGCCAGACAAAGCCCCTCGCAACCCACTTGGAAGGCAACGCTGACCTCGCGCTGAGTGGGACGTTGCACTAGAGACCTCCCACGGTCCCTTCCAACAGGAACGGTTCTGCCATTCTCCACCTCTCGATGTTTTTCAGTCCGACCCACAGGTTCATCAGGGAAATGCTTCAGCCAAACAATTTGTTAAGTTAAATAGGGGGGTAATAACGCAAGTTTTATTAGTTCAGAATACACAGCAAAATAATTGAAGAGACACTCCAATATCAAATTCTGCATTTAAAAAACAAAACCCACAAAACCCAGTTGACTGAGCTCAACATACTTTTAGGCATTTTCTCCTTGCAAGAGGAATATACTTTAGTCTCACCCTTCTCACCATCACAATTTCCTCGTGTCCTTCCACCACAAGTTCACTGAATGTCTCATCGCAGCCACGTTGTGCAATCCTCTCTCCAACAACCCACTTCTGAGCCCGGGCTCCCGGGCAGAAGGGGCTGGACAAATTCTCCCACACCCATTTCTTATTTGCAGCAGGCCACACGCCATTTTTGTCCTACAATTTTGCATTAGACTCTCTCCAACTTAATTTCCACATCTTATAGCCTACCAAAGCATTTTTCACCAAACCCTCCAAAGAAAGCTGTCAGGAGGAGGCAGAACAGCAAGGAGACTGCCCAGCAAGGTCTGATGATGTATCAGAGGAAGGACAGCAAACTGTAAACGAGAGACTCCACCAAGGCAGACGTTACTGAACTCCATAGGCAAGGTCTTAATGGAGGCAAAATCACAAGAAAATAAAAAAGAAAAAAAGGAAAAAAAAAAAAAAAAGAGCCTGCAGAAAGCTGCAGGTTCTCAAAGCAATGGTGCTAATGGAGCCAACAGAAATTACCCTGGTGCAAAGGAATAGTAAGTGTACTAGGAGACCAACTTGGCTAACTCTCAGCAGCTCCGTATTGGTCTCAGGCACGGGAAGGCATGCATGTGGAAAGTGGAAATTAGGTCAGATTAATAAGGATAAATACAAAAGAGCGGCATCAGCACCACAGGCTGAACTCAAAACAGCTACACAAAGAGTACAGCAAAGCAACAACCACCTGCGACAGCAAGAAGCAATTCTCCTGTACATTAGTACTCAAGGTAACGACGTGCAACAGACTGGTCTGTTACTCAGTGGACAGAAAAGGCAATTCAAAAACGACACTGAGGACAAAGTGGTTTATGCCTTTTTGCCTAAGTCTTCACTATAAACAGCAAAGAGGTGTCTAGCACAAGCAGCAGCGGCCAAAGAATCGTACCTGAGCTTTCAGTGAAAAAAATGCAATGTCAGATATTGATTAACTTGACCCTGGACTGCTTAATTGTCTGGAGCAACCTCAGAAGAGCTCAAGCCCTGAGAGCTCTCGGCTGATGGAAGGCGTCTGCACCGAAAAGGCAGCAGTGGCGCCCACCATTCAAAAGGAACAAACAGAGGAGCCAAGAACTCAGACTGCCCTGATTCAAAGCATTACAAAAAAAAAAAAAAAAAAAGGCAACAATAGCCACAACCTATAAGTCCCTGGAAGACAAGGCAAGTATTAGTAGATACGGATTTATTAGGAACAAATGGTGTCTACCCAACATCAGTTCCTTCTGCAATGGGGTAGCAGACCTTCAGCACAGCAGAGAAGTAGATGTTAAGTATCATACATCAAGTAATGTTTCTGACTGTTTCACATGGTATTTTCAGAATTATTTTAAGGAACAATAAACCTATGGGCTCAGAACAGTACTGATTTGATAACTATTCTGAGAATATTTATCGAAGATAACCATAAAATCAAAATTAGTATCAGCTTGTATTGGGCAAGGTTTCTCCTAGATTCAACTCTTTGCAATATTCTTATTAACCAACCAGACAATGGAAGAAAGTATGCCTATTAAAATTGCAGGTGGCATGAAACTCAGAGTGACTGCAAGGATTAGAATCTTAAATGGCTTTGTCAAATGGAGAAATTGTCTAAAAAGGATAAAATTCCAAAGAGGCAGTTGTGAGTGTCTACACTTAGGCAGCATTATCATTTGTCCAAGACCAGGACAGAGAGCTGCAGATTAGTTAGCAGCTCTTCAGAAAAGGATCTGGGGGTCAAAGCGGATCACAAACCCACAGGAGTCAGCAATACCACGCTTCTGAGAAAAGGCAACCACCGTGTTGAACTGTACGAACAGAGACAGCCCTGCAGAAGTCCTGCTCTGTGCTTTCTCCAGCACGGGCTGAGCGCTGCGTCCAGCCTTGGGGACCACTTTTCCAGAGGGATGTGATCAAGCGGAGAGTGTCCAGAGGAGCACGAAGATGAACAGAGGACCAGAAAATGTCATGGACAAAGACCTAAAGTTATTAAGCCTAAAGAAGAGGATTCTGCTACGGTTTTCAAGTATGGAAGTAGGCTGCCGCAAAAAGGAAGGGAACAATCTTGTGCCCTTGGTAAGTGGCTGAAATTGGGAGCAAAAAAGATTCAGGTTAAACTTTCTAAGGAAAAGGACAGTTAAACACTGGAAAAGATTTCATAGAATCCTAGAATGGTTTGGGTTGGAGGGAACCTCCCAGCCCCCCCAGTCCCACCCCTGCCATGGGCAGGGACACCCTCCACTAGCCCAGGTTGCCCAAAGCCCCATCCAACCTGGCCTTGAACACTGCCAGGGAGCCAGGGGCAGCCACAGCTTCTCTGGGCACCCTGGGCCAGGGCCTCAGCACCCTCCCAGGGAAGGATTGCTGCCTCACAGCCCAGCTCCAGCTCCCCTCCTGCAGCTTCAGGCCATTCCCCTTGGCCTGTCCCTCCCTGCCCTTGGCACCAGCCCCTCTCCAGCTTTCCTGGAGCCCCTGCAGGGACTGGAAGGGGCTCCAAGGTCTCCCCGCAGCCTTCTCTGCTCCAGGCTCAACCAGCCCAACTCTCTCAGCCTGTCTCCAGAGCAGAGGTGCTCCAGCCCTCCCATCATCTCCGGGGCCTCCTCTGGCCTGGCTCCAACAGCTCCGTGTCCTTCTTGTGCTGGNCAGTCTCACTCTCTATGTCATTAATAAAGCTATTAAATAGTACTGGTCCCAGTTCAGGCCCTGGAGGGACACCACTCATTACTGGTTTCCATGTGGACGCTGAGCTGTTGACTGTAACTCTCTGGATGCAGCCATCCAGCCAATGCCTCACCCACCAAATACTCCATCCATCAAATCCATCTCTCTCCAGTTTCCTGGGAAGGCTTCAGACGTAACTGTCACTGACAGTCTTTTAAAGGCCAGTTCCAGAAACTTTTCTCAGGAAGGACAGACACCTTGACCCTAGACAGGAAGGTGGGTAAATGATCTCCCATCTCACCGGCGGACTGCATGAGGTTGATCCTGCCTCACGTGCAGATTCCGGGTTCTTCGGGACCCTGCCAGCTACTCCTTCAGGAACCTAACTGGCCATGACACCTTGTCCTCGTTGGTCCCAGCAATTGTTTTATTCTCTTGGTTCTCCTGTTAGTTCTCTACCGCTTCTTTCACCAGCCTCAAAAAGATCGCCCTCAGCCCACACCTTCAGCTTTGCTCTTTTTCAGGTGTCTCACGTGGCTCTGCCCATAGCACCTTCTTCTCCCTTCATGCTTCTTCTAGCTATCCTTACATTTTAATTTAATACCATCTATCAGCTCTATGTTGATGATTCATAGTTCTGCCTTTCTATTCCTGGACTTTCTCCTGTCCAAAATGAAGTCTCAGCTTCTTTTCCCCTCCAGCATTTCAAGTGTGTACCCAGAAGCCCAAGCTCAACATGATTAAAGAGAGCTGTTACTAATCCCAGCTTTGTCCCCTCTTCCCCCAAGCCCTTGCTGCTCGATGCCTGGGGACATCACTTAGATCCTGTCCATGAGTTAAGGACACCATTCAGACAGGGAACAGAGTTCATGGACCTAACTCTCCTCTCCATACCCTGGTTGTCCTTAAACCCCGACAGAGCTACACAAGTTGTAGCCCTGAAATACAGCCTTTATCACCTGGCCACACAAAGACCCCAGGCTTCTACTCTGCATCAATCACTATTGCACCCTTCCCCCTGAAACTGTCTATAACGCATAAAATCGTGCCTCATCCATATGCAGTCAGAAAGCTGCTGCTAAAATTATTTTCCTAACCTCTCTTTCTTAAGCAGGCCAACCCTCCCTTTGAATCCCCCCTCCGGGTCCTCCTCTTCTGTCACGTCAACTGCAAGCTGCCTGTCTTCACCCTCCCAAACTGCTCATACGTTAACAACTATCCTTCCTTTGCTGCTGAAGAGCTGACTCCTCTCCCTCCCGAACTGTGACAGCAATCTCCACTTCCCGGCTGCTAAATTTCAAGCAAACACCTCTCTATTTTCTCCCATTTGTACTTCATGTTTGAAAAGAGCTCTCTGTAAACAACCTGAAATCCGCATTATTATCCTCTTTCAAATTGCTCCTTAAAGCTCTCCTGTGCCTCGGTATTCACCAGAAACATCAAAAACACCACAGGTTAGATGACTGCCATGTTAAGTCCTCGTCCACGACACAGCCCACGCTGTCCCACTGTGTCCACGCACTCCCCACTTGCTCATCAGCATCTGCCTCTCATTTTTATACCAACTACAAGAGCTCTGCGGCAGGGCTCTCCGTGTCCTGCGTTTCTGCAGCATCTTCTGCAGAAGGAACCTGATCAGATAAGGCTCCGAGGTGTGACTAAGGAAAAAACCAGTAGCAGAAGCAGCAGACTCACACCTAACCATTCCCAAAACGAAGTGCCAGAGTGCTTTCAGCCCTGCAGCACCCGCCATCCGCCAGGGACAGCACCAGCCTCGGTCGGCTGCCCACCCACCCGCCAGCCAGCAGCGCTGCTCCGGTCATGGATTTGTGCTCCGTTCACTGCCGTTCGTTCATCTGGAGACTGGGGAAGGGACAAGCACTCGCAGGAGGCTGATCTGAAGGTCAAAACCCTTTTTATTAAGCACAGTAGTCACTGCTGGGCTAAATATCAAAAGCTGTCCAAAAAACAACAGCAGAACAACAGCAGGAGGCAAGTGAGCAACAAACATGCTACAGGGAGCAAGTGTCAGGGGCTGACAGCCCACGGTATCCGCTGCAGCAGGCTGAGTCATGAGATGACGAACCCGAAGCCAGTGGCTCCCAACCCTCCAGGTACAGCATCAGCACGACAAGGCCAGGATTTCGGACGCAGCAACCAGTTAGCTCTAACTGAGGCGCGGTGCTCTCGATGACTGAGTGGATTTCATCACCGCACAGATCACATGGAAAGAACAAGATCTCATACATAACCCCGGGCGAGAGCTTCCAGAGTGACTCACGCACGTCGGAGGTTCCGGTGCTGAGATGCAGCCCCACGGCAGCGAGGACAGACGCAGACGTCCCTTTCCCTCCATGTGACATGGGCAGGGTCATTCTGCTCTGTCTAGACATCTATTTTCTTGGGATCTGTAGGAATTCAGAAACAGCAGGGGTTTGCCAGGTTTAGTTGAAACTGGACAGCAGGTCTGAAAGTTAGTGGGGCAGGAGAGGCAACTGGATGCAGAACAGGGCTTAATCAGAACCTCCTTTCAATAGGGAAGCAAGCCAAAATTACCTCAATTTTTAGCCTTCCTGCCTCAGAAGACTGCTTGCTCTCACCACAACACTTCAGAAAAGATGCCCAGAGCATTGCAGGAGGAGGCAGAGGGAAATAAGACCACAGTTGCCTTTTTCGTGCAGGGCACCGTAGACAGAAATACACCGGACGTGGTTGGCTCACTCTGTGCAGCGGCTGTACAGGAGGCTCTGACTCGCAGAAAGTCCTGGAGGAGGATTTGAAAAAAATCGGGACACCAAAGTAGTAAGGTGGGACCATGAAGAGAAAAAGGACTCTGCTGCCCAGCGAGGGAGGCAATAGAAACACAATG
The DNA here is from genome assembly GCA_013400195.1 of Aramus guarauna. Taxonomy (NCBI): domain Eukaryota; kingdom Metazoa; phylum Chordata; class Aves; order Gruiformes; family Aramidae; genus Aramus; species Aramus guarauna. The sequence goes on from VXBL01003794.1 coordinate 165,620, forward strand.
GTACTAAATTGAGGTGCTCTTCAAGGTGAAGAGGTCTGTCCACAGGCAAGCTGCTGGGGCAGCTCTTGTATCCCTCCATTTCTAGTAGCTGGGTTTTGCGTCAGCCTTTCAGCCCACTGCTGCTCCTTTGGAACTCGTGGCCCTTGCCCACAGCCCCCTCACATTCACCCCAGCTGAGAGAGTGACTGGGATTTTAGCTCAAGGGCTGCCCCATTGCCCAGGGGCACCGGGAAGACCCAGTCTTGCCCAAGGTCTACTTCGGATGAGGAGAGAAGGTGAGACCCATTCCACATCAGTCAGCCCACCTGGTAACGCAGTTTAAGGGCCAGATCAGGCATAATTTAAACCTACTTTGGTCACCCAAATTAAGCAGAAGTCCTACCACCAGCTTTAACAGCCAGCCTGGATGCACAAACACCTTTAATCCTCGTCTTGGGGAGACTCCAGAGGAGGCAAGAGCCCAGCACTGCCCAAGATGCAAAGGTCCGCACAGAAAGCGGACACGCTCCATCAGGAGCTCGAGGAAACCTCCTGAAAGCAGATGGCAAGATCAACTATTCACAGACCGACTGCCAAAATCTCACCATGCTCAAATTTCCCCTACTGGGTCCTCACCCGGCAAAGCCCCAGCCGCACCAGCCCAAGGACAGAAGGAAAGGGCAAGCGACAGTCCCGGCCACAAACTGAGGTCTCGCCCTGCAGCGAATGCAGAGGCAGCTCCCGGGGACCGTGTCACCACAGCCGTCCCTATTCCAAGAGGCCCAGGCAGCTGCCGGTCAGCAGGATGTTGCCGCATGGAGCGCCGGGATGGTGCAGAACTGTCCCCAAACAGGCAAAAGACTGCAAGCAAACTGTGAAACTCCCTGCTGGGAGAAATTTTGAGTGCTACGTGTTTACGTTGGGTCAAGGAAGACTGAATAAGCCAAGGGATGAGAGCCACAACACACAGAATCCACACCGAGCTCAGGAAGACCAGCCTACATCTGGTGAAACACTTGGAGAAAGCATCCTTCAAACAGGCACTGGCTCCTACGCTCCTCCCCAGGCATCTGACTTGTGCTGCCGTCACGGTCAGGACAGTTACTAAGCTGTCCCACACAAGCTCAGAATCAGCAAAGATAGGTCCATTTTGCCTTCCCCCTCAGCTCTGTCCACGCATCACCCCCTCCTCGCCTTGCCCACACTCACCTTCATGCAGTCGCACCACGAGCCCGGTGAGCAACTGAAAACTGATCCAAAGCCCAGTGCAAAGCTCGGTTCCTAACAGGGCAGTTCCCTGATGCAGCTCACCACGCAGCAACCAGCGCTGGCAAAAGGGAGCACAGGCAAGGAGCTGCCAGGTGGGAAGAGCCGCATTGTCCCTCCTAGCAGCAACCACGCTTGTGTTGGATCAAGGTAATTGTGAAGCTGCAGCCACAGAAATCTCCCATGCTTTCACTGAGACCACATCCAAATCCTGTTCTTCCCCTGCAGCGTGCCTCCACGTCCCCATCTTTTCCTCTTTAGCCACAATATCAGTGTCTTGCCCCCACAGCGCCAGAAACCTTCTCCTTCCTCACCACGGCACCTGCAACTTCATCCTACTCAGTCTTCAGCTATCAAGATCATCCTCCAGTCTTCCCGCTCCAGCTTCATCACCTCTCCCAGCTCCCATCGACCACAGCATCAAGCAGTTCTTTTTCTGATTTTCTTTTTCTGATTTTCTGACTCTCCCACAAGACCTTGCTCTTGAGTTGTAAGCTCTACAAGGTAAGAGCTGCATCTGGCAAAGGTGGCTCCGGATGATTTGGGCTACAATATAAAACCTCATAAAAACAGTGGATGTATTTGTCCAAGCGTGTTACTCCTCCTGCTGCATTTCTGCTCTGCCCACCGCTCCCGCAGGGTCAAGGTCTCCCCTTGCACCAGGACTGGCTCCGAGACTCTCCCCACGCAGACCCTTCTGCTTCTACCACTCACGCCAGGCATCGGCTCTGGGAGATGCTGAGCAGTGTCAGCCCTGCCGACGACTCTGCCAGGCGAGGACACGCGCTGTGCTGGAGGGCCCAGCGCTTTCCCTTGCTGGCACGGAAGGCGGCTGGAGAAGTGCTGCCAAGTACCCTCATGAGTCCCTCCTGGGAGTCTTTGCCCTGGGACCCCAGCACACCCCATCCAAACAAAACAGAGCATGTGATCAGAGCGTTCGCCCAGCCTCTCATGTTTGTGTCTTCTAACCACCTTTGCACTTAATTTCCAGCAAAGCTCAAGACTGCGGTGACAGAGGAGTCCTGCCCCGATCCAGCACGCAGAAGGGGCAGCCCAAGAGAAGACACGCAGCCGCCCGGCACGCCGGCTCCAGCCCTGGGAGCAGAGACGTGCTGACGGCTCTGAAGTTTGCTGCTCTTGGAGGAGACGGAGCACAGCCTCTCCCACCGCACCTCGCCACCATTCCCTGTGGTTTCCAAGCCTTCGGGAACTTACAGGCACACACATAAACAGGGCAGTTCTGCAGAGGTCACAGAATTAGCAGGAAAAAGCTAGCTAAGCAGAACACTCTCCTTCCCAAAGGGTGTAATTTACTTGAGGCTGATTCAGCTGAGCAAGGACATGCCGGCGAACCCTGTGCACGGCCTGGCAGCACGGGGCTCCCCAGAACCGCGGCAGGGAGGACTCCAGTGAGCTTCGTTCTTATCTTCCTCAAGGAGATACTGCATCCACGGCAACTCCCACCTCAGATTTTGCTTTGTGAATCAGAGCATCAGGAACTACTTTCAAAAGACGTTGGAAAAGGACGCAGACCAGAGCTGTAAAACTCATGCTGGAACTGAGTAAAATGACAAGGTTCAGTCAGCTTAACTCATCAGAAATAGATAGAAAAGTGACCTCATTAATTGGTGCAAGCAGCTTCAAACACAAAAATCCCTGGTATCAAAGGACTAGGTACTCTTAGAGAGAAATGAAAAAAAAAAAAAAAATCCAGCATGTTGGAGATGCCTACTGAAAAAATTATGCTAGTTATTAACAGTGAGAGAGCTAACAATGAAAAAAACCTCCTAAGATAGCAAGGCTTAGACCGTAACTGTATCTCAAAGATATGCCTTAACCAGATGCCTTATATTTAACTGACTGGGAAAAGGCAAAAATCCTGGGGTGAAAGTGTTCATACCAAGTGACCCAACAGTCCCTTCTGCTCTTAAACCCAGCAAAACAGCTGGGACCCGGAGCAACGCAAAGCCGACATTCAAAGGTGATTCCTGCCCGGCCAAAGCCAGACGCAGAGCCACAGCTCACCGCCGGTCTGCTACCGGCATATCGTTCTCCAGGGCTTTTTCCATCCTGTGCCTCTGCCAGAGAAGCAACAGCTGAAAAATGTAGACGAAAGCTTTTCCAAATGGATCCTGCTTCTTAAAAACACAGAAAGGAACCAAAACGAGTTGAGAAGTGTGTTGGAGGGGTGTGAAAGGACAATAAAGAGAAAAACACACGCTCTGGGTAGAACTAACTACCCTCATTCAAACAGAGATTCTCGCTCCTGCTGCCTGGCCACCGAGTCCTCTCACCACGGCTGACAACCTTCTCCCAGCTTCTCCTGAGAGCTGAGCCTTTAGGTGGGCTGCAAGACACGTGCATGACAGCTAACGTCAGGAAAAAATGCCTGTCATTTGACAAAAGCTGCGCTGAGGGATCTCACCTACTTCTCCTCCTCCTCCTCCTGTCTTCCACCTCCTCCCTCCTGGCCTTCACCACTTTATGCGCGCAGACGACCTCCGTGTAACCGTCCTCTCAGCCCCGCAGCGTGAGCCTCCTCCGCGTCCCCATCACCCCGTCTCGCTCTCCCCCGCGTGCCACTGGATCCACGCTGGCTGCTGCTGCGCCCTGCGACTCGCCGTCCCCGTCCTGCGCGTCCCTCAGGTAATTCCCCGCACCATCGGCGGCACTCCCCCTGCCTGGAACCCGTGTTTTGGTCACTTCTGAAAATTCACTGCTACGAAAGAAATTAAGTGCTGTGTAATTACTGTTCTAATTACAAATTCTATTAATATAATTTTGTCTATAGTCTGTTCCAGAGTAACGTAGTTAGAGGTCACATTTATTACAAGCAGGGGTTGTACCAACCTCAGAACTCAAGTTGCGTATAATTTTGCTTTATGCATATATAAAATCTTTTATAGAGCTCGGCAGCTTGCAGCAGTCTCTGAAATTTGGCAATGAAACAAGCCTGGGATGAGGGAAACGCTTTTTGCTAGCCCCCTGAAAATCTGTCCAAATTTGGCGGTTAGAAACTACTGAAAACCAGGGTCCTGCCTGTGATTCAGCTGACGCTGGCGACCAGCCCAACCCACCGCCTTCCCAGCCCCGCGTGCCCAACAGCCCTCCCTCCCCAGGCAGCCCCCAAATGAAGCTCCAGCCTCACGGAGGAGACCAAAATAAAGCAGATTTCCCTTTCCTTCCACAGCCACGCTCGGAACGGCACCTCCGTTTGGGCCCAGGAGAGGCTGACTGGTGAGCAGCAGCCAGTTTTCGCCCCGTCGTTGACTCCAAACTCTTCTCGTCCCTCTTGGGAAAGGCTCCTTCCCCCCAGCCCAGCAGGGCGACCCGGGCTCCGGGCTGCAGCAGCCTACGCAACACCCGCCTCGTCTCCCTCCCTGGCAATGCTGCCTGCAGCACGAGCCGCAAAACCACACGGTTCCTGTACAACACACCTCCTGCTAACGCCTCCCCCTCCCACCCGCCAACACAACTCTGAAGGTGAAAACCTGCACTGACAAACAGCACCCCGGCTCCAACGGCTCAGCACACAGCGACCGCTGCAGAAAGGAATTGGCCCCTGCCCTCTGCCCGTTTAAAAATTAAGGAATTGTCTGCAGAAGAAGAACCTGGTAAGAGGACGTGAGCAAGTCTTGCAATATCCAGCATTCAGTGTTAGGAAGTAGGATTGGGGATTTCACTGGCAACTTCCAGAACAGATTTTAGGACCAGAAGCAGTCACCACGGTCACAGAATCTGATCTTCAGATCAAGAGCATAAAGAAGAATTCTCTTCGAGCAATTTCTGTGTCAAGCCCAAAACACACAGTTTAGAAGGATATTCCCTTCCAGACTCAGGCACTTAAAGAAGTGATAACATCTCCAGCAAAACTCTTCCAGTGGTTAATTACCCCCACCGTTAATTCAGTCTCTCATATATACTTGGTAACGTATTGTGTGTAACTGCATAATCACAGCACACTTTTCACCAGGATCAGGATTTAACCCACTGCCTAGCAGGTAAGTGGGGAATGCAGCCAAGATAAGGAAATCTGTGGGATTCCGGCTCCACCAAATCCGCAGCCAGAAAGAAGGAGGGAGGAAGCGGGGAAGGACCAGAAGAGACAGGACGGGTCTGTGGTTGGCACAGGCAAAGCCTCCAAGAACGCTGGGCCTCCAGCCCCGTGCAATGCTGAGCAAGCCGCGCCGTGGCCGCCTGCTAGCGCACTGGTCACCCTTCATGCCTCGTCTTCGGGTTAAACCAGACAGCTGCCGTCCAGCTTTGGGAAGCCCTGACCATTTGCAGCTGCCTGTGAAAGAATTTTGTTTTCACACCTTCCCTTGAGCAGCAGGAGAAAACACGCACCGCGAGTGAAGTTGCTAAGAGACGCACCTAAACGCCAACGTGCTTGCCAGCAGCTTACACATGTTCACATGGCGCAGGACAGGGCGCAGAAGGGCGGCAGCAGGCGAGGACGGATAGCCGGGGAGGGACACGGGCACCCAACACCCCCAGGAGCAGCACGAGCGGTTCTACATCCCTGCAGGGAGGGAGACGAGGTGCAAAGGGCAGGGACGTGAGGAGCCCGGGAGGGTCAGCCACCCACGCTCTGCCCGCGGAGCGACTCGGGAGTAAGACCCGGGCTTCATACAGCACTATCTCATTTGGTAGCTTCCCCACCCCACAACACGGGAAGCACAGGACGGATCAGACCTGGTTACCAGGCCCTCAGGTCTCCCACTGCAGCTGCCATCAGAGGCACGAGGACGAGCTGCAGGAACCCCATGGGAACGGAAGCGAGATGGTCTTCCCCCGCCAGGCCCACCCTGACCCCCCAGCTGGAGACCGGCTGGAGCTCCGACACAGAGGGCTAAGGCGCTGCCGCGGCCTGCGCACTCCCACTCATCTCCAGAACAAATCCCTTCCCTCTTCACCTCATTACGTCCCATTGATTCAACGGCCGGCCGTGGCAGACCTCACAGAGCAGCCACGGAAAAAAGCCTCCTCCTTTCGTTGGTTTTACATTTGCCCTGTTCTGATCCCATTGAGCGTCCTTTGTCCTTGCGCCACAAGACAGACACAACAAATTCTTGAATTTGTATCCCCTTGACCGTGTAATCTTTTAGATTTCTGTTACAGTCCCTCTTACTTCTCCTCGTTCCAAAGAAACCATCCTGACGACTGAAGCGGGATGCAGGCACCGTGAGAAGAGCCCTAGGAAGCCGCCTGGCCCGGACCCACGGCCCCGTGCCGTGTCACCTGCCACGGAGGCTGCTACCGCGCCGCTCCCTCCCTGCGCCCACGACAGCGGGGCCACCGCTTTCCAAAACCGGTCCCGCGCGTCACCTGCAGTGACACTTCTGGCGCCAGTTAGCGGGAACAGACCTGAGCACGCTGCCAAAATCGAGCGGAGACAACAAAAACCACGTCAGGGAAACAGCAACACTCCACAAGCCACCAAATCTTACAGGGACCAAATGGTGCCCGTGGCCCCGAGGCTTTCTTTGCTAAAGGGCAAAGCTTTGCTGCAAAAAACCGAGGATTAGGATCAGCAAGGCCAGCCAGAGGGACCTTTTGGTTGGGCTGCTGCGAGCCACCCCCCGGCCTAACGCCAGCCTCAGCACCGAGCTGCGACCTTCCCCCCCCCGGTCCGTCCCTTCGCTGGGCTCCATCTCAGCCCTTCAGCTGCCAGTGCCTCGGGCCCAGGCTGCCGCGCTCTGCATCTCCCACGGGCACATCGCGCACCCCTCGGCCTGCCGCTGCCCACCGCTTCCGGACAGACCCGCCCCGACCCAGAGCCCGGCGCCCAGGCAGCAGCTCCCCGAAGGCAAGGACGAAGCCGATCGTCCTCCGGCCCTGCGCAGGCTGCCGGGCCGCGACCACCAGCGCTGCAGGCCGCGGCGCCGGGCCGGGAGCCCCGGGGCAGGGGGCGGCTGCGAAGCGGCTCCCGCCCGGTGCCCGCAGCTCCCGGGACGGAGCCCCCC
>VXBL01003795.1:0-18447 GCA_013400195.1 Aramus guarauna
AAACCAGTATGAATGCTCACTTGCATGAGTGGGGTACACGCGGTGTGGAGTCAAGAAAGACGGTAATATGAGACGTTTTAGGAGGTGGTGTTGTCATAGCTAGTCATTCAAGGGGTTTTTTAGTGCATGAGAAAGTGGTGACAGGGAAATCATGCTGCAGGGATGTAAGTTTTGGGTTACACCAAGACCCGTGTCCAGGAAGAGCTGGAGTGTTGGAGTTGTAGCATGGTTTGGTCTCCACATCTGAGGTTTGAGAATTCTTTTCTGGAAGCAGGGATGTTTCTGGGAGCCCAGTGTCTGGTGAGGGACAGAGAAGGAAGTGTTGCCCTGCACATTGGTCTTCATCTTGCAAGGACAAAGGTCAATTATTCTCAGAAAAATATCTACAATGTTCTCTCTCACTAAAAATTACTCTAGTTCAGGAATACTTCTGGTACTTTGCAACAAAGAATTAAAAAACCTAGAGTTTGGGATTTCCATGGCCTCTTCTCTTCTGTTTTTTTTTTTCCTACTTTTTTAGTTATGAAGTTCAGAGAAGTTCCAAGTGAAGAAGATTGCATTTAGGATAAGACTTTACTTGTGCAGTACACCCAGAATTCATTTCCACATTAACACTCACATAGCCAAGGAGGTAGGAAAATTGTCCCAGTCAGAAATAAGCAGGAGTAATAAAGAACTTGCTTTCAGATCAGAAATCTAACTCAGAAAGAACAAGATTCACCAATATCTGAACAAACCAATATCCAAGCCAATCAAAGATATGTTCCTCTAAAAATTTAGCTAGTAGACTGGTAAGGGATCTCCCTCTCCTGCTCACTGACAACTTTGATAGGTCATATCTCAAAAATCTAGTTTTCAGATCAAGATCTGGGATTAAAAAGGCCTTCTGGATATATTTTAAAGCAGAGGGCCATGTGAGTGTGAAGCATGTTGTGTTTATAGATTGCACCATATATTCCTGAATCATGTGGTCTCCCCAGCCAGTTGCAGAATTTCCCTGTTTTGGTTAAAAACAGACTATTTCTGTTAGGCATTGTACAGGACTTCATTTTTCTTCAAGGAAATCTGCCCAGTTTGCCTGTGGCTGCCACTAGTCTACTAAGAGACCTCAGGAACAGCAACACACCTTGCTATATGCCTCAGTTTCCTAAAACAAGATTGTTTACCTTCCTTATAAACCACTCTTTTGTTTACCAACAAAAGCCATTTATTAATATCTTGCAGCTCCAGCTGTCAGCACAGCCAGTTGACCTGCTGCAGTCTCCATGGGATGGGAACAGTCTTGCACGGCTTTGCCTGTGCACATTGCCTGGTTCAGTAGTTCTTTATCTCAGTAAAAACCTCCACCATCATGAGAACATAGTGCACTTTGTGTGCCTCTTACAAAATTCAATTCACATGCTGACATTTCCTGCTTTTGCAATTTACTTCTTTGAATTAACTAAGATACCTCCCAATGACACATAATTCTTGTGAAACTTGTTAGCTCTCCTTAAAATAAGTAAATAAATAAATAAGCAGGCTGGAATTCATTACTGAAATCAAGTAACAGCCCAGCAGAAAATTCAACAATAAAACATCCCTGTCGTAAAACATCAATATTTGCAATAAACCATGAGCTGAGAGAAGGCATGGTAGAATAGCTTCTTCCACTCATGAAATACCATCTCCTCATGAATAAAACCACAGCAAGACACAGACGGAGCTAAAAGGGAATTACTAGTGCTGCAAGGTACCTGCACAGGACCTTGTCCCTGCTTAATATATTTCCTCTTTGGGCAGAGCACATTCTATCCCCAGAGCTCAAGGTATGGGAAGGAGAGATCATAAAAGGAGCCAAGTAATGCAGTAAGGCTTACGTGCATCTATTCTGTGTACAAAAGCTTTATGCCACCCTTGTGGTTCCAAAACATCCACTTAACATCCAGCTGACATTTAGGTGTAAAAAATGAATGATATGGCACTCCTCACCCTAGCTGCCTGGACCTAATCGCTCTGCTTCTCCAGTATTTACATTCTGCTTATGTTTCCGTTGCTATATAGAGCTCTGCTCTTCACCATCCCCAAGATGCAAGGATATTAAAGCCAAAGGATCATCTTGCTTAGATCACCTATGTCACAGGTTTTTAAGTTTCAGCCAGCTGCCCCCAAGACTGATCCCAGTAACTGATGTTCAGTGAAAATTTTCTTCCAGAGAGACACCCAGCCTTGATTTGCAGGAAGGGAGAAACAGAGAACCTGGTGCTTTCCTTAGCAGTTTGTTCATGCTTGTAAACCTCCTCAGCAAAAAGTTAATCTCACTCTAAATCACAGTGATCCCTCTCATTCCTTCCTCTGTCTGATTAAAGAGTCCTTTTCCAAAAAGGTTCTTCTCTTTATACAAACATTTCTCCAGTAGTCAAATTTCCTCTCCATCTTCTCCTTGTCCAAATAAGGAGGATGAGTTTTAAAAGTCTCCCATTCCCAGGATTTTTCTCCTGCCCTTGTCTGGGTCTATTTTTTTTCTTTTTTTTTTTCTTTTTTTTTTTTTTTTTTTTTTTTTTTTTTTTCCTTTTTTTTTTTTTTTTTTTTTTTTTTTTTTTCTTTTTTTACATTCTTGGAAGAAAGCAAACTGGGATGCATGCAGCATTACCAGTTCACTCACCCTGATTCTGTATGCAGGTGCAGGGCTGCAATCAGATTCTGTTGAAGTGGGAATATACATGTAAGAAAGGACTGTGACTTTTAATGTTAAAGGCCCTGAAGTACAGTATATGTATTATATATACAGTACATATAGCACATATATATATATACAGATAATACCTATAGATTTAGATGTGTCTTGGCTCTGCAGACTAACAGCCGTAGAAGTAATTGTTCTGTAGTGTGGGTTGTGCCTTTAGGTAAGTTTAGCTGACTAATGTTCGTAAGGGAAAAACAAGTAGAAAGAAGTCAGAAGTGGGATGTGGCAGAAACAAGAAATAAATCAGGGTCTTGCACAAGCAGGGAGAATGGAATGAGCATGGCCTCCAATAAAAAGTTAGGTAGATTCACTTGCCTTATCTAGATCTAAATTAATGTTCAGCTCTTAGTGGAGACCTCCTGCCCTGAACTCATGGTCAGAGTTTCCTGTCTGCTCCAAGATCTTTGCTGAAAATTTGGTCTCTGGATGACAGCCATTTAGATAAAATTCAGTTCCAAGCAGGCTGGGCTTCTTAGTATTACCTATAGCATAGACTTCAATTCTTTGTAAATTATGTCATCCGTACCTTCTAAGCAGTATCATTCATACTTACCCATTTAGGAAATCATCATGTCATATTTATATCACATACTTTGTTCGCTGACTATATCATTTAGTCAAGATTTTAACTAAAATACTTTCAAGTGTATTACTATGAAGGCATAGCCTCCTTGGCTTGAGCACCTTAGTTCTCATTTCCCAGCTCTTGACCATGGTACAACAGCCTTTACACAACACAGTGCTAGTCCTGATGGTGGGGGGCCAAAAGCTACCCCTCAGACCAAGGTCAGCCACCTCAGACCAAGGTCAGCAGTCATCTCTCTCCATTCAGGGATCTCTACATTTCCTGGAACAACCAGGGATGCTGGGTGTCTCAGCACGATGTGAAGCTCAGGTTGAGTTACTCACCCATCATGACCTCTCCCGTATAAACATCCCTCACATTCCTTGCCTGCAGGAAGGCTGTCCTGTTCCCACATGTGAAATTTCATAACTATGTCATAGGAGCAAAGTATGCATTCTGTGTTCATGCATGGACTGCATTGCATTGGCTGTGTTAAAACATATTTTGCCTGAATAAGCCAAGATTCTCCAGTGATCTAGCTTACATTGTCCCTGCAGTTATTTATACTTCTACCAATCTTCATCAGCTGCAAATTCTATCAGCGGTGACTTTCTATCTAATTCTAGATTACTGATGAAAACATCCAGTAGCCCCAAGCACAGGAATGATTCTGTAGAGACACTGCTCAGAATGCTCCTACTTGATGATGATTTATCTGAATTTTTGGACCTGTCATTTATCCTTTTGTCAGCTGATTATCATCCTATGTGGGTTTTTTTCCCTTGCCTTCCCTTGCCTTTTCCTTTGAGAACTACAACTGTGATATTCAGCAATATTCTTTTCTGTATCAGCTTGCTGGCAACTCTATTAGAAGTGGTGGGTTCTTATCCATGGGAAAGTGTGTGATTATGTTGAGCCACAATGTAAATTGAAAGGTAGAGGCCATTTCCTCTGTTCTGATATAAATACAATCCATGAGAATAAAATGTAAATACACACACATATATAAGTTAGTTCATAGGTTTTGCACATACATTTCATATAGGTTTGGGGCTTATGTTTGGTGTATTTTCTTAGTACTGTTCTCAAACAAATGGATTGGTTCTGTGTGTGTGTTTTGCTTTAACAGTGTTAAGCACATCCAAAATATTTCAGTCAAGTAAAAAGATTTAACTTTGTCCAAAAAAAACCCCAACTCACAGAACTGTAGAACTAGCTAGGCATTGTAGCCATCCCCCAAACAGGGTGTTAGGACTTGACTATAAACCTAGTCTGTTTAATATGGTTTGGGTTTATGCAGTAGGTCATGGTGGTTAATGCTTAGTGAGCTGAAACAGGAATGGAAGAAAATTATAATGGAAAAGCTTGGTTTTAAAAACCAGTTCTTCATAGATGGCTGTAAGGGGGATGATTGGACTCATGGTGTGTATCACACATATTTTGGCTAAGCTGGGCTTTGAAAGTTTTTCAGCTGAGATAAGCATGATCATCTGAGCAGGGCTTTGTAGCTCAAAACACTCCTAATGTTGGACTGTTGGCATGAGGTGGTGACAGCTGCAGAAGACAGAGGGGAGGAAAGCTGTAGCGTTATGTCTTTGTTACAGAGAACAGCAGCACAGGAGAGGAAGCATCACCTAAATTAGTCTTGTGTGATTTGGACAGGGAAGCCATGACAGCATGGTCTAATTCTGACTGCGACTCCTCAGCACCGGCACCCCTCCCTGCGTGCAGACTTTTACCTGCTGCCTTCCAGCAGTTTTTTACCCTGTCCATCTTTCAGAGCCAGGGCAGCCAGGGCCCTGTCTCCACTATGCTAAGACACCAGCTTTGGGCCCTGAAAGCACGATATTTGGGGCAATATGGTGAAAACAGTGCACCAGCTTTTGCCATGTTCATAAAGCCTCTAAGAGCATTTGGCCTTATTAGTCCTCCTGTAGACACCACGTTGAAGCCTTCTCTCTGGTCTTAATGTAGAAATAATGGTGGATTATAGATACCCATGGTATGGGTATCCATGATGGTGTGGTCAGGGGTGAGAACCCAAACCATCCTCCCTGTATAAAATGCTGAGACAAAGATGTGACCCAAATGGTGATAAGTATGCCTGCAAACCAATCTGGGATAATTCTTCTAAGCTTTCATGTGCCCATCTGTCACCATATTGACCTCTCTGTTCTCATGTGCCTTTGAATGACCCAACATTCATGTGTAGTGGCCAGCAAGCAATCTGCTCCCAGTTACTGCCTCAAGCTTTCCCTTGGCTTCATGGGGCCCTGCAGGAGGTTCTGTGGTGGGAAACAGGCTGACCAGCAAGGGTGGGACCAACCTCAATGTTCACTAGGCAGCTCAAGGGTTGAGTTTGAGCTGGGATGAACTCCAGCCAGCTCTCAGATTTGACGATGAATTGGGACAGGTTGAAAAAAGAGTCTTGTGAACTCAATGCACAAAATTTAGGAGGAACAACAAATGTGAAAGCTCATTTCAATTTACTTCAAAGCAAACTGACCATGAAAGAAACAGTGTTCTTATGTTCTGCAAAAGGTTTTTTCACTTTTTCCAGTTTTATGCTGGAAGGAAGGACCTCGGGGAAAGCACTTGAGAAAGCAGAAGAATCACTTCCTCTGACTCCATCTTCTGCACTGGCACATATGTGATAAATTCCCTGCAAGCAGAGCAAGAATTGGTTTCAAGGCTTTGGAGAAAAGCATTATTTTTAACACAATCGATGCCTGCTCATCACAGCCCTTTCAAATGTGGTTCTCACCTGGCACCCAGAATACCTAACAGGGAGGTGGGTGATTTCAGACAAAATACTTAGTTAATGGTCTAACAAAGACCTGATGTGCTAGACCTGAGATAACACCTCAGGACCTCACTTTTTCAAGGTACAAACGCATGTTAAGTCCCATAAGTGTCTGAGCTTTTATTTTTCCTAATAAGCCACGCCATCTTATTGAGATGGTGCAAGTATGAGCTGTTTTCCCTTCTCTGGTTTGGCATGAGGGCTTCTTCCACTTTAGAAAACACTCAGAGAGATATTATTTAAAAGCAGCACCCTAACCAGTGGTGAAGACACAACTCCCACCTCCTTCAGGTCCCCTTTCTACTTCCCCTTCCTTATTCACTCTGTCAGCTTTTGACAAAAGCCCAAGTTTTAGCTGCACAATTTCCTTTCTCCTTGAATATTTCAGTTCAGTATCAGCTTTGTTTTTACAAAGACATGCAGTTTAGTCTTCAAGTCATTGAGGAAATTCATCAGCATCTCAACTGCAGCATCCCCCCTCCAAGCCAACAGCAACATGTTGAAGAGGCTGTTATCCCATTGTATGTTCCTTGAAGTTCTGAACTCGTGCTCTCGGGGGAACCTATTAGCATTTATACTTGCAGGCAGTTCTCTCTTCCCCTGTTAATAATTATCCAGGGAGGGGATAATTAAAATAGGTTCTGAGGCTATGAAGGACCTCTGTCCGCTTTCCCTACTTACGAAGCCAAATGAGAACTTTAATGTAGATTTGGAGATAATTCCTGAAGGGTTTTGCACCTTTGCCATGTTCTTGTTGTCATTAAGCACCATCTAATCCTCTATTTCATTTCATTAACCTGAACAGGGGCAAATTTTGAAATGTGACTGCAACACAGCACCAGTACAATTTCCCTAGACACCTGAGAAAGTTCTACCAGTATATAATGGATAATTTCATGGGGAAGAACAAGAATACAGCAATTAGGGAATGGCTAGCACAGATTTCCTACACAATTCTATTGAAATCACTGAGCTTCTGTATCTCGATTTTATCATATAAAATAAAGAGGCCTCTTTCATCTAGTCTCTGAATTAGTGAGATTTTCTGAATGGGTGTGATCTCTTCCAGTGCATTTGTCCTGTGCTGCAGACAGCTGACAGCAGCACCAAGAAAACCGGCTCCATAAGCTAGCCCTGTTGTGTGTGCAAGGCATGAGCGCGTGCAGGATAATGAGCTGGATGAGATGTATTTCAGCAAGACTCACTGGACTGAGAGCCATCACAGCACTGCTCATCATTCCATGGTGTGAGCATGCCCGTGGTGATTTCTGCTGATGGCCTCTCAACACTTTTGCAAAATAATACTAGCAGTCAGTGTTAGTAGTACACAAGCCTTGCTGCAAAAGTAATGTAGGAAGTCTTGTGAAATTTTAGGAAGAGCTTATTTAAATGCATGTTCCAAGAGCTTCACAGTCTGTCCTCTTCTAAATCTGATCTGAGATGACTTGCACTGGGCTTGTACTACCAATTGCTCCCTGACAGACCACCTGGGATGAGCAATGGGAGTGAGGGGCACATGCAATGCTCTGTGCACAGCCTGGCCCCTGGACTGGAAATCCTTGGCCTGTCTCCCTTAACAGCTGTCATTCAATTTGCCTTAAAAAAAGAAGAGCAGATGAAGCAGTGGAAAATAAATATGCCTGCCATTTTTCAAAATGATGTTTTTTAACTAAACCTTATATTATTCATATGCTGTATATTTTATTACTGTTAGTTTCAAAGCTGTTGGAAATCACAGATCAGTTCCTCAACCTCAACGTCTTTATTATGCATACATAAATCATGCATGGAAGGGCCATGACAGTTGACGATGTAAACTCTCAGGAAGCAAAGCCCCTAAGCCATGTAAAAAATATATGTCACAGTCAAAGAATTATGTCATGTCTATTTCCTTTTTATAGATATTCTTGTCTTGTCATTATCAAGGAAGATTTTTTTCCCCTTTATTTCCTATTTAAATGTAGTTAGCACAGAGGTAATTTGCAATGGTATTTCAATGAGACAAATGGAGTACACTTCCCCACATCTGCCTGCATCTTCAAGGATGAGCATGTTGTAATTATACTGTTCCGGTTTCATTAACAGCTCTGCTGTGCCCAATATGGTTCATAAGTATTCTGGTGAAATACAGGACAAAGTTCATTGAATTGTCAGGAGCATTTGCGTGATATAGGACTCATGCAAATTACATTAGAATTGTGTTGGTTTGAAGTTATAGTTTGGTTGCAAAAGTTGGTCAGAATTTTTCTTAGTAGAAAAAACTAAAAGCCAAGGCTTCCTCATTGTTCTACAGCTGAAAATGAGGAAAAAATGCTCAAAATTAGAAATACTCAGCTAAGAATGGCCAAAAAAAAAAAAAAGAAATAAAAGCAGCTGAAACATTTTCGGTTTCTCAATCAAAGGTAGTTTACTTTTTCATTTCATTTCTGTAGTTCTTTGTTCAGGGTGGGGGGGGGCAGTTTAGTGAATTTACCTCTTTAATAAAAATATTTCTTTGATAAAAAGTTTTGATTAGTTATAAACAGCAGATAAAAACTGAAATGAATCCTTTGGTCAGAAAGTAAAGAATAATTATCCAAAGAGGAAGCTGGAGAAAGCATGCCTGATGGAGCGCTGGACAATGGATGTTTGTCTGTATATGGTGGGCTAAGGGACAACTCTGTGACAGAGCAAAAAATAATTGACTCCTTTCTGCTATGAATATGCATGCACTCAGCTTTCAAAAGCAGGGCACTGCAGACAGTGGTGAGCCCACATTTCATCACCTGAAGAGCAGCGAGCATCTAACAGCTACCCACCCTTGTTGCTATATTTACTGAGTTAGACATGCAAATCAGCCTAGCTGTTGTCCTGCATGTTGTCACTGCTTGGTGAAAAGGTACCTCCTGAGTGGCTGTGAAAAAAAAAAAAAAATGCACTTTTTCATTAGGCAACATATCCACTTTGAGCTGATCTTCTTGTGCATCCTCTGTTCACATCCATCTTCCAGATTTACTGCTCTGCGATGTCTCCCATTTATTGAGCAACTAAGACTAATTTACTCTAGCTGCAGGATAAGACAGGCACATACATACACATCAAGAGGGGAAAAAAGCTCATTCTTCCTCCTTCATTTCATCTCAACTGCATGTGACATTGCTGATATCTCCTCCATGCTTCCTCCTCATCGCTCCAGCACCCAGTGGTCATGATGGGGGCTTCATCAGAGCTAAATAACTCTTGTTAGGCCACAATTCCTCTCATTTCAGACCTTTAGTTCTGATGAAGTCTCTCTTTCTCTGCAGTAGCTCAGCTCTAGACACTTTTGCTCAGAGGAATCCCACCTACCATGCCTCAGGTCTTCGAGGAATCCTCTTTTTGCTGGGCACAACTTGGGATGCCACTAAAAAGAACCAAGAGCAGTGAGCAAACACCATGCCGCCTGCTTCCTGGGAGAAACACACACAGAAAGGAACAGCAGATATATAATTCTGTCTGTGGGGGAAATTCAGAA
Source organism: Aramus guarauna (assembly GCA_013400195.1). Taxonomy (NCBI): domain Eukaryota; kingdom Metazoa; phylum Chordata; class Aves; order Gruiformes; family Aramidae; genus Aramus; species Aramus guarauna. The sequence goes on from VXBL01003795.1 coordinate 9,587, forward strand.
CCAGCTGAGATGTTTGTTACTGCTTTTATCCTCTTGCCTATGCAAATCAGTGGGGTTCAGAAATAAATGTAAATGTGTTAAAAGGAAACCTGAGAGTGGGATCTGTTTCATACACTATTTCTGCTCTCTTCTTTTGGAAAGACACCTGTGGATACATTTTCATTAATAATTTCACCCTATCTCTTCTCTGATGTAAATTTACAAGCAAGAAGCAGGAAAAATGCCAAACCAAATGTTGCAGGCTGACTGGTAAGATAATTAGCATATGATGCACAAGAAAGAAGAATCCCAAGAAGCAAAGCTAGAAGTACGTGTATCTATTTGTGACAGTATTTGGGGGAAGTTTCAATTCACTGAGGATCAGCTGTGTTTGCATTTTGCTCTTTCCTTCTCTCACTTAGTGAATCTCTCCTAGGAATGCCCTTTTTCCATGAGCTTTCTAACTGATGAAGTAGCTGCAGGAAAGAGGAGAGAAAAGCAACTTAAAAATAGATAAGCTGCTTATCTCTTTAGCTGACTTGAATTTGCTGCTGTGTGGAGGAGGATGCTATCAAAATCAGAAGTTTAGAAGTTTGTAATGCTGGAAAAGTTTCTAGATGTGCATCACCAGTACATAAATCATGCTGCATGTTATTCTGTAGGTTGCTTATAAATCACTGCTAGAGATAAGATTAATCCAGGTACATTGAATTTTGTTTTTCAAAAGTTAATCATGGTCTTTACCCTGAGAAAACCGGGCTTGTGTGATCAAGCTTTGTGCCTGTCCAGTCATCTGTCAGTCTCTTTCAATAACCTCTAAACCCACTGATCAATTTTGACAGAAGGGTAGAGGTCTTAATGATATATATTGTAGTGTTTTTCATGAAAATCAGTAGCTTTTCTGTTCAGTTTATCTGCCAGTTGGCCTTTATGCATGAGACTACTGTTTGCTCATCAGCATACAGATTTCTAAGAGCCACAAGTGCCGTTTCTTGCTAATTGAGACTCAGAGAATGATCAGAGAGTGTCCATAAGGACAGGAATTGGGGATGTACATGGGCACTGCATCCCCTCAGCAGCACCTGGGGGACAGAAACAGCTGAAAATTGTGGAATCATGGAATCATAGAATCACAAAATGGTTTGGATTGGAAGGTACCTCAAAGCCCATCTAGTTCCAACCTCCTGCCATGGGCAGGGCCACCCTCCACTAGCCCAGGTTGCCCAAAGCCCCATCCAGCCTGGCCTGGAACACTGCCAGGGTGGGGGCATCCACAGCTTCTCTGAGCAACCTGTGCCAGGGCCTCATCAGTAAAGAATTTCTTTCTAATGTCTAATATAAATCTACCCTCCTTCAGTTTAAATCCATTCCCCCTTGTCCTGTCACTCCCTGCCCTTGTCAACAGTTCCTCTTCATCTTTCCTGTAGCCCCTTTAGGTACTGGACGGTGCTCTAAGGTCTCCCTGGAGCCTTCTCTTCCCCAGGCTGAACACCCTAACTCTCTCAGCCTGTCCTCATAGGAGAGGTGCTCCAGCCCTCTGATCATCTTTGATCAGCCCTCAGAAAGCTGAAGTCATCCCAATGGGGTGGAAGAAAAAAAGGACACAACTCCAGAAGAAACTGAATTTCTTTAATTCTCCAGTTCATCCAGCAACTCATTTTTTCTGAAGCATTTGGTTCAAGACCTGTGAATATTAATAGAAAAATTCCCATTGACTTCTGGGAGGGGAATTTCTGGGATCTGATCAGGGCTGGGGAAAGATTTATGAAAACAGTAACCATTCATAAAATAAGAATTGTGAGAGATGCTCAGTGCTGACATTGTGATTTGGTTGATTGTAAAAATAGATGGTTATTTGAAAAAGAAGGCCATCTTTGGACTTCAACAGGAAACAAAATACTATATTTGGAGAAGACAGAATAGATACCAGCTTATTACACAGCCAAACTTAAATAGCAAATATTGCATTTTAATGATCCTTACCTTAAATAGGGTCTTTGGTTTCGTGGGTTTCTGTATTTTTCTATGGTTTTAAAAAAGAAAATCTGTCTTAGAAGACAAAAGGCCACTTACTGTTATTTGAATAGAGATGAGATCCAACAGTAACCTATTGCCTTCCAAGAGCAACTATACTGTTTGTATGAACAGTAACACAATACCTGCTTAAATCTTCCACTTCAGCTTGGGCATTCTCAGTGGTTTTCTTGTAAAACTTCAATTTCTTCCACCCTTGACAGCAGCTCCAGCTCCTCTTGTACACTGCTGGAAGTGAGCTGAACCAGCCTCACTCCTCCTGACCATGAATCTTGAATTCTTTCCTACACCACTTTACAGACTAGTGGTTACAACAGTTTCCTGAGAGGCCAGAAATGGGGATTTGACACCCTCATGGAGGGAAAGGGTTGGGTGTGGATATCACCTTTGTGCATGAGTTCTGTTGTATGAACGAGGGATCTCCCTTCTGCTGTTTTAAAAAATGGCAATAATCAAAAACCCCAGTCTTGGAGGTAATGTGAGAAAGCCCATTGGCTCATTCTTCTCAGGGGAGAAAACCAGTCACTGTTGATTTCTGGAAATTTATTGGGAGTGAGAAAAGTTCAGGCATCTGGAAAAATTAAGCATAAAAACCTGAGGTTCCCTTGAAGTATAACTGCCTGTGAGACTAAATAACAGCTGAATCAGCATCACAATTTGGATTTAGGCACTTAAAATATCATGCTTGAAGCACCTCCAGCTTTTCCCACACTCTGGCCTTTCTGGTCTGTGACAGCAGGGGTAGCTACAGCCCATTTGGTGTGCACCAACCATCTGCACCAAGGCAGCACACAGGAGCCACTGGGGTGTAAATCCTCCAGCTCCTGGGCTTGCTGCACACTACCTTCTTTGTGCAACAGGGTTTTGAAGGGAGACAACCTGAGTTCTCAAACAGCCTCCCAGATCTCATTCTGCTCCATAGCTGTCATTCTCCTGGTTCTGTACTCCTTTTTTTATGTGGCAAGTGTTCACTGCTCTGCTGATTCATGGGTTCTAAGGTTAGAAGAGATCAATAGGATCACCTAAGTCTGATCTACTGCACAATGCAGATCATACATTTCATCCAGTGATTCTTGCATCTAGCTCAGCAAATCAGAGCTATCACTCTGTGCTATATTTATTGCATGGAAATGTGTCAGGGTGTAGTGTTGGTTATTGAAAATCTCTACTCAGCCACTCAGCAGGTACACCACTGTCTAGAGAGCTCTTTCACGGCACTACTTATCTCAGATAATAAGATTTGGTTGCTGTCAATTTGATATGTCTTCAAAAAGAAAGAAGTTTTGGTCATCCCTTATTAATCATCCAAGTCATAAATTCCTCATGTAGTCTTTGTTTCATTTTTACATTTTTGTGCCCTTTGTGCCATGCAGGAGGCTACTGCGTGTGTAAAGTCAGGCTTTAAAATAGTATCAGTATTGTTTCTTTCCTGACAATTTTAATCTGCTTCAAATTTATTAGTCTGAAATTTTAGAAATATTAGGCTACCTTAAATATTATCCTTTTGAGGCAGTTATTTATTCAATGTGTTTTCAGTCATTTGCTTTCCTCCTTCTATAATGTAAATACACCAGTTCTCTCCTAAAATATTTTCCTGTCTCTATGTTGAAATTTTGTCCTTAAAGAGTCCTTGTTCTCACTGGTCAGTAGAGGGACGTGACATCGGGCAAGAGGAATGTTTCAAACCTGTCAGTTTAGACTCAGTGGTGCGCTATTTTGGTGATATCTAAAGTTGGAACACCCCAGTGAGTTTATGTCTGCTTCACGTCACTGTAACTAGCACATCTCAGAAGATGCAGCCTTGAACAATGCAGGTAACTCTTTACATGACTGCCCTGCAAATGAGCTGTAATCGCATTTATCCCACTACCCTTCAAATTAGCTCATTTGAGTAGCAGTAGCAGAGAAGACAGTGAGCTCAGCCTTTGCCCAAAATGCTGGGTCAACCCCTAAGCAGTTGATTCATGAGGAATCAACCAAACTGATGGTAGCAATGTTTTCAACATCAAACCAATCCCATTACTCCCACACAAGGTACCATCCCACTTTTGTCCACAGTGTAGACTTATCTTTGGACCTTTGAGGATTTCTTGTTTATTTTTTAACAATACCTGTGTGGTTCAAAGCATATCCCTTGGATTTGAGGAAGCAGTCATTTTGCTACTGACAGCTAGAGAAGGCTTTTGCTGCTCCTTCAGAAAGGTCTCCTACCTGTAGTTGATGTTTTCCTAGTCTATGCAAGTCATTTGTGACTTAGAAAAGATAACTAAAACACACAAATGGAATCTCAAAATTATCACTTTCATTAGACTTTCAGCTTATCCAGGATTCTGAAAGCAGTATCAGAAAGCACAATTAGACATTCCTGTATCTTTTAGATCAGGCAACAGGCACCCAAATCCCATCTTTGTGCTTTCTGCAAGAAAACATCTTTGCTTCCCCGGAATGCTCTGTGCTATTCCATAGATCCTGTGCCATGGGAAGTGTCAGCACTATGTAGCCAGAAAAGACCCTGCCCACATCCATATACCTATTGGGAACAGTGGCCACTGGTTTGAGGAACAGACAATTTGTTGAAGTTTAGCCACTTGAGAAGCATTGCAAGGAAAACATGAAAAGCAACTGCTTCTTCCCCCCCACCTTCCTTCCCCAGCCCAGCTGCCAAATTTTGCAGGCAGCTGAGGCCCCATAAGCCAGTTTTCACTTGGAAAGCACTTTAGTTCAGGAACAATCAATGAAAGTGGACTGCAAAAGGAAGACATAAACTACAGTCTCACCCTGAGCTGGATAGTCTCCGTGAGCTGGCTCCACCCAGCCTGTGGCAATGATTCGAGCTCTGCACACACACAACCCAGTAAGTAAAAGAAAGCCCAGCTCCCAAGCTCAGCCCTTGCATGGCCCACATCTGAATTATGGTTTTCCTGCTCTTCGCATTTAACTGTGGCCAGGCGTATTGCAAAAGGCAGCAAGAGAAATGCTGTGCTGGAGGCTCAGCTCACCATCCTCCTCACCCCTTTGCTCAGTTTCCTGAAGCTTTTTTTTTTCCCAAAAAATCAAAAACTTCTCCGTGGACCTCTGCACTGCACCTCAAGGTATGGTCAGCACCTAATTGTCCCCACAGCATCTTAACACTAATGAAGCAAGCCTTGGGTTGGCCACATGTACCTGTCCATGGGACCACTCACGGGTTTTCTGCAGAGCTTTGCCCCATACAGCAAACACCATACACCCATGTTACAAGCCAACCAGCAGTGAGCATCTTCCTGCAAGGAGGAGCAGAAACCTGTAGGTGGGAAGTATTTTTTATAGCAAGTTCATGGTTCACCTAGCAGTTGGATATTGTGCAGCAAGCCACATTCCTCTGGTCCTCTATGCCTTTATCCAGGGAGCATCCTATGCATTGGTGGTGGCAACAGGCTTGGTGAGGCTCAAAGCGGTGGTGAGTAGAAATGTGGAGGAAGAGAAGGAAAGGGCAGAAAAAGCAGAAGAAGAAGAAGGAAGGGAAAAAAGGTCAAAAGAAAGCAAAACTGCCCTGTACATGTAAATGAAACAGAAAGATACATGCATTGAAAAAAAAAAAAAAAAAAGGGGCAAAAATGCAACTTAAAGCACTTTACAATTTAGCTTAATTAAATCCAGCTTTGAAATTTCTAAACCATATGACTGCATGAGGTGCTAATTAGCTAANAAACACAGCTGGGTGGGGTTTTTTATAGTTTAATACCAAAAATGTGCAAACAAAGCAACATAAATGTTGCCATGTTATTTGAGTATATAATGGCAGCAGCTGTTGGAAGGAGTCAGGTCTTCACCTGCAGTGAGCACACACAACCCCACTGGAGCAATATGTCCTGCATGCCCCTAGGAGCCAATTTAGTTACAAAACCGGTACATGATATACAAAGGATTATAAACTGGAGCAGGTGAGAGATTTTCGAAATCCAGGCTGACGTTTCTGCCTAGTTGAGCACCAGTCAAAACAGCTCAAAAAAACCCAGAACACCAACCTGACCTTAAAAAAAAATCTGGTAGAGGAAAGAGTTTGGTTGCACAGCTTGGATGGATAGACCCTGTGTGCAACAAGTAGCTCCCAGACTTTGTTCACACTCAGCACAATAATAAGGTAGCTTTGAGTTCGGTGAAAAGAGGGAAAATTAGGGAACAGGTAGGGGGGAGGTCCAGAGCTTTACATTTCCAGATAAACAATGTTAATTATCATTTTCAGAGAGGAGAAAAGTAATCTGTGTTGAATACATGGATTCATAAGGATCTGCTTGGACGTCTTCATTATTTTGTAAATGAATTTAGACTCTCAGGGGTAAAAGTTCTTTTCAGCACTAATAACACACACAGACGTGCATTAGTGGATTTCACTTATGTTTTTAAACAAGCTCCTCTTTCCTTATACCAACAGTTTCTTCTTGTATCCTTCAGAAACAGCGTAGCTGGGCAAATAGATGAAGTCTTTCATATGAAAACCAGATTTCTTTACATGAGATTTCATACATTTTATAGCCAATTTTTTCCATTTGGACTCTGAAACTGCCATCTCTTGACATCACCATTAAAAACAAGCAAACTCTGCATAGTTTTTAGATATTCTAGTGCAACGTATCTGTCCTCTCTTCAGAAACTTTTGTGTTTTCAGTGCAAATCTGATGGCATTTATTGAAATGAATACCTGAGAGTACAGCACAGAGCTACAGTTTCAGACTCTCAGCAAACTCAGGCAGACTTGGTTGAACTGATGACATCTCTTTGATGTTTAGAAAATATATTTTTTCCGGACCAGGCTAGAGGACTGAGACACTGACAATTTAATAAGGATTTGGGAAGTGATGTGGGGCTTTCACTGTCACATAATCAGGACAACATGAGCTGCATCAGGCAATGATAAATGAGGAGTGAAAGGTAACCTGTCTTTAGACTCCTTTCCCCACAATAAACTCATTCTGAACTGTGGAACAGAAAATTGCCCTTATTTCTTACACCAACCCAACTTTCAACCATGCAAAGATAAGCAGTGTATAGCAACTTAACAACACAATTCCAAATTTATATTTGCACCCAGTACAGGCACAATGTAGGACTGTGTTAGCTGTTGGTGACTAACGCTATTCTTGTCTCTTGGGCCTGATTTAATGGATATTGAGCAGAGGTCTTACAAAATATATGATAGTTTTCTATGCTAAGCCACTGCATCTTTCTTGTAGGCAATGTCTCTCTAGCTTCAGCAGGCCTTCCTTGGCACAAGGAGGCATGCAAGCACTGCCAAAATATAGAACACCTCTGCCCTTTCTTGAAGTAAAAGCCAATGTATTTGGAGGACTGCCACTCATTTAACTAGACTCCCCTCCCCAGTTGCATCATTAATTGCAATTTATGGAATTCATTTATCGCTGGAAGATAGGGACAATAAGCTTTCACAGTTGGTTTGTAGTACAGTATCTCTCCACAATCTGTAACTCTAAGTGTCTCCAGAGAAGAATATAATAGTCCATCCTGTGTTTAACAAACAAATGAAAGCTTAAAGGGCTTAATTCTCAACAGTGCATGGTAATTGAAAAGGAAACTACTGTTTCTGGAACCTATCAACGGTTTCAACCATTGCTACAGTATTTTAGTCTTGAACGTTATTTTCCTGGGGAGGAGGAGATGATCTCTAAGAGTGCTCTGACAACTCCGCCTTGCTGGGGGACGTACCCAGCAGACCTCCCCGGCTAAGCGTGGATAACCTTTGTGAGTAGGTAGATGNCCTCCCTACACATATTTGTTCTTGGTTTGCTTCAAACTAGTCTTCTGGGAGCAGAATAACTTATTTTCACTGCAGACAGNACAATCAAAGCCACCTAAACCTTTAGGAAACGGTATTCAGGGTGATTTTCCAGCCCCACTATGAGTTTTAAGCCTTGCCACAATTTTGATTCTGAGTCAGCAGGTTTCAAACCTGCTGAATAGCTGATGGGAACTTGTTTAGGGGAGATTCACTAGCAAAATAGTGGTAAAATCCCATGCCACTGTCTCAGCTTCCCCTTTTCAAGCTTTCTTCTTTTTCAGCAGTTAGCAGTGCTTTTATTGCCAGGGTCATGTAGTAAGTACAGTGACATGGAATGATTGCCATGCTACATGGCAGCTTGGTCATGCATTAAAGCTGGTTATTAATCAAGCTCCTAACAAAACTGTTAGCTCTCTTCTCTCCAATAAGCCAAACATCCATTGAATGAAGGCAGTGTCAAATGAAGACAGTGTCTCAAGTGTCAAGTCTCCAATTTTGACTGTCATGTTTATGAGTTGTATTCAAAAAGACAGCACTCAAGAGTATGGTTTGGTTAAACTTTACCTGGGATCTGTTTTTCTATAAAGCTGGTGCTCAAGATTCAGGAAAAAAGTGAGCTTTACATGGCTGTTCCTCACAGAAGTATCATTTCATTTTTTCCCCAAAATCTATCTCCATAAATTTTAGGGGAAACCTCAGCTAATAAGAATGTCTCACACTTCACCATGATTTCAGATGTATGGTCCCCCTCTGCAACAAGAACACAAAGAAAGACCCAAAGGGATGTTTTGCCTAATGTAGTCTCCCTATTTAACTGGAATTTCAGGTGCATTTAAAATAGGTTTGATAGCTCAATCTTAGCTATGGCCTAATGTGACTGGATGGGTCCTAGATCCAAGCCAGCTCCTGCCCTGAAAGCCTGCCCTTAGAATCACAGAATCATAGAATCATTAAGGTTGGAAAAGACCTCTAAGACCATTAAGTCCAACTGCCCTTCTCTGAACCAAACCACGTTTCAGGTCTGGGGCTGCTCATGAAAGGGAGCTTCAGTCTGTATCCATCAGCATAAACC
>VXBL01003798.1:3536-16481 GCA_013400195.1 Aramus guarauna
ATGTTCTAGCTAGCAAAAGATGTTAGTAAACATCTTTCATCAACATAGTTCTCAGCATTGAGGAACCATCAGTATCACTGCACAGCATGTAAATTCCATGCATGTACATCCCACGCACAGCATCCTTGTACAATGATATAGGGAAAAAAGCACTGGTGGCCAGCTGTATGATACTTTAAAGCTTATCTTTCAGAATCATTTTTTCAAATCAAACTAATGGCTATATTACTTTTGCTTCCTCCTGTTTCTTTCAAGAAAGACAGAAGTCTTTGCTCAACTAGGAAATGCTCAAAAAAAGCACAGGAATAATGAGGATAAATTTCTGACCCAAATAGAACTACTATCTTCCGATTTAAGTTATTCTGGTTCTATGTCAAAGCTCTTTTTTTAAAGCAGATTAGCAAAGAACTTTTATAAATTGCAACTTCCTCAAGGATCCATTCCTTTATGGTTGTGTTTGTTTGGGCTTGGGGGTGGTGTTTAAGCTTTAACTCTCTTTTTGGTGCAATTGTTAATCAAGCATGTTGTCTCTTCTGTAAGACAGAAACCAAGTGAGCTTATTATAAGAAAAGAAATTGCATATCAACATTCCATATTTTCAACGTAAATTTATATATAAAAAACACATATGCACACAAACCAGATTAAACACACATAATGCTACTGGGGAACCATTCTTCCAACTAATACAAACTTTACTTGAGTTTTTGACTGTTTTTCTTAAGATACTTAGTAGAATAATCTAAGCACAATAAAGACTACTAAAGTCTAATACAAAGGCAGAATACTATGTTGCCTGAAAAAAATACCTTCAGTAACTAAATATGACAATTTCTCTAGGATGAACTTGAAAATGCAGCTACCGCATCTTCAGACATCATGGGTACACAGTACAATAACCACCACAGACTAACTATGTCTTATAGTCTACCTGAGAAAAGAACTATGGATAGCATCAACCTCTACCAATAAAGCAGTAAGGCTAGAAGCATTCCTTAAACTGACAATTCAAGCAAAACCAGTTTGCCTCGCTTCTCGAATGGCACAAAAATCTCCCATCCCGAATTCACAGATTAAATATATTATAAAGTTAAATCATTAGATGGAACTTAATATGTTTCTTATCAAATTATTATCTCTATCAAAGGAAAATTAGCAGAATTTTTCTAGCCCATTTGACAGTCTCAGTGGTAAGAGATTAAAATCAAAACAAGTCTCAGGACTATCCTTCCTTTTCTCTTTTGAATTATCAGCTATAATTTCTTCTTCTCACATGATAAAATAAGGTAAGGTATTACAGACTTAAAAAAACCTGCTGATTGAGAAAACCAAGAGTCAGCACAACTAACTGGCATAGCTGCTAAGACCATAAATATTTAGATTTTACCTTTCTGACTAATCGAAGGGCTTGTGTTCTTTCTACTTCATTACTCTGCTGTATGTCAATGCACCTAAAATAGGTTAAAAAAAATACATTTTGTTTATGACAACACTAACTTTCACCTTAACGGTTAACATCTTGCATTAATATTTATGCAATTGAATAAACAGAAGAAAAAGAAAATTATGACTGATTGTTTAAAAATTCTACCTTACAGCAAGCATACTCATTATGATTGGTCAATTAGCTTTGGTTTATATTTTTTCAGTTGTCTTCATTATGATTAAAATCACTATAATGTTCTTAAATATACAATGGCAAAGCATAATGACTTCAACAAGTATTTTCTGAGCTAGCTGCATCTGTTATTTCAAATGAGACTAAACAAAGTATTTGTAATGTTTCACATCAACATGTTCTGTGTGTGTTCTCAGATCAGAAAAGTCCTTTTGCTACAACAAGATTAAACAGCACACTAAAACTGACTATGTGTGTGTATTTATAAACAGAAACACACATATCTATATTAGCATATCAAATCCAAGAAGATTCTAACAGAGGAAGCACTAGAAACGCTAATATTTACATCCACTCATCATGCTGATCTTATTATCTCGTTTTTAGTTTGCCCTTTGGTATTCCTCTGTTGTGTCATGGGTTATACTTAGATTACAAGTTCTTGGGCATGAACTACTTTTTAGCCCTGACTTTGTACCAGAGGCTCTGAAGCACTGATAACACAGAGAATCAGAACAACTTCCATAAAAAAAAACCCTAAAATTACTGATATTTCAACCTTCTAACACCACCATGGATTGATTAATGGTATTTATGATTAAAAATAGAAGTAAAATACATCACATCAGCTAATCCAAATAAAATGCTGTCCTAATATATGACATATTATGAGCAATCTAAAAAAAGTCTAGTTTTTAAAGGACATTACTCATACTGAAGAAAAATGGTTTTTATAAAACTACATATCAAGAATGTAAGAGGATATGAAAACATCTTTTCTCAACCATGAAAAAGGAAGTGATTTACAATTTACAACAAGAAGGAAAAGAAAAATTACCTGGCTATCAAGTAATCCACTTTCAACTTTAGCACCTTCTGGAGAATACCGGAGTCTCGAATGAGATAACGGAGGGCTCGCAATCCTGCTGCTCGCACCTCTTTTGCTTCATTTAGTAAAGCTAACCGTAGACTACAATGAAGAAAACAAGGAGAACAAACAATTATTTAGCAGCAGGTAGATTTCACTATCTGCCATGTAGCCACCACCTACTCATTTAATATAAAAAGTCAGATTTTTAAAAAGGAATGTTCTGCATTAATCTTCTGCCTTTGAGATATTCACCTGTACAGCATAGAAAGCAAACCTTCACCCTGCCAGTAGATATAGACAATATATTAATCCAAAAAAAGCCACAAACTAACTTTTTTTCACCAAAGAACAGCTTGTACATCCATGAAATGATACATGATCAAAGACCCATACACAACTTGTTATTGATAGAACAGCAGAGCACAGCATTAGTCCAAGAAAATTAAGAAGTAGAGAGCGTTTCCTTCTCTGGGAGACTGCCAACCCAGAAGCATGAGTCCTCAAACAATGTCTTGACACCTAATAGAAATAAATTTGCACATTAAGTAATTATACGCAGCACTCACTAAAGATGTCATGGCACCATGTTATGTTTACACAAAATATGTCAAGAGTCATAACTTAAGGAGCCCCACACAGCAGAGATTTCTAAAGATTTAATTTTAACATACAACCAAAACATATGTCTCTTTAGACAGATTTTGAAAGCATTTTGCTTGCACCAAGGTGAGCTTTCCTAAACATAACTGTCATCAGAATTTAATTTCCTAAATTCACAATCTGCGTAAAAATAAATGAGACTCTGAAGGCCTCCAGAGATCAAGTTTGAAGTATTAAGTGACACACTGTCCTTTTGAAGACCCTCAAAAAAAAACCAAAACAAAACAAATCACCACCAACCCAAAAAACAACAAAAACCACCCCAAACCCCAGTCTCCCAGTGACATTTTAGTAGGATTCTTTCAGTGGACATCTAAAAACGTAAATACTTCAGCCAATCAATTTCCACCTATACAAATGGCTTCTTTTTTTTATTTTCTTATTCTAGGATCATCGTGCATGGTAATCAGCTACTCCAAGGCCAAAAATGTTGTCAGTCTTCCTGGAGATTAATCAGCCTGTGTAAAAGTCACCTACAGGAACCCACTTCCAAGTGATATCTAGACAAAGTAGAAAGGCTGCAATACTACATGCAAATAAAGATGAACTGATTATTACTTTCAGCACCAAGTAGGGAATTACCTCAGGAAGACCATCTTAGCTGCAATACCCAATATGATTCTTCACATAAAGAGTGCCACTAATTGTCTTTATTTACTTTAAGCTGAGCTAGAAGCAAATAAGAAACGGATTCTCAATACTGTGAGGTTAAGAAAAATTATTCCTCTAAGAAAAGCTGTACTAGAAGAGAGGTTTATTTCCAACGTCATTCAAGAACAGCAGACAAGTAACTCTTCAATTACGCCAAGTAGATAATAGGTATTCTTTAGATCATGAATCAGGCTTTGTTTCTAGTTTTGCAGCTTTACAGAGTCAGAAGTCTGATGGATGAGCACATAAGACTCAGCTATATTCACGGGTATTTTTCTACTGGACTTTTACCTCACAGTTTACAATTGGTTTGTACATGCCAGTTTAAGACACTTCAGCAGTTTCCTTCTAGGGCAGAAGTCAACCATTACTCATGCAAATGATGTTGTTGCTATCCATGACCTTTCTTATTAGGACAGACAAATACTGAATCCAGATTTCCCCCTGCCCCCCCATCAAGTAAAGTACATTACTTTAATATTCGAGAGGAAAACATTTCTTGAATGGCAGACCAAAACAATCTTTAGACTAATAGTTATCTTTAAATAGTGAGAACGCAATTATATATATAGTTAGGCAGACAGATACAGACTTAAAGACCACAAAAATCTATAAAGGTCCAATGAAAACAATGACAAATAGAAGTGTACAAAGCTGAACAAAAATCTCTCCATTAAAAACAAAAACTAATGAAAAACCTCACTGGTTAATGACTGAACTGCAAAAAAACTGAGAAACCTAACCTTATAAAAACAATGAAGATCAGTTACAGCATACAGGAAAAAAAACATATGTAGGAAAACCTGTATGCGTGTGTCTGTGTTCTGACTTCTCAGCTGTACCACAAGGAGAAAACTTCAAAAATTAAAACCAGACCCACTGGATAACCCAAAAGAAAAAGGAGAAGGAATGAAGCAAGTAAGACTGACAGAAGTATGACAGAAACAAGCATTTGCCTCATACTAAGCCACTGCTTTAGAGATCTGCATGAAGATTTCTATCCTAGAGTATTTTTTATTATACAAAATGTAAGTTAGATATTATACAAAATATAAGTAGTGAAAATGATGGAAGCACTGGAGGGAATCTATCAGTAAGTATTGTCAGCAGCCCACCAAGCTTCACCTCTAAGTGTTTGGAAAGATCATTAACATGAACTATCTGCATATATTTGCTAGCACCGTATTATAAACGGTCATGTCCAAGATGAAGAAAAGGTGATAACAGGTCTATACAAAAAGGATTCCAAAGGGCATCCAGACCTTAAAATAAAACTGGTTAGCCATGTGAAGCACCCAGTAGAGTTTATACAAACTATATTCTATTGACTTGAAAGTAGTTATGACAATAGTGTGTAAAACGGCATAAGGGGTTGCCTAAGATTGTATTAAGGGATATAAAGAGATTATATAGAGTGATAAAAAGTAGTTTCACAAATCAAAATATGAAAAGATAAATTCAAAGAACAGAGCTGAATGGAAGATTTTTATCCTGACAACTTTTGGCCTGGTGTTATCCACGTTCACAATCTGCTTTGGTAGGCAGCATTCAGTACACAATTCTTGATTTGGAGGAAGCTGGGGGTGGGGCAGAAATACAAAGGGCAACATAGTTTGTATTAATAAAAAGTAGGATGGGGTTACAAGAAACTTCAACGGAACTTAAAAACTATACGTATGTATAGTTAACAAGACAGCAAAGAAATATTGTTAGACGTAAATGAACACAGATTTTGTCCTGATGTGTGTTATAAACCCATACTACATGATTCTAAAATAGCCATCAGATCAAGACAATTACTTTGATACGCACACTCCACGTGCATCTGGGGCTGAAAGTGCCAAAGATGACATGATCACCTAAGAGAAAAAGTGCAATACAACTTGCCCTAATGTTCTACGTATCACTGCAGAAATGAAAATAACTTCTAAGACAGCATTAAGACTGATAAAAATTTACATAAAAAGTCTGGAAGAACAAAGGATGGATACTCACCTCCTATTACAGAATCACTCTCACACTCTTTTCTAAAGCATCTCATCCACTCACTACACAAAAATAACCATGGTTTGACAAATTTCTGTTTGATCCAGCCAGGTAACTGTGAATTTTGCTTTTACAGCCAAAGGCTCTTAGCACATTACTAGAAGACCTCAAAAGCATAAGGCCTGCCAACACTCCATTTTTTTCATGGCTCAAGGCTTCCTCTCCTCTGTGAATGGTATAGAGTTCTGGGAACCGGGAAGACACATCTACACTGGGAATGATAAAATGTGTCACTATTATCTCCATCTGCTGCCAGGAATAAAGTACGATCAGGCACCCAGACTAACAAAATTCTAAAAAGAGAATGAGTTCTAGAAAACGGATCTCTAACTTGAAAATAACTGCAATTACTGCAGACTGTAACTGTTTTGTTTGGGTAAAAATTCTGTCAAGGTTACTGCCCCAAAAGCTACAACTTTATAGGAAATCTACAATTATTCTTGAAATCATTGATTCCCTTATAGTTGAATGCTTTAAGGTTAGCCATTCATACTTCACAAATGCAGAAAACTCAAAATATTTCTCACATTCAAATAACTTTTTATGTTTTCAAAGGAAAACAAGTTTTTCTGTCAAAGAAGTTTCCTATGGAAATCTAAGATAACATTGGGAACGTCAGCAGAGTAAATTACAGAACTTGCATGTTATTTGCAAAGGAATACTTAGCCTACTCAAAGGTCATTTCCAAAATTAAGAAGTTCAGTATTTGCAAGTTAGTCAGAATGGCTGTATACCCTACAGCAAAATAATCTACATACAATACTACTGCAGAATGGCTAGAACTCTGAAGAGCAGAAATTTTAAATTTGTCCGAAAAAAATCTCTATTTCATGAAGACAATCTATCCCACAAATACTTCTGAAGACCCACCAAATCAGCCTGATTTATGGTTGTTAAAATGTGAGCATTTGAATGTTACCTTCAGTTTGAAAGTCACCACTACAGCAGAATAATCTACATATTTGTTTTAAAAATTTGCTTCTCATGTACATACACAAAGGAACCATTGGACTGACCACAGTAACAACACTAACCAAGTTCATTTTCCAGCTATATGTATTTTTTTGAGAAGCCATTTTTTGCATTTTTCTAATTAGGGGGCTATTTTTTTTTCCTCATGTGTCTGCTGAGAACAACATTTTTCTCTCTTCCTTATCAATATCCATAACTGTGTTTGGATTAGGAGATCTTCCTGCAAACTTCTTCCTATAAAAATACTAGTATTTGCATAACCTTTTAAAGCTTGCATTTAAAAATATTTGGTATAGAACTCCAAATTCAAGTTACACTCTTAAGTGATATTTAGTCCCATCATAAAGCACTACAACAGATTACATAAATAAGATCAGAAGATAACCTATAAAAGTTTACAGTAAAATATGCATTCACTAACATTTTTTAATTTTTTTTAGTTCTACCAAGGAAAATCAGTTCTATTTAAGAAAACAACTTACAGTATTTCCACAAGAAATGACCCAAGTTTTCCCAACATTTTACTTAAAGAGTGACTACCTTTTCTAAGCTTGCTTTCATAAGTCNTCTGATCTTATTCCTTAAAATAATTGTGAGGTCTATGTTTGCATTGTGAAATTTCAAACACATTAGAAATACAAAATATTACCTCAAAAGTACAAATAAAATTTATTTAACTGGACCTAGAACAATTAAGAGTACTCTAGTATTGCTCTAGTTCTCCTTACTACTTACCATATTATGATGCTGTCATATGTAAAACCTAGCTTTTCTTCAGCATGGCCAGTATTACAAAGAAGCTGAAAATAAAAGGAAACATCTATTANAGTTTACAGTAAAATATGCATTCACTAACATTTTTTAATTTTTTTTAGTTCTACCAAGGAAAATCAGTTCTATTTAAGAAAACAACTTACAGTATTTCCACAAGAAATGACCCAAGTTTTCCCAACATTTTACTTAAAGAGTGACTACCTTTTCTAAGCTTGCTTTCATAAGTCAGACAACTAAACTGAAAGAACATAAAGTTATATTAAATCCTAGATCTTAGTTGTTTCTGCCACCAATGCTGAGCCTCAGAACAAATTTACCAATGTCTGTGTAAAAACAGAAGTTCTGGAAAAAAGCATGTAGTTACTTTTGACTGTCAGAAATGGCAACAANTTACTACTTACCATATTATGATGCTGTCATATGTAAAACCTAGCTTTTCTTCAGCATGGCCAGTATTACAAAGAAGCTGAAAATAAAAGGAAACATCTATTATTTTTAACTGTTTATAAATGACTATGCAAAACTGTAGATTTCTGGCAATACTTTCAAAGAAACTCAAGGAATTTCATTCATGGCAATGGGAAGCATATCAACTTAAGACTTTGAGAATTTCTGCTGTCAGTATTCTGTTCCTATATGAGCCAGACACACAATTCTGTGGCTTCTCATACTAGAGCAAAGCTTGCACAATTGTGTAAGCTGCCTACTGGTCAGGTTTTCAAGTTTGGATGGCTCCTCACGCTGCCTTTAAGCTCTTTTCAGAAAAGGCACTAGTTGGGCAATTAGTAATCTGAGCAGAGACCACAAAGACTAAAGTCAAAGCACATCCGCATTCAAAAAGAGGGCTTGGGTGAGAGTTTTGAAGCAAAGATTGACACTGATGGTCCACTCCCATGTTTTGCCACAGCAGTACAGATGTAGAAACAAAAATAAAAATCAAAAGTTGGTATCAGTGATGCATGTTCCATAACTGACTTTTGGCCTGGCCTGCCACTGATTCCATAGAACTTGTACATCTGGAAAATCAGTGCAAAGGTTGAATTTATACACACACACAAAAAGACATCTATAAACTGGCGCAGATTCTGAACATTTCAGCCACATCAATCCATTTTGTACACAAAATTGAAGATTTACAAGTGCAGTTTTTATGCCCAAAATCTCAAAAGGAGCAATCTAGCATGTGCCAATGTTTTAGCCTCTTAAAGAAAGGAAAACAGTCTCTTCTGCAAGAAGAGCTGATGCTGTCTGTTCTCCTTTGCAAGGGTGGCAAAGGAATTCCTAATAATCTCATTCCCTACTCCTAGCTAAAAATATAAAATACTTTATTATCATGTCCAAATCCCACAGCACTTTTCCAAGCACTTCCAAAAACTCAAGTGACTAATACTGGTTGCAGTAACTTTGCACTTTGTCCTCTCTTTTTGAGACAGACCTGTTCAGTTCTGAGCCAGCGCAGTATTAATAGTTCCTCCTCAGTGCGGAATTCAGTGTTTGTGCTAACTAGTGAATACCCCTGCTCTGAAAGCATTAAAATACATCAAACCTTGTGCCACAATCTTTATATGCATGTACTGGTAAGACTAAGAAAATTATAACAAACTAAACAGTTAAATTAGGGCTAGTATAAGTTGAAATGTTTAATATGTTCCATGCTCCCTTTCTACTGTTCACCTCCACCTGAAAAAACAGCATATTGCACAGAAACTCTGCTTTTAGGTAAACTCATTTTATTAGCATGATGGTTTAAATTCAAACAATACTTAGGTTTATACTCAACACCTAAAAATTACATTTTAAGAAATTATTTTTCATATTGTGAGAAAAATACATAGTGAAATCCAAAAGTTATTAATGAGACAGGTTATGAAATTGGCCTGGATCAGCTCCACGTTCAGGCTCAAATAATCTAAGTTAATTGAAATATTTTGGATTTTGCGTTTTTCTTAACAGTGGCTATAACCAAAGATGATTATAAAACATTAGGAAAGTTATTATATAATCTCTTTTCCCCCACCTTTCAAATTTAAGTGATAATAAAACTAGGCAATTGCGTGCATTAACTGGTTATGACAGTATGTCACTTCCTAGCTTCAATCTATTTTTATGCCATGTTGTTGGACTGCCTAAGGCCATCACTGCTGCTTTAGCATTTCTATTGACATCTTATGAACTGTAAAAATTGGCTGGTAGAGTGTAAGCAAAACAGTGTGAGAAGACAGTGAGTAAAACCCATTCATTGTTCAGTTTCAGACAAGTACATCAATAGTTGTTCAGCCTAATCATTTATACATGTAAACCTCTCCCCATCATTCCACCTCAGACACAAACAAGAAATCCTAATTTAACATACCAGATTATCCTCGACAGTCTTTTTTCCTACTTTAAAAAAAACCAACAGAATTGTAATTCTGAGGTAGGAAAAAACATTTCTGAGAAAGGTGCTGTTGTGTGCACTCATGCACTTCTGAAGCAAGTCTCCAATCATCACACTTACATTGGTTTGCATCTTGAGCGGTCCAGAGATGAAACTAAAGCAGATGATGTGTTCCAGGAACCCACCTAACTTGCTGCAATTGCTAAAGAGCATTCAGTTCACTAGACCAGCTCTACTGTAGTTGTCAGTAACCACTCTTACCAAATACATATACTGTGGTTATAAGCTCCTCGATACCAACTGTTTTCCTCTATGTATGTGCTCCCTCTGTGCACACCCTCACTGATGGAGAAAGAAATTTGACCTTGTCTTGAAACTAAAACATAGTCATGTAACCTGACGATACTTGTAACTTTCATCAAGTTTAAACACTTTATATAATAATAATAATCATTGCATTCAGAAATTTGTACCCAAGTGTTTGATGGTGTCTGTGCGTAGATGTGAAATACTTCTCTGGAAAATGAGCAAATAAAATTGGCCAAAATAGTAAGTACAAGATTAGCCACTTCAAGTATTAGTTTACTCTCATTTCAATGGACCACCACTACTCATGTACTGGCAATTTACACATGGTAGTGTGTTTACAGGACTTTCAGATAGAAAAGAATTTAAAATATGGACAGCAAGATCAGAATTCAGAATGTTTCAGTGATTTGTAAGGAGTGTCCAAACTCAATAAGAAAATTCAATTAAACAAAAGGAACAGCCTATCATATCCTTCAGCGCAACACACATGAACAGACACAAACTGAAAGGAGCCCAGCAGAGAAATGCAAAATGTCCAGAAAGGATTCAGAATGTTAAGTAAAAAAAAATAGATTTCAAAAGGAAAGCAAGATCTGTAAGTTACAGCAAGCTATAAACTAAATGAGTTAATGTGATGTCATTTCAGAAAAAAAGAAGTTTTACCTTTGGAAATAATATCAAACATAATGCAGTCTTATTAGTAAGTGACTTTTTTCCAGTTCACAGGCTGCTCTCAAAACTGGATGAAGAACAAAATTTAGGGTGCCACATTTTAAGAGCAGACAAACTGGAAAATTTTAGCTGAAAAATGTACAAGGCAGCTAGAAAATACACCCATGAAGGCTGAGCCATTGGGTTTATTTAGTCTAGGAAAAAAAACCCTGGCAGAAATAAGGTTGGATTGATATATGTTTAAAACGGGAAAAAAGTAGTCATGGAAGCTGCTATAAAAAAGATACTGTTTAGCTGGTCTCAATGCTTTGGATATTTGCTCAGTTATAAATGTCTGGTCTTACATATACTTTGCCACTTTCTTCTCATTTCACCTTCAAACAGCTTTAAGCAGGTCAATGATTCTGGCCCAAATGCAGTGATTTTTGTAGATGACTGAATTCTTGACAAAGTCAAGTAACTGTCATATGTTTGACTATAACAGTACCAATTAACATGCATATTATTGTATTATAAGTGTTTAGTGTTCTAGTACTGTTTGCCTACAATCTGCTTTTGGCTATACATTGCTATATGTCACCGAAATGGCAATGGATTATCTTATCATGTAAATGCCTGAAATTTTGCAAATACACTTTTCATACATATCTATATATCTTATATAAAAGGTATATATACACCAAAATGAATTTCATATACACGCAAACACAGAGAGTATACTTTGCTTGTTAAAACTGCCAATAAGTCAACCCTAAAATTCAGTATTTTTTATATAATAGTCAATGAATAGTAATAGCACAGACTCTTTGAGGATATGATTTATTATTAGGACAAAATGGTACTTACTCTAGGCCAGACAGTGACTAACTTACAGTGAAGGTTTTTTTCATGTTTATTGTTAGCTATGAGTTTTTCATGCTACTTGGATGAGTCATAGCAATATGAGTAACATATCAACATGTCTTGGAAACAGTAGCTCAAAACAACAAAACCACAGGAGGTCAACAGCATACATAAGTTGAGTGCACACTGAGACCATTCAAATTTATATTTAACAGAGTAGTCACAGCAATTATTAGGATAGAGTATGGTATTATTCTATACATCCAAAATGTAATTATTATACCATAATTTTGGAAATACAATTTGAACCATCACTGGTAATATGTATGAGGAAACTACTTATAGACCCTAGTCTTAAGAGAAGCCTCTACTGAAATTGAGACTCTGGATTTAGACCCATTAGCTCTCCAGGTTTGCTCCACAGCTGAATGCTCCTGAACAGATATTCTGTTCCCATCTGCTACATACTTCATCATGAGATTTCAAGTTTTGTCCATAGTGGTTTACCTACTTGGATGAATGTTACGGTCAGTCAACACTACATTCAGATTCTAAGACACCTGGGTTTTGCAAAGGACAGCTGAGGCTCTAGAATGACGGACTATGAATCAAAGACAGAATCTGTGAAAGCCTCTATATCCTCAAACACAATCCATATCCCAATGAAATTTAGCAGCATGGTCAAAAGCTAACAGATATATAAAGCAGAATAGTAGAGCCTCATTAAATAATAAATTAGTCTGAAAGATTGAAAATATAGTTTTTCATATCTCTAATGCTATTTAATTACTAAGATCCACATTCTGTTCATTATTTAAATTGGCTTTTAAAAAAAAAAAAAANAGTACTTCATAAACATTTTTGCCCACAAACTGCAGCTTCACTTCTTAGGTGATGAGCAGCAGATGAGGAGAAAAATCTCTAAGTCTGCCACTGCTGCAATTCAGAAATAAACATACCTTTCCATAGCCTCAGTATAGCCAGACTGGGAATGCTAATTTCTTGGAGCAGAAAACTTACAGCACCTGTTGGGCAAGAACAACCCATGTTCTGCAGCCAAGGAGCCAAGAATGTGAACATTAAGGTTTTAACTAAGAGGTACTAGATAAAACTTAATGAATGAAATGCAGTTTTACAAAAAAAAAAAAAAAA
>VXBL01003799.1:14612-30047 GCA_013400195.1 Aramus guarauna
CGAGCCGGGCGGGAGCGGGCCACGCTCGGGTCGCCGGCGGCCGCGGCCCTTCCCCGGGGCACGGCCGGGAGGGCAGCGCCGCTCCCTGCCCACCTGACGGCGGCCCTTGCCCGCGGCGAGCCCCTCCCTGCCCGCAGCCGTGCCCCCCGAGGCAGGGGCCGGGAGGATGCCCGCGGCCCGGGCAGGGAGCCCCGCCGGGACGGCCGCCCCCTCGGGAGCGCGGCCCCGTTAACGGGGCGCTGCCGGGGCTGCCGCGCTGCCGGAGCGGGCGCGTTTGGGAAGCGGTGAGGTTTGAAGAGGTTGTGAGGGCGCGGGAGAGGGATGGGGCTGGGCCAGCCCTGTCCGGCTGCTGGGAAGCGTCACCCGCGTTTGCATGGGACGGACCGGGAGTACACCCGGCAGCGTGGGGCGCTGGGGAAGCACCAGGCAAAAAGACGAGGAGGAGGAGGAGGAGGCGGGCAGGAAGCTGAATCCCGGGGAGCGCTGAGAGTTTTGGGGTGCTCGTGTGCCTCTGAGCGCGTTCAGTACAGTCCGCCTCCCCGAGAGCGAAATAAAGTCAAGAAATTGCCGATGGAGAACTAGACAAACAAATAGGGAGGCAGGCTGTCGGACAGAGGGGCTTAAGGCCCGCCGAGCGGGGCTGGTTCCGCCCCAAGCGGCGCTGGGCGAGGGGACACGCGTGGCCGTGGAGGAGCCGGCCCGGAGGTACGAGGCACTCCTCGGGGCAGCCCGTCGGGGCGGCGGCCGGGCGCTGCGCTCCGGATGCGGCGGGCTCTGCCGCGCCGGCTTCGTCCTTCCCGCTCCTCTCGCTGCTCCGGCACCGCTTCTCCTCCCGGGTCTCCCAGGCAGCCGGCTCTGCCGTCCCCGCTCGGGCCGTCCCTTGACTCCGCGGCTCCGGTTTCCCACGTTCCCTGTCTCTCCTCCCAGCCCCGTGATTTTATCGCTCCGAGCGTCTCTCTTTCTCCCCCTGACTTACAGACTCCTCCTTCTCCATCTGGCTCCTAATTCGGCTTCTGCTTATTTTTCCTCCCGAATCCTTCCTTTTTCTCTCTTTTGCTCTTTCTCTCTTTCTTTCTCTTTTCCCCTCTCTTTCTCTTTTTTTCCTTTCTCNGGGGAACCAGCGCTTTGGGAACGCCTTACAGTTGTCCGGAGCGCGAAGTCCGCTCCCGAGGAAATCTCTTGGGTTTGCGGCATTATCTTAATTAAGATAATTGATTCATATTGCACCTGCGAGAGTGCGGGAAAAGGATGCCTCCCCAAATAGCTTAAAGCTATTGGAGAGAGGAAGCCGCGCTTATAATTTAGCGAGTGATTTACTGCCCGGGCAGCCCGGGCTCTTCCATCTCTCTCCTTTCGCTGTCACGTTTCCCGCTGCCTCCCTCTCCGGCGGGGCACCCACACAAAGCTCGAGGGTTATCAAAAAAAAAAAAAAAAAGTGTCCCTACCCTGTCCCCCCGGCCCCGCTCGGCCCGGCCTCTCCATCCCGTTGCACCGCACCGCACCGCATCGCACCAAAGGGCCGGGGCCGCCGGCGCAGGGGACCGGGCTGGGGCAGGAAGGGCCGCTGGGCTTTGCCCGCCCGGCCCAGCGCTGCGGCGAGAGGAGGGGACGGGAGGAGACGCTGCCCGGAACAGCCCGAGCAACGACCAGCCCGCTCCGGCTGCCCGGGCTCAGGCAGCGCCGGGGAGAATCACGGTTTTAAACTCCGCTCCGGTACCGGTTGGGTGCTGCCGTGCGTCCGCATCGCGCTGCGCCCCGTCTCGCTAGGATGCACGTACGGCTGGGCTCCAAATCGGTGCCAACGACTGAGGTGCTTTTTCTGCTCTTTTTTTCCCCTTAAGACTCGGTGTATTAATTTTATTGAGCCTTTCCCCGTTAGATAAATGCTGTTGTTGTTTTAATTCTATAAATGTAAACTTCTATTTAGTTAATGGAAAATACATCACCACCAAGGTTTAATTATCAGCTTTTTAAATTACTCTTTTGGTCAAGTGCGCACAATTATGAAATCACAATAGATTTAAAATATAATTCAAATTGATTAAAAAAAAAAAAAAAACCACAACAAATCAGAAAAGTACGTACCATTAAAGCAAATGTCTAAATTGTATTGGTAGGCCAGCTAGAGCTCGAGTTTAAATAACATCAGCAGTCTTTGCTATCGGTGTCAAACCACCTCTGTTATTAGGAGAAAGGATTCTTATCAGGCGGGATTTAGATGCTGTTATAACTGCAAAATCTAATTATTTTTGATCCAGGCATTTACCCCCAGAGTCCCACCTTGTTTAAATAAAGTGTTTTCTTTCCTCTTGAACAAATGCATTTCCATTTGAATTAAATATTGATAATTTGACCTTTTAGTTCCTTTAACTAATCAAAAGGAAAAAAAAATCCAAATGTAGATCCTAGTGCCTTGCCCTAGTGGGTCTTTCCGCTTGAATAGACACTGAGATTAAATGAGTCAAACTTCCTCTTTCATTGCACTCTCTTTGCACTAATTGCTTATGCAAAAATGCAGATTTGTATTAATTAGTAACTCCACTGATTAGTTCGGTGGTATTTTCACGTAATAAATCATGCTGCAGACACGATTTTTGGCACGTCCCCAGTAGTGGCTCAGGATGCAATAAGTTTTCCATATTAAATAAAATCTTAGCCTAAATCTACCTTTTCGTTGCAGGTACACTGTGTACCACCTGCTGTACGCACCTGCTACGGGAAATTACCTTCTGTCCCTGGCAAGCCTCTTTCCTTTCCTTGATAATGCACTCCTCTTCACAGGGTGTAGACTTTAAAATGGGAAGCATGAATCACAGAATCAAAGAAGGAGAGAAATCTGATGTTATTTTTAACCCGTTCAAATGAATAATGCTCATTTTTAAGGGGATGAAACCCAAGATACATCAGAGGCAGATTTTTTTTTCTTTCCTGTGCCTAGCCACTTGATCTCCTTTTACAGCACCCTTCACTGCATGCCCAAATTATCATGCATAAAACCATGGTTTTATTTTGTTTTGTTTTTATATTTCTTTCTCTTTCCTTGAGCTGCAGAGACACAACTCTTACAAATGTGACACTCGTTAACTGGAGTTCATGTGTTAGTCAGGTCCAGAGGCCTCGGCAGCAGCAAGACTCCACAGTATCTGTAATGGTATCTGCGTAACGCTGAAAACGTCCCTGCTTGTTCGTATCGTGACACCACTATAAAAACCCCTCCAGAGCACACAGGCTGGTGTGTCCGGTAGCTTAGATCTGCAACTGAAAAACCTTTCCCAATTCTTTCAAAAATCACCCTAGATGATACCTTTCTACCTGTTTCCCTTGGACAGAGTTGTCTGTATTTCACACCTTGTCTTCAAGCAAGTCAGCATAATACATCAGTATAATAATATATATACGATAATAATAATAATAATATGTACCACAACAAATAATGGCAAAAAGAATAAGAGGCTCCAAAGGAATATAAAAGGCAATGACACTGTTGTCATTTCCTTATAGGTGACGCTTTTGGGGGCAGATCCTGAAAAACCTTTGCCTCTCCGGCCAAGACTCTCACTGGCGTAAGCAGGACCACTGCCACAAGCTTGCAGGATCCGGCCTTTGGCCCTCAGGCTAAGCAGTGCGGTGGGGTGGAAGAGCAGCAAACACAGGTGCCAGCAGATTATCCAAAGCTTTGCTGAGATTAAAATCTTGTCTCAATATGAGTTATTGCATATTCTCTAAATAGAAATCTCCTTAGTGGTAGCTTTAAAAGGTCTGCTTTTGTTTTCCTCTGAGAGAAAATAACGGTTGAACCCCAGGCTACACACATAACAGCTTACGCATTTCTTCCCTCTGGCCACGCAATATGAACATTTTGTGAACATTTTGCAGTTCCTAGCAAAAATATTTGTCCTGTTAGTGTTTCTTTATTGAAGAGACAAAGCAAAAGCCAGAAACCTCTTACAGGGTTATACAAAAAATGATCCCGATTAATTTCAGAAGATGGTTACTTGTTTTAGCAATATCCTGAGAACAACACAAGGCAGGTTAAATCAATGATCCACAGGGATGGAAAAAGAGATTCAAATAATCATTAAATCTTATTACGTAATGCAGCTTTGTTTTTACCTCTCGGAGTAAGTTCACACCTGGGTCTGTGCTTTAAGTGCTCCACAGTGAGCTGGACATGATGGAGAATCATTTTCCCATCACAGTCCAGTGTAACCTCTACAGCTGTAGAACAAAACTGGTCAACTGAAACTCTTGCTAAGCATTTTAAGAGTATATGGGGATATTCTTCTTTGTATACAGCACCACATTTTGAGTGCTTGCCTTCCCCTGCCATTCTGGTTATCACTCCCGGTTTACCCCCATGATTGCCACTGGCATTTCACAAGCGCGTAGGAAACGCCCAAGAGCATGTGTCATCATATGTGACTGCTTTTCAGAGATGCTCCGGGGATGTTAACCATCCCAGCTATGACTGTGCTTTCCCCAACTCTCCACTCACACGTGATGTGCTCTTTCTCTGTGTCTCAGGGTGGTGTCCCAACCTCTTATCCTCAAAGGACAGTATGAGCTTCAGGTAACATACTTTGTTTGCCTTCTTTCACCCCAGAGATGCACTGAAGAGATGACATCTTGTCATCCAAAAAGCATCTTTGTTCTTCTCTCAGTTCCTGCAGGAAGGGTGGTTCGACTGCCCTCCATTGGCTGGGGGCAATTTTAACATTCACCTAAATGAGTTGTGGACATATTAAGGCTCTAGGACTGAAACCAAGCGCAACACAGACATAAATAACCCACAATCACATTTCAAGGACTCTCAAAGGCAAGTGTCCATTAGGATCAAAAATATGTCTGAAATACAAATTATTTTATTGTAAGTTCTTGTGAAAAATTACCTTTCTGTCATCTTTCGATAGCGAAGATGCAAAGGTCCAAGCACCTGAGGCTTGCAAGCCTTGTTCAGGTGAGGGAGAACTGATGACCACTGACTTTAAGTAATTGTGGGAGAAGGGCAGGCAAGGTGGGAAAAAACAGTAGACGAGGAATAATCTACACACTGCAACCTGCCAGGCGCCCTTTGGGGGACCGCTGGCCTTGGTGGAGTTATGACATGAGCAGCCAGCTAAGGTTGTCCTGGCTGGAGTCATCTTGCAGGGAGAGGTCCTGAACACAGAGCTTTAGGTCAAGGCTCTGGGAGAGAAGATTTCTGGAGTGCTGGGGCTGATGCTATGTGCCATGATGCGCATACACTTCTCTCAGGTGCCCATGTAGACCTTTCGTAGTCATCTGTGGTGACTCTTGCCGAGGAAAACATTGCTCTTTGCTAGTCATCTTCTGAGCCCAGAGAAAAGTACGTCCTGAAAACCCGTAGTTCTCTCATCTGGCTTAGTCCTTCTGTCAGAAATTTTTTTCTCACTGCTGAACCTTTGCTTGGTTTATGTGGATTCCCAAGAGAGGAGGAACATGCTGGTAAATCACTCCACAACTGAGCTCCAGTTACATGCCACTATGATAATATAAATATTTACTCATTTTGCTCCTCTTCGCTCTTGTAAGAGGATAAGAGCATCTGGCCATTTGTTAGTAGTCTATTGTCAGTTTGCTAGAGCATCCACTTGCTTATGTTCACTTGTACAAGAACACATAAATAACCCTCCTCGCCACTGTTTTGCAGAGCACACTCAGTGTTGAAAGGAGGTGTTAAACCTACCTTCCCGGTGAGAGTGGAGAATTCTCACCTGATCGCTCTTCAGGCGCCTTGCAGAGCTGTATTTGACAACATGAAATATCAAGCAGGGGAGAACAAATCTATGGGGTCTGCATTTCTGTACATTTGTCCTGGCACTTCATGCTGTGGTACTTGGCAGAATCTTTTTGGCAATGCAGAAAATCTCAAAACCAACAGCGGGGCGATGGAGAATGAGACCCAGCATCTTTTAAAATTAACTGCAAGTGTTGGTGGAAGCAGCAATATAGGGTATACTATTAAGATGTATTTTTTAAAGATCTATTTCAAATTACCATCTGTAGTTCTTCTGTATCTGTGTCATCTCTAGATAGACTGGTGCTCTGCAAAGCTATCAGTGAATAGAAGGACTACATATTCCTTCCAAAATGAATTTGAAGATGGAAGTTGTCCATGTCGATTTGAATTAGTGGGAGAAATCTCATTAAAAAAAAAGAAAAAAATCCCTTCAGAATTCAAAAGCAACTGTCAGCTGTGGTTTTGGTTTTTAAGCTACAGGTTCAAGGTTCACAATAGCAAGAATCTCTACCTCTGATAAATTTGTATTCCTATAATAAATTATTCTTGAATAGGATAAAATAGAGATATAATTCTAGACCATTGGCACTTTCAGTTGGTGTCAGGCATATAATCAAGTTCAAAAGTAATTTATAGTCCATTTTTTCTACTATATATCCACAAGTAGTTATAAGTTTCTGGGATCACCTCAATTTCAAATGATCTGTTGAACTTTTGGGGCAGCTCACTCAATAGCTGATGTGAACAAATGCAGGTAAGAGCTGTGAACTGGAAGCAGCGGTCTGTTGGCAGGGCTGGTGTATTCCCACCCTTTGATTAAGGACTTGGTTCTGAGAAAATGAGCCAGAATGTGACAATGTAGGTGCACGCTTAATGTCAAGCACGTGAGGGATCTCAGTAAAACTAGTGTGATTACGTGTATATCTTCTAGCTCACACGTCTACAGAGCTAGAAGCAGGGCATTATTTCACCAAGCTTTTGAAAGAGATAAACACTTCAGTTTTGCTGCCTTTTCATGTGCAGTCAGATAAATGTAACAGCTTGCTGCTGCTCAAGGCAGGAGGGCTCCTTCCTTCTGCCTCCTTTTTTATTTCTCTCTTCCCTTTGCTCCTGTCGGTGTAATCTGCTCCATCTCCCGAACCAGATCTGGTGCCTGTGAGACTCAGTTTAGAAAACTGCTCTTCACTGAACAGGTCACACGTCGGCTCGTGGAAGACCTGACAAACACCTTCCCAAGCGCAGGGTAAGGTCAGGAATGCGCAGCCAGGAGCAGAACTAAGACAGGGAGAGGGAAAAAGGGAGTGGGAGGAGACCCTCGCTTTTCCTGCTGCAATGAGGTCCTGCCTTAAGCCATTGCATCTAGTGGAACCGCACCATTTTCTCCTCCTTGCTAAACCATCCAGGATGGACCTGCCAAAAACATGGTTAGCAGGCTAGATGAACCTTTGATCTGGTTCAGTATGGGAACACTGTGTTATCATGCTTATGTTATTCTGTCTTCTCCTGGTTTTTAGCTTTGTTGGAATCAGCCAGTGGCAGAAGGGAATTCCTGCCTATCCTAATTTGGATCTCTGAACAACTGATCCCTGAGATGTCTTCAGCGAGGCTGAAGTCTCCCTGAATGGCTGAAGCCCGAGTCACCCTCCCCGCTGCACTGTCCGTCCGCAACGTGTTTCCTTCTCACTCCGAGTTCACCCTCATGTGTCACCTGTGCTGGTTCACTCTGAAGAGCAGACGCATGAGGCTGCTTAGGTCTACATTTTCAGTGTGAAGAGATGGGAGCTTTCATCCATCTGGGCAGCAGCATTGTTGTAGTCAGAAACCAAACCAGCAAGCTCCATGGGGAAGGAAATGTCCAGCGAGATACTGATAGTCTTTCACACCAGGTTGGAGGGTGTTCTGTAAAAGGATTCACTAAGCGATATTTGGGAAGAAACATGCAAGAGTCGGTATCAGACTCAGAGAAGATGGCATTCAGGATCCATCACTTAGTGACACAGGACTTCTTGCATCTCCGCAGCTAACTCTTCCTTCCAAGGTACAGCCAACATGATCAACACATAATCACTTTCAACCATCAGAGGTTTGTTTCTAACAACCTTGATGCTAACATTTATTTGATTACAAAATTTAGTATTTTCTATGAATCCTTTCTATAAACAGAGGAAAATGTCTTATCTTTAAATGCCTGGAATTAAGTAAACCTTATGTTAAACGCAACTAACTTAAGCAAGGCTTTTTTTTGCTTTGTTTCTAGTTAACTTCAAGAGAACACATTTTCATTTCTTTGCATGAAGGTGCAAATTGGGGATAATATTCTTGACCATGATGTGAGATTGTTTACAAGGGACTGAACAGATACTTTCAATGAAATATAGGTATTAGAATATGAAATTAAGAGAAAAAATAGTTTTGATGAAGTATTTTGCTTCATACAGGTGATGGAAAAGAACCAGAGCACCTGTGCAGACGTTCACTTAGGCATGTTACTGCTGTGGCGAGAGATGAGTGGCCATGAGGGCAGTGCTGGGCAGATGAGTGGGAGCAGCGGGGGAGGCAACGAAACAAAGGAACTTAAAGTATTTCTGTGCTCATTTAACTACTGTATTCCCAATCAACTTTCCAAATAAATTAGAGAAGATGAAGAATGTCTCCAATGTATACCAACTGCCTTGCGCAGTTAAAGCGTGCAGAGAGGTACCACTGTGCCCTGCAGTCTGCAGGGGCCATCGAGGCTCGCAGCAGTAATAGCATCAGTGTCTCCTGAGTTGTCTCCTGTGTTTGCCATCCAGGACCCTGCTATCCATACACGGGAGTAGGATTCTGTCTGCTGACGCTCGGTTCTGCTCTGGAATCGCAGTAATATCTGAGCACAAGTTTCTCTTTCTCTCCATCTCCATCCTCGGTTCATCTTAGCACATACATTCTTGAAGATGGCACAGAGAGGTTGCTGTAAAGTCAGCAAATAAAGATGATAAAGGCTGTCTTCTCCTTTGCAAAAATTGTCTCTTTCCTCTGGCAGAGAAGATGGGGATGTCCTTTTATTGTGTACAAAAGAGAGCAAATGTTTATTCGATGGTGAAAAGAAGCAAGCTAACTCCCCTTAAAAGTCTATTTTCACATTTGCATTTGCTTGAATCTCTCTCACATATTCTAGATGTAAAATAGCAATGCTACATGTGCTCCATTTATTTGTTTATAAGTAAATTTGCATATGTATATGTATATGTGTATGTATTGATGGACAACGATGCATGGTACAAATTATACAAATCATATGCAGACAAAAATATCTGCCACTAGATTGTGTCATTCTGTTTTATAATTTACCAGAAATAAATATCTATGTTGACATTTCATCTTCTCACCCCTACATGGGCTTCAGTGCCATGGTCTTCCTAATGATCATGCCTACCAGAAGACGGCGTGGAAAGAACCTGTTCTATACACAGGACCTAGAGAGAGGAAAACTCAGATTCACAAACTGGCTTTGAGTTTGTGAATATAAAAGAATTCAAAATGTACCTTTCCTGGATAATGTTTGCTTTTAGAAAGACTTTTCTGGTTTTCCATTTTATTCCCAAGCATGATGATGAAGAGGCTAAAAGTCACGCAACCATCGTACCTAGTGAATGCCGTCTTAAGTTTGCCTGTTACCTACAAACACGCTGCCATTTTCTCAAGTAAGTCCTCTTATCAAACTACAACACTGCTGAACTTTCAAATACAAGACCTTATAACCTGGGAATTATTATTTATAATTGCTGTTTTCTGACTGGACAATGAAGTCACTTTGAATAGAGCTGTACTTCTGACAAAAAAGGCAATTCTGCGACTTCACATGGAAACACATTTTTAAAATTTTAGTTGAAAATACACAGATTTTCTCGTGACATGAACATTTTCGCCTTTTAAAGTCATGTCTGGTAAATATTACAGATTTCTTCAGCTTCATGCTGAATTTCAGTAAAAGTAGATTCCTGTCTTAAAATGCAAAGCAGTGATTTCAGATAGGTTCCTACTATTGAATGACAGCTGGAGGGATGTACATCCTTCAGAGTCAGCAGCAGTTAGAGACAGACAAGAAGATAGCAACCATATATAATATTTCGGTGTAAAAGGGTAATTATTACAGAAAATTTAGAGATTACAAGATGGAAACTTGTTCATCTCTCTTTGTCTCCAATAGCCGTAGCTTCTCATGAAGAATGATGAAAATGTCTTCAGCATGATCCAAATATCACTTAAGCCTCAGGGTTCACTTCATGTCTTCTGATGCATCCCTGATCAGGCTTTGTTTTGGGATGTGTGATGGTACAGAACCATTAACCGTTACCAGTAAGTGCTAATGTTAATTACATTAAGCACAATCCTCCAGTCGGTCCATCTGTTATTCATTGCTTCTGTGTTACCTATTCTTGTTTGGGGATTTCTCTGTGCCTCAGGAAGATGTCTTCTAGTTTTCTTCTGGTTTTATTTCAATGATGTTAATTCACGTATGACTCAGTAAAGTACTTTTATACTTTTTTTAAATTTAGCTTTCTTTTTTTTTCAAGTGATTTTTAAAGATTATTTTTAGCATGTGATTTTAGTGGTATTGCAGCTGAATGTTTAGCGTAGTAAATGACTTCAACATCTTGTATTTCATGCAGTGTGCCTCTTGAAATAGTCAGTCTCAATATATTTTTGGATAAATTTGGGCTGTTTCCCTCCCATTTGAATATGGTATTTTGTTTCTTTGCTATCACGGCTTGAGAACTGTATTGGTTTCCGTTTCCCTTGCTAAATTTCCTTTTCTTTTTCAGATCATTATCAACCGAAAATGGTATTTTCAGTATCATTCATCTGCTGCTTTACTTCTGGTCAAGGCTCAGCTCTGCTACTGGCTGAAAGGGTAACGGCACGGCCAGGTTGCAGATCTATCGCTGCCAACCCACCCCAACTAATTACTGCAGGGTAATAAACCGGCATAAAGCGGTCAGATTAGGATTCAGACAATCGCGGTATGTCGAAACTGGAGCTGCCGGCGGCTGGCTCCCACACCTCCGGGCGCCGCGGGCATTGCCGGGCGCGCAGCTCCATCTCCCGGGCGGCGGGGAGACCCGCCCGCAGCCCGGCCCGGCCCGCCCCGAGCCCCGCCGGCTGAGAAATGCCGTCTGCACGCTGCGAAAAACGAATGGTTCCCCTCTGCTTGGGGACTGCCTCAGCCCTTCCCCGGCAGGGCAGCACAGCGTGTGGCGGCTGAAGAACGGTGCAGAAAATGCGGGTTTGGGGCGGGTTTAAAGGTGGAAACGGAGCACCAAGCAAGTTTGGAAAGGCAGGTTTGGAGGCAGGGGCGTGTGGTCCTCCTGCGTTTGGCAAGTCTCTCGGAGACAAGCGGTGAACTGGCCCGGAGAAATGCTTGACTTGTAAAATTTGAGGTTTCATCAATCAAGAGGAGGGCTGGAGGTTAAGGTTAAGGTTAGGATCTGGGAAAATAAAGTGTTGCAGAAAGAAGATTTCTGGTCTTGAGCTTTCTTGAAGAGGAACAGAAGGAGTTAGGAAAGTAGGGTTCACAGAGGTGTATTTCCTGCTGTGTTCAGCAAAACCACGTGACAATTTGAGGACTGGTCTTACGAATCTGAATGACTTATTCTTAATTTTTTGTAGGAATAGTGTTGCTATACTTTTGTGAAAGCTATAGGAGACTAGGAGAGACGAAGGACTGCAGGATCAGGTTTATATTGCATTCTTGCAAGGTCTCCTCAAAGATGAGTAAGAGCTGGTACAAAGTGAAGGTTTCACCCTGAAAGTTAGGGTCAAGGTTTGTTTTCTGGTAGCCATACAAGTAAATACCAAGCTGAGGTGAGGAGAAGCTAATATGATATTCTTAATTTTGGGGTAGCTTAAGCAACACTTTATCTTATCTGTTTAAGGGCTTATGTTTGGTTACGGAGTAGAAAGCAGTGCTACATGTGTCAAAGCCCACACAGGGCTAGTACTGATAGGCACGAACGGCTTACACTTCAAAACAGCCATGAATTTCTGGGGTTTGGTCAGGGCGAGTGTTAAGATTTGGAGATCTGCAGAAGCAGGTTATTTGCAGGTTACTTCAGACCTTTCGGGAGGTTTTTAGATGAAGCCTGGCGCAGTTAGCTTGGAGTTGGTAGTTAGGGATTTGAAGAGCTTAATTTTTTGGGCAGCAGGTGGTGCTTGGTCTACATGATCATTTTAGTAGCCATTTGCCATTGAACGGCTTATAACACAGCATTCAGTGGTGGGTGCTACATGCTGCCTGTTTTTCACTGAGGGCTTTTGGCAGGATAAAAACAGCTGGTGTTTTACTGCCAAAATGTGCAATGGAAATATGCGGGTGATGCGGGTTTCTTTGTTTTACCTGGAAATGCTGTCTCTCCTTTCCCACTGAAGATTTTGATGTCAGATCAACCAGCGCAGCCAGCTCTGAGGAGCAGAAGGACACATCTTTGGCTTGGCTTGTCTAGTGTGTAAAGGCACTTGTGGATAAATGCTAACAGTAAGGGACCGAGAATTTCACCTTGCTTGGAAATCAAAAAAAAGCCATNTGTTGCCATAGATATGTAGCCCCTGACAGTTGTTGACAAGGCAAAGGCGTGTACCCAGCTCCATGTGAGCCGCTGGCAAGACCCGGTGACAATGTTTGGTCTTGTCTGATGCAGAGCCCCAAGGGGACATCCAGACATGTCAACGTGTGGCCAGAGGACCTGACTCTTGAGACCCAGATGCAATTGAGTCCTCTAAGACAAGTAAGGAGCTATGTCTACAAGGCTCTGACACACCTACAATAGTATAACACACTTACAATAATATAACACACTTACAAAAGAGAAAGATTTTCACGGCAATAGCATCCGTCGGCTGTTGCTGCGTGCTGTGCCTGTCCCCGTTAGGGGAAGCAAATCCCCACCCGCGCTCAAAGCTGCGACTCCTGCAAACATCGCGGCGTACAACAGCTGCCGAGTCGTTGTGTGTGTGCTTGTGCAGATGTAGTTAACCAATACGAACCTATTCAAAATGCTGAGAAGTTTTAAATCTAAATTCCTATTTAAAGTATTCCCTTATTAATTGGAAAGATATTTTATTTTCTGAAAGTGCTAATATTACCTGGACACAACATAACGTATCTTGACACTTGGAAGAAGGCTTACAGGTTCCAGACATTGACACAGCTATTCAAAAACTTTTAAAATTAAACTGTTTTCATTTAGATGCTAACAAGTTTTTTTCAATGTTCGCTCTCGCAGTTCCTGTGGCAAGGTTTTCCCGCTCTGTGGTATTTTCAGTGCTGACACTTGGTGGTGCTGCAGTTAAGAAGTTCCCGGTTTTCTGCAGCTATTTCTCTGCTGTGGCTGGTTTGTTCCTCGCCTTCATTTGCAGATACTGCTTGGGTCCTCGAAGCCCCTGAGAAAAACATTACTCACATTCCTGAGGAACCACGATCCATCTTTCAGCAGTTTCAGCAGCAAGTTAACAGCAACAACAACAACAATAATAAAAAGCCTCCCTTTATGGTGCACATTTCCTGAAAAAATGTGTAAGCATCATTCTAGTGAAACTGCAAATAGAGGCATGGTCCAGTAATCACAGGTGACAACACAGAGGGGAAGATCTGAAAGGGGTCTTGAGAGGTCACGGAGTCCATCCTCTTCATGCAGGAGCAAGGATAGCTGGAGGTTTGCCCAACTTCTTCTTGAATACCAGTGTAGGCTTTATAGGAATACCTCAAATGTTTTTATGTGTTTTTTCAGACGCGTCTCCTGCACAGGAGCTTTGCCTGACTGAAGATGGGAGATGAGGCACACGGGGTTTGGGTGTTCCAGTCTCACAGGCAAGAAATAGTCATATCTGCCAGTGGGCAGTGGAACAGAGATTTTGGCTTGTCCCAGCATTTCTGTGGGGCTCATCTGTAAGTTCTTGGGTGCCAGAGAAACCGCAGGAAACAAGAGGAGCTGCGCAAACATCCTGCTCCGCTGCTTTGCTCTGAGAGTCTCCAGGTTTTCCTCCTGACACCCCAGAAACTTGGCATGCCCGCTGGCTTCCCCCGCCCCGCAGGAGCCCTTACAGATGCTCATTGCAGGTGATCCTGGAGGGATCAGCAACCAGGTTTTCCTGTTGGGAAGGAGACGCATTCCTGTGTGGGAGGCGGACAATGCTGCGATGAGAAGCCGTCTCTCTCTTCCCACTCCCACTGGCTCAGCTTGCCACCTTCGCTCGGCAGCAGCCCTCCGTTTCGGGCAGGAAATAACCTGTAGGGACAAATGGTCTTAATTATTAGGACAAAGATGACTTGTTTAAGTGCAGATTCTTAGTACTAATACGAAAAATAATCAAGATACGTCATTGTAATTAAATTGAATCTGTTCCTTCCTCCCCAAAGATTTCCCTTTAAATCTAATTTATTATTTGGTTGGTTAATTAGTATTAAAGAGCCAAAGACACTGAGGTCCACACATGCTAAGCATGAGCTAGCGCATGACTGCTAATACGGGCTACCTGGGAAGCGGGCACCTTACAGACTCCAAAAACCAACACTCTAGCTGACCAAATGCAGTGCACACATCCAAGAAATAAGGGGAAGAAGCAGAACGAATGTGCTCCTGCTGCCGAAACAACGGAGGCACTAAGCTAATGTGGAAAAACTGCCTTCCTAGGCAGTAAAATGTGTTCTTGCTTGGTGGCACGGTGTGGTGAAAGCCTCAAAACATATGGTAGGATCAGTTTTGGTTTTGGACACATGTTTTAATGCTTTTTAACATGCAAGCTTCATATTTCATTGGTCTTGGTAGATAAAAGTGAGCTGCTTGTCCCATCCTGCTGCTTCGCAGCGGCTGATTTTATATGTGTGGACTTTGGAGGTGGGACAGACGGAGGGAATTACGCACCGGCAGGGAAAAAAAGAGATGCCCATCATCAGATTGTGAATGGGAGAAATTAGAACATATACCACTTACTCAAGTTCTTTTATTTATTTATTTATTTATTTTTAAAGGGAAAAAAAAAAAAAAAAAAAAAAACCAAAACCTTGGAGGTTCCCTTCATTATTTGAACAGAATATTTTTTTTTCCAGAAGGAAAACATGTTTGTTTGTTGTTTCTTGATTTATTTTTATTGTAGCTGTAATTCCCTCTTTCTGTTAATACTGAAGTTTGGATACATTTTCTATTAGAAGAATTTTTGTTTAACCTTTGCCTGTGGAATAAAGTTTGTTTTCCTTTGCACCCTGAGGTCTGTCCTTTTTACCAAAGGATTATATTACATGTGATTTTCCCCTGGAAATAGAGAGCAACCCTGCCTCTTCTGGGAAGTGAGAGCACAACCTAGTCTGTCTGACATATTGAAAAGGTTTTGCTGAACTCTTCTTCAGAATTATGCTCTGGTTTATTTTAAATCAGCTTTAAAGTCAATGTCAAACATTGCCTGAACTCTCTTACTTAGGTCTACAATATACCCTGTAACTTACAAGTCATTCATTTACGGATGCACATTACAGAAGCACTTGTATATCCAGTTGCTCCTGCTGAAACTCACTTACCATGGCATGGGAAAACTCCAGGAGGATTTTATCACTGTGCTCTAAGAACCTGCATCCAGAACCAATTCCAGTCCTTTTGCCAGGAAGAGGTGGGGTTTTTTTGGGGGGGTTGTTTTTTTTTGGGGGG
>VXBL01003799.1:30085-84435 GCA_013400195.1 Aramus guarauna
GGGGGTGGGTTGTTTTGTTTTGTTTGTTTTGGGGTTTTTTGTTTGTTTGGTTTTTTTTTTTCCTTTTCTTTAAGTGTACTCTCTACTTTTATTCGCAGAGATGTATACCTGTAAAGGACAGGTGCGTAAGCATTTCTTTCTTCTTTTCATGGGTGTCCCATTTAGTCTTGTCAGAAGATTTGATTTAGACACTCCTTGTCTTCAGGATGGTTCTCATCTCCCAGGGCTGAAGGCAAGCTGGACTTTGCCAAGGGAGCTGAAGCCACAGATCATGCGAAGAAAAACAAGCAATAGTTCTTTGTACCCCACATATCCCGTGCATATCTACCTTATCCCAAAACAAGCAACTCAGTGGACAATAAAAGCAGATGTTGCCAAGATCTTGCTCAGCCAGAGCCCTGAGATGGCCAAGGTGCTTCTGCATCTTCCTGGTGCTCGCGCTGTCTGGCAGGGCCTCTGGCCTGGTTGGGGATGCTCTGGACAGAGTTTGCACCTCCACCTGGGTTGGGGTGCAGGCAGACTGCGTGTCTGTCTTGTTTTGTATACGTTACTACTCATATCACTGAATTCGCAATGAAAAATATTTGGGAAGAAAGCAAATATTGCATGGTTTTAGATTTGAGAAGATGAAAACTGTATTAAAAATAAAACTTTATTAGAAAAAATATTTTAGGTAGCAAAAGCAAAGTGATTCATTTCCTTTGGAATGAGACCTTCATGACAAAATGCATGTTTCATCACAAATGAACTTGTCTTAAATCGCCACTTAGTAAGAGTATAAAACATATGCACTCAAGTTTAAACAAAAAGAACAAGATAGAGTATGAGATGGACCTCAGACTGAACCTCACTGTAAGATTATAAATACAAATAATTTCATTATTACTATTATTACGGTGCAAGCCTTTCTGCTGGAGAAGAAGAAAACTGGTGTTAGTGCCCAGCTAATTCACAAAGCAGGAACTAACAATGAAGAGCTAACCCTTCTTCCAGGACGACGATCTAATTGACAGACTGTATGTAGGAGGCAGTGGGAAGCGGGTAACGCCATTCACAGCCAAAACGAGCGCTCTCTGAGGAAGCTTTGCGGGTTGGCAGACGATGGACGTAGCGGCAGGATGCCTTTGGGAAGAGCGGCTGTACCCAGCGCTCCTTCCCAGGCACCCTGCGCGACTGGGCACCGGGGCTCGAACCCAGCACCTACGTCTCTCCAGGCTGTGCTCCCCCTGCCCGAGCACAACCTTTACGATTCCGCTTCATTCGAAGCTGTCCGTGAGAGGAAGAAATGCTGTAGGAGACAGGGTGTCTGGGTGGACGCGTAAGAAACAGCCGGTGTTGCTGGAGCAGCGCAGGCAGCTGCCAGGGGTTCCCACGCTGACCTTCGCTGTGATGGCAGGCCTAGCCTCTTACTCCTGCAAAAAATAGCTGTGGGACAGAAGGTCTTTCTCCCTTGTTGCTGTTTATTTTTTTTTTAAAGATGTAAGGGGTTTTTAATGCAATTTCTGGCCCAGCCCCATGATTCATACAAACAGTGCTCAACAACCTCGGTGCATACCAGTGACAGAATTGGTGTTCAGAAACTACTGCGCATAAATACATATAAATGCCTTTTTTAAAATGTCCTGGTCCCTAAGACTTCACTCTTACTGCTTCTTACAGAATAGAAAGCTCCTAACCAGGGCTGGAAATAAAGCGATTGACTGAAGCATGGAGGCTCAGCTTACGATATTTGCCTCCTCCAGACTGTGGGGAGGTGCTGCCAAGGCAGACGTGAATTTCCACAGTGGACAACTCTCTTAACTGCAGCACCATTATTTTTCCCACTTGAACTTTTCTAGACCTTCTGCTGTTGCCATATCTGTGTGTACCTGTAACTCAAAACCTGACTTCCCAAAGCAGGTGATTTTACTGCTTCAGCGACTGACAGCCCACGAGACGCAGAGCTTCCACCAAACAGCAAAAGAGCCCCGGTGACAGGAAGATTTCTGGAGGGTGCCGAAACTTTCCCCAATGTATTTAAATGCAAAAAGCACACGTGATGAGCTGTCAAGGCCATGACAGAGGGATCTATTTGCATATCTAATTTCACTTCACGTTCCCAAGAAGAGCTTGGCTGTGATCACGGGTGCGAGGAGGTCTGGGTGGCCACGGACAGGCAGGTGCACCCCGAGCTAAGAGCTCTCCAGCCTTTCAGGAAGGGTAACTTTTATTAAAGCATGTCTGGGTGCTGCTGCTGAGCAGTCAGGAGGTTTCGACAGAAAACTTTCCTTCTGGAAGCTGTTTTGTTTGATTATTTTTGTTTTAGACCTCATTTGCAGGCCACTAAAGTCCATGAAGGGATTGTGGCCAGATGCTTTCTTCATGCTTTGTGCTTGGGCTGAACCTTATAAACAAGCTATAAACCTCAAAGTAAATTTTGGGTTGCTTATCCTGGGCCTCCTTTTTTTTTTTTTCTTTTATTCCCTCCAGCCGCTCAGGACTTGAGGCTGTTGCTTGTTGAAAGAAAAATTTATACTTTTCTCCTGTTCCCATATTTCTTTCACTTTTTAGGAGAAAAACCTTGCAATTACTTTCTAATGCAAATTTTGTTTGTTGGTTGGTTTGTTTGTTTGTTTGTTTGAACTGCAGATTGCAAAACCAATTCTGCAAATGCCCCAACCTTTTGGGGTGCGCATCTTTTTCTACAATAAAGCTGGGCTGGTGCAGAGCCTGCTGCTCCGATGTGAGCGTACCTGATGCCTCCTGCTTCTCTGGCTGCCCGCTGCCCACCACGGTGTCCCTGTGCACGTGTCCCACGCACCCGGGAGAGGAGAGCCTGGAAGCAGCTTCCTCTCCCGCAGGAGGTGCACGCTTTCTCTGTTTTAAAACCGTACACCCTGAGAGTAGATGCTACCTTGATAGCTTTTCTCCGCTAAACATTTAGTTTATTATAGCTTAAAAATAAAAGGCTCAGCCCTGCACATCTGCTATGCTTG
This sequence comes from Aramus guarauna, assembly GCA_013400195.1. Lineage (NCBI taxonomy): Eukaryota > Metazoa > Chordata > Aves > Gruiformes > Aramidae > Aramus > Aramus guarauna. The sequence continues at coordinate 33,061 of VXBL01003799.1, forward strand.
AAGCATAGATAAGGTTTCTCCCAGGCCAAACGAGATAGCAGTGAGCCGTGGCTGAGGGAACAGCATACGAGAAGAAAATGCATTTTGATCAAAACATCCTTACACGCTCTCGGCAGTGAATTACAGCTGCCAGCGAACACGCTCAGGAACAAATGCGGCTGCGTTACATCTGTGAACAGCCCCGTGGCGTAGGCGCACCCACGCTGCCTCATGCAGGCGGTGTTGGGTCTCAGGAGCACTTTGTGCACCACCTTGGGGTCCCCTCCCAGGTCACCTTGGGCCAACGCCTGGGCCACCGCGGGGGGCTGCTGCTGGCACCGGCCCCTGCACCTCTCCTCACTGCCGCTGCCCCCTTCTCCCCCGCGCAGCACGGCTGGGGGCCAGCTTAGCTTCCTCCTCCAAAAGCACCGTGTGCTCGTTGCCCAGGAGCGGGGCTGGCAGAGCTGCCAGTTCCCCCGCGACGGCGGCGCGCTGCCAGGCACCAGTGCCCGGCGATGCCTTCCCCGTGCTGAATGGGAGGAAGAGGCGGTGTGCAGGGAACACCCTGTGTTGCCGGCACGGAGGGGCCGACGCGGCGTGCCGCCCGCAGCGCCTTTGCACGCGCTGTTTGACACAGCTCAGCGATCGGGAGGCCGCGCTCAGAAACGCTCACCGAAGTGAGTCGGCAGCCCTTGCTTTTGCTGATCCCACTTGCGTGGCAAAAGCTGCGGCGGTGGGTGTTGGATGAATCACGGGTCCGGGACGGCTTTGGGGTGTATACGCTGCACGCCTGCTCTCGGCTCCTCCGGCGGTTAACCCGTGATCTTGCAGCCTGCCCTTTCCACTGCCTCATGCAGCTGTGGAAAACAGAAGCCTTTCCTCCTGAGGCCTGCGGTTTTCTGTCATCCAAAAATACACGTCTCATCATGCATCACTTGTGCCGCTCTTGCTGCTGCCCATCCAGGCCCTTCTAGAGAAGCTCCGCTTGCCCAGTCCCTGTTTGATATTCTTAGCTGGAGAGACTTGCTGGAAACAGGCCGTCCCGTGAGCAGTTTCCTACGGACTTGCTTGGACGCATTTGTGTCTGCTGAGCTGCAAGTTCCGTATAAAGCGATTTTCCGTGAACAGGACATTCGGAGCATCCCTCGCCAGAGTGACCTCCCCGGTGTCTAGCAAGGGGCGGGCTCTCGTTCCGGCGCATCTCTCCTTGGGGTCATTAATACACTTCTCCCCATTCCCAGCTGCATTTATGTGAAACGGGTAGAAAGAATTTTTCTGCCTTGTCTCCTGAATAGGGCAGAAATAGGCCAGTGGCTCAGCAGCAGCTCGGGAAGGAGGGGACCAAGGTGATGGTTTCCTTAGGAAACCAGCCCAGAAACCGGATGGATGTATATCTAGAAAGAGGCTTACAGTTTTATCTCCTTTGTGATAAAGCAGTGCCCTGGAAAGTAGCTGGGTACAGGGAAGGAGGCTTTTCAGGACGTTGAGTTTCCTGCAGCGTTCGGTGGGGACAATGCATTTCTCAGCTGGGTAAAAGGGCTATTTCAAAAGGCCTTTCCTCCCCCCTCAAAGCCTCACGGCCCCTCCTACGTTTCTGAGATTGCATCTGGAAGGAAACAAAAGATGCAAACACCAGACCCAGTGTGTTAACCGAAAAAGATATTTTTTCAGTCAAGCAGATGGCGAATAGAAACCTGCCATAGAAACCAGCTTACGCAACTCTTTTCACAACCCGTGTGTGCCTGGTAAATACAAACCGGCAGATAGAACAGCAAGATAGAGCCAGGCAAAACAGTTTGTGCTATTAAAATCGTGAAGTAAGGAGCATATAGTAATTTATAATGAACTTGTGAAGGAGATGTAAAAATACAAAGGTGGTGATGTAATCCAAGCGTTGCTTCAAAACCCTACAGCTAGTGTTCCTGCTCATGTGTACGGCCCACCAAACCCTACAAATCAACAACAGGGATAGGAATAAACCCTCAGCGGAAATACGAGTCGGCCCCAGGTAAAGGTGTGCGGGGGCTGCGGCTCGGCCGGAGGCGTGGAGGGGGTCAGAGCAAGCCAGCCCCAGCCCCGCTCCGCTCTGCACCAAGGCGGAGGGAAAAGCTGCAGGAGAAAAGCGTAGGAGGCAAAGCTGTGAGGGAAGAAAAAGAAGGAGACGCTGCAGAGAGCCCTAGGCAAACGCTCGCCGTGCGGACATGGCTGCTCAGAGCCCGGTGCCGCAGCGCTGCGCAGGGATGAACCCACGGAGGGGATTCGGGAGCACGCCGTGACGTGAGGTCCCGGGCAGACGTCAGCTGGCACTGAAACTCAGGGCCACGGCTCGGCCGCCGCGGCTTGTCCTGACTCCTGCCAGCGGGATGGCTGGGAGATAAGTGAGGGCAAGGGCAGCTGGATGAGAGGAGACAGCTGAGAGATTTGTACATCTTGTATGTTACGACACCTCAGAAGTTAATTATGTGGATTAAGTGTTTACTACGAAGACCAGAGTTGTGAGACAGGATGTAATGTTTGATGGCAGACAAGTCCAGCCAGGATATTCCATCAGCCAGCTTCTATCTATTCAGGCCTCACCTAAAGATTGTGGGTATTTCAGAGGGTAAATGCTGTTCAAAACAGCCTGGTTTAGCACACCTGGGTCAGCATTCTCAGTTATTATGGGTAGGAAAATATAAAAAAGTTTTAATTTTCCTGAAGTGTTTAGAGGGTATTTTCTATTGCTAGGATAACAGGATTCAGTCAGGCAAAGACTGGCACGTAAGCTTTACGTACTCTGAACAAATCTGCCGATTTTTCTGCTGGTTTCCTAACTCTCACTTTTTTCCCCTAGATTTAAACACTTCTATTTGAAACAGTCACTTGAGTCTCTCACATGGGCTGCACATACTGACAGCAGCTCTCCCGTGTCCACATCTTTCCGTATAGACTCATATTTTTGATTGACTTGCGTGCAGAAGAAGCTCCCAGAGGAACTCGTTGAACCATATGGGTCCTATCTTTTGACATAACAATTATTGCCTGATAATAACACAATAGCAATAGCAGCATGTTTGGGAATCAACAGTGAAATACTAATGAATGTTAATGCATTGTTTTAATTTACTACATTTGTTTTGTTGATGTACTTATTAACCTTCTGGTCTATGGTTAATAAGGCATTCTATTTTAAGGTGTTATTATCTGGGGGAAGAAGAGGAAAACAACAGCGGTGAAGTTAGACAATTCGTCTTTCCTCTCCTTCACATTTCGTTTGGTAATTGACAGCAGATTTTAACCACCAACCCATAGACCGGAGGGACATCGATGTTACTTTAATAACACAGTGGCAGAGGCATGCTTGAAACAGAGAATGCACAGCTTCTGTTAGCCGTACGCAAGGCCGTTATGGGCAGGAAACGCCACGCAGCGCTCGAGGCAGCCCGAGGGCCTTTACTGGTCACAGAGCTCCGCGCCGTGCTGAGCGCGTGTCCTGCGAAGCCGGTGGCCACGGCGGCCCCGTGGCCGCACAAAAGCCAACAGCGAGCGGAGCACAAGGCTGTGTTGTAGTGCACACATGATCACTTCCCATTGGGAAAGTTTCTTCCTCCCTGCTTTAAATGACTCCCTCCCTTTTCTTCTGCCCTTTCATTGCCATGCTTTCATGTCTTTCCAGTGGCCACGCTGACGTGTGGCCCATCGGTGTCCGCTTGGCACAGTTCAAGACATTCAACTGCGACTTGCCATGAGATTTGGGGGTGCTGGGGAGTGGATGGAGGGATTTCACCTCACCCCCCCTTTCTAGAAATCTTTTCCGCGCTGGATGAGATTTATGGATGCATCTAAGGGATATATTTAAGATTACAGCTTTCAGTGACAAGTAGTGAGATTTGTGTTTCTAAAACCTTCTGGCCTATTTGAAAGTTTCCCTCTTAAGGACTTTTATCACCATGGTAAGGAAAGCAGCATCCCTCATCCACATTAGCAGGGAAAATGCCCTCAAAAACTGGAAAGATGGAGCCTGGAAGTGTAATTTGCCAAGCTCAGACAGCATGTATCTGCAAGAGCCCCTACTCCACCTTAAGAAGGTTGGCCAGCCCCACCTGTGACCCCCCACGCCCCTGCCTGGGCCCCTATTTAAGCAGGTGATGCTGTAAGGTGCTGCTCTCCAGCTCTGATGGGTTTCTGCTTCTGCACTGGCCAAGATCTTCCCTGGGAGAAAGGTTGTACCCCTCCAATGCTTGGAAAGGAAATGTAAGGTAGAGAGTAGTTTTACAATTTGGTTTCCTAAATTAATTTGCTTTCTTTATGGATGTGAAGCTTGTACTTGGGGCCTTGACTTGCATGCTTATGCTGGGTTTTTTGGAAGATCTAAAGTATGCTTGAATTGTATTATAATTTGTGTAACTAATACTCCTGAATTAATTTGGAGACCTCTCTTCTAAGTCTTTGGTGTAATTCCATCAACAAGATGCTTAACAATAGTGTTTGGTTGTTGTCTCTCAGGTGTAAGTAGATTCTGTTGTTCCCAGAAGGACATTATGTTTTTATTTCTTATTAAGATTTCTTTTAAATGGTTTCATTTTAAAGACAGGAAAAATTCATTGCATGTAGGATGAGGGGCCTGGATTTTTATATCACTGTTTATAAAAGCACATATGTATACAAAACAGGACCTGCCATTTCCAGCAGCTTCCTCTTGTATTAGAGCAGCTGAAGGAAGGGGAAGAAAATAAACAGCAAAGCTAGGAGGGCATTTCAGTTCACTTAATCTCTAAGCTATTTCAGCCATGTTTTCAGACACTAAATCTTCTTTTGTCTGAATTGAGAAAAATATATTCCTGATGAATCAGGTCACTCTGAAAGAAAGTGTTTCCCTTTTCCTGGGTTCTCTGGGTGTTTGTCTTCAGTGACCATGACTGCACATGTCTACTCAAGTAGTTCTCCGGACAGGGTCTGTGTCCCTCTCTTAGGCTTGGGAACTCCCCTAAAAAGGCTGTGCATGAGTAATAGCCCCAGATTTTACCCTGAGACTGTAAAGGTCTGGGACAGGAACATGCATTCAGTATTCATACATGTGTCTTGGAAATACTAGAGCTCACCAGTCTCTTAGTGACTGGATGCCTACTAAGGCTGTTATTTCTGTTACTTCCTTCTGTTCACAAATGCCAGCGAGAGAATGAACAGGCTGAACCAGAACCACTTGATTCATTATGCCTAACTCATTACACTGGACTCTCCTCTCATATTATCCCTTCTCACTCCTCTTCCCTCCGAGGCAGCTGTTTATTATATACCCTGCTGGTGCAATTAATGAGAAAAACAGGGTCTGCTTGTGCTGACTAATGCAGAAACCCCACAACTTTCCAACAGCCGCAGTGGGAAGGAAAGATATCTGTGTGCTTTGTCTCTTGGAACAGTGATAGCTGCGGCCTGAAAGTATTGGCGTTTGCTCTGTGCTCAGGAAGCCCATCTCTGATCTACATAGGTTGCCTACAAAAAGCAGTTGTACCATCAAGTTACTGTTCTTGTTACAAATACAGCCACTCAAAAAAACTTCAGACCTAACATGTAATAAGACATAACTCTAAAATATTTAAGCACCTATTTTGCCCCATAAAGTAATGCCTCTAAAAGGAAATGTACAAATATTTGTTTCGAAGGTTTTCCTTTGAAGCATGTGTATCATACAACTACCACCTGACTTTTTCCAGAAGTATGCACACAGTATGCTGCTTTTCCTTCAAAACCTTTGATTTCTTGGAAGCTGTATTGATCCATAGTAGAAAAACATGTACAATTCAGTATGGTTTTCTTGTAATTCCTTATTCCTTTTGACCCAGATTCCAGTGCCTGTCTCCTACAAAGCAAGCTTGGTACAGCACATTGAGGACAGGCTGATACAGCATTCTTTTATCACTGTTCAAAGTATCCTCCAGGTTTTTGAAGATCTGACTTGAATCAAACAGGTGCAGTAGTATTATTGATTTGCTCTATGATACGCCAGGTTGAGCAGGGAAACATTTAAAGGGTCACTTCAAAGAAACCAAAATGTACTCTTTTGAAATTATACTCTATAGGAAGGATGCTGCAGACTTGGTAATTTTGGCTACTGTGGATCTGAAATTCAAGTAAAATCTCATAGGGCCTGGAGTTATGTGAATAAGAACCAAAAGGAGCTTGTGGAAATCCCTGCGAACTGAAAGGCCAAAGCTAACATTTTAGAAACATGACAAATGAGTGGAAATCGGGCTGTTAATGAAGTGGGAAGGAAAGTGAAGGAACTGACTTTGTCCTGTCTTTAAGATAAGACTAGATTATACATTTCACATCAAATTATTTCTCTTAACGGTGCTTAGAAAACAGACAAATGTATCAGTAGACCTCAGATAACACTAGAAATGTAGCCTTCTGTCTGTTTTTGAGCTCTTAATTTTTCCTGTTATGAGGACTGAAATGCATGTGTTTCTTAACTGTGTTCTTCTGGGCATGGACTCATTTGTTTTCTGTTCAAATGTTTGATAAAGATATGTTAGTCCAAATTCATTCTTGGATAACTTTGAATACAATGAAGTTGATGTGTGGATTTCAGGTTCATTCCACTGCATGGGAAAGGCATCTTTGCCAAGATCAAAGATTAGTAATTTTTTTTACATTGTCTTTGAAGTCCAGAAGAAAGTGAGTGGTCTTGGAGATCAGGACAGAGGTCTGTTCTCCAGCAGCTCCTCTGTGTGTTCATGTTGCTCAGTGGTTTGACTCCCCATGCTCTTTCTCCCTGTGAGTGGTGTGCAAAAGGATTGATAACTTGCTTGGTCCTGCCGTGTAATAGAGCACAAGCCACTTGACTCTCTTACTTTTCCCACTTGGAGGAAAAAGTTTCCCTGGTCTGCGTGTGGCTCTAAGTATGAGACAACTGATGGCTGTGAAATATCAGCAAAAGGGTTTATAGCTCCATTAACTGAAATGGATTTGTGCAGATTTAAACTTCCAACACTATTGGTCTGGTGTTCATATTGAGCTTGGGAGGTAACCAAGTGTTATAAAACACAAACCAATATAACTGGTATGACGGATTGTAGGCTGGAGTCATTAGAAGGAGAAAAGCCTAGTCAAAACAACTTTAGGAGTGTTATTACCAAACAGACTGATAAGGCTCTCTTCCACCAGAAAGGGATGTGACAGTCTACAGAAGTATTTTGTCATTCAAATCTAGAAAAGAAAAATGTGTGTTCAGCCCTGTGACAACTCTTCATCACTGCTATATATTAAGAACAAATGTCATCCTTTTCACAGCTTTCTTTGGAACAGTCAGATAAACTGTGTGTATTTATAGCCTCTTGAAGAATACAGGCACTGGTATTTAAAGTGCGGTTGGTGATTCATGGAAAACTGATAAACTTTAATTTCAAACCAATGGTACCGAGCACTTGCATTGTGCTCCCTATAGCTGCTGTTTCTTGTATCTTACCACTTAGTCATACATCCTGCAACACCCAGAGATCTACCCGGCGTTATGGATCTATTTGTCATGAATATCACTAGTCTTTTTAGATCACTTGTTTTCTTAATATTGTACTGAATATGCCTGTGAAAATAATACTTCTGTCTCTAAAAGATGAATTTGTGATCATGTCTGCTGAGATGCTGGTAGACCAGCACCATCACAAAAATTTCTCTATCATAAGTGACATCTGCTTTGGCAGTTTTACAGAGCTGTAGGAATTTATTAAGCATGAAAATAATTTTTTAACCCTAGATGAGTTCTTCAATATTACAGATCAGGTTTTTTGCTTTTTACTGTCTGTGCCACGTCTGTCCTGAGATGCCAGAATCTTTCCTAGGCATTTAGTGCTGTGAAAAAGGTGGTTATTTTCACTTGAACTCATTTCCTGAAACATTATATAACTTTGAGCAAAGATAAGAGGCTAAACACACTTGGTACTAATCTCTCCTGTAAATTAAAACAATGGGGAGTTTGGCTCTACAGTAGAAAAGGGGGAAGTTAGAAACTGTACTTCATCAATCATAATTTCATCCTCTGAGTTTCCAAACAGTTGTCACTAGTGTACTCCTCTGAATAAGTGATTATAGGTTGGGAAACAGGGATTTAGAAAAGGGTCTGGGAGGATTTTTCTGTTGCTGTTTCAAAAAAAAAAAATAAAAAATGAAAAGAATTGGCAAGAGTTTGGTGATCGAATTCCTGTGGGACTAGAAACTGCCCTTGTGTGCACCCTGCCCAGGAACTGGGGTCCCCGGCTGACGGATGGAAGCATCCGTGGGGAGCACACGCAGACTGAGCCAATAGGCTTTTTCATAGCATGTTCTCCCTGGTGATACAAGGTCTCCTTCCTGAATCTGGAAGAAGAGGTTTTGGATTCTGGATTTCCCCATGCTGTGAAATTTCCCTCACTGCTGAATGAGGAGCTGCAAAGGCTCTTCCCTGCCCTCTTTTTGTGATTGATGCATAAAGTCTCTTTTGTGCCTAAACTGTTGGTTCCCAGTGCTCTCAGCCTCATGACACAATGCCTGTATACAAAAGGTATGCTATGACCTAGGATGACTTTTTATTTGCTGAATGCTGTTAATGTTTCTCTTGAGTCAGCCTCAATAAATTAGTTTCCCAGAAGAATTTTAACCTGTTCCCTGTTCAAAACAGTTATAAATAGCTAGTATAATCATATCCAGACTGGATACATTGACGTGGCATTGATCATAGACATGGTTGCACCAATTAAGGATTTGGTTTCTCCCCACCAGATATACTAAACCAGAGTAGCTTTCTGATAAAACATTTAAAGATAGATTAGCCAAGAATGGTTCCCAGAGAACCATACTCAGAGAAGATGTCAGTGAAATTCTTGATAAGAAAACTTAGCAGCATTTGCTGGCCTTGGAACTGAATTGGGCTCCACAATGCCAGTTGTTGGAGATAGTTGTGGGGATGTCCTAGGTTGTGCTGTAACTGCATGAGGAGGTTGGATGGTGGCTTTTCTCCAGTGCAAAGCTGGGGTTGAGAAGATGAGGAAGGAGTTTCTTTATTCTCTAAAAAACCTGCAGCTTGCTTCCAATGGGGTGGTGTGATCCCAGTGAGCAGGAGCTGATGGACCGTCTGTCTGCTGAGGCATGAGACTGGCTCACACCACTGGACTCAGTCAGGATTTAATGAGTAACTTTGCAAATGCTAATGAATGTAGAAATGTAGTCTTCCTCTGGGTACTGCTGTGGGCTGCATTTGCTTGCTGCATCCAAAACTGTATCTACAGAGGGTTAATGCAGCTTCTAGCAGTGAGCTGTGCCTGTTAATTGCAGCCCTTTGCCCTCCTGAGTCTGGGCTGCTTCCTGAGCTTGGATCGGAAATGACAACAAGGTAATTGTTTAAGTGAAAGCTAATTACATTATAATTGTATGTTCACTGGTCAATAATATGTACTGCTTGTCATAAATAATAGCGTTGGAAAGGAATGCCTGGATCAATTCAATTTACCCTCAACATCAACCTACCTACTTCTCATTTTTGCTGTGTGGGCGTACAAAGGGGTAAGCTCGCTCCTTCAGCTCTCGTCTCCCCAGGGCCAATGTTTAGAGGGAGGAGAATGTAGAGCAAGACCTGCTCAAATACATGCAAGCTGGTTTGGAAGGAGGAGCAAGAATCCTGCTGCACTTCAATGTGAATTGTGAAAGGAGTTATTTTTATCACAAAAGGCTTGCATAAAAATATATTTGTAAACATCTCTATTGTTTGTGAACAATAGAATGCAGCAAATAATGGAGGGAAAATTATGAACAAATGGGTGTAGGTCTTATTTCTCCTTAAATTTTCTTTTAAGATATGAAACTTGCATATCACAGCGGAAGAATTTTTTTTGTTACGACTTACCTTCCCACAGCAAATTAAGAATCTGTCTCGGATCCTATCAGTGATAATTACTATAGCTTTAATGACACCCATAGTTTATGGACTCTGGCTGCAAAATAGGATTTTGATATCTTGGTGCAAAAGATGAGAACTTTAAGGGTGTTGCTTACACATCAGTAGTATGCAATGATTTTAAATGTTGCTTATTGGCCCTGGGGAAGTCTCTTGATACAGATGCTTTGGCAGCTCAGAAGAGATTCTAGTTAGTATGACAAACCTGTAAAATTTCTGAAGCATAGGAGGTAAATGCCATCTTCAATGCTAGTCAGAGTCTGGAAAAATCACTTTGGGTACGCAAAAGTATAAGCCAAGGTATTTTCTATACTGCTTGTATATTTCCCTGCAGGGAAACGGGAAAAGAGCTGGGAAAATGCACCCCTGAGTATTTAAATGTATCTCCTTTACCCATCCAGGACTGCCTCTGCCTGTGCTGAAGGGATCCCAAGGGCCAGGCTGAGAGGGTAGAGAAGCTCTGGGACAAGGTAACATTCCTCTCCTGCAAAAGCAGCTCCTTTCTCTGCCTGTAGTGTAGGGAACTCTCCTCATCTTTTCCAAACACCATTTAAGTACTTCACATTAGATATACATTGGGTAAAATGCGCAGTACTGAGGGGTAAGTGTGAGGTAGGTTTCCCAAGGGGTAATTCTGAGAAGATTTTCAGTTTTGAGGTATGCTCTGTAGTTGAGTGCAAGTACTCAGTAGGAGCTTTGGTCTCAACAGCCTACAGCCGCTGAAGTGGCCCTGGAGCTCTGAGGACCAAAATTTTCTTACACAAGTGTGAGAATCTAAAACCCACCAGAAGAGTCACCTTGCCTTTTGGTGGTGGTGTTTAGTAGCTCATTATTGTGTTCATTGTCATTCGGGGAAACTCACTTCTGGGGTGGCCTCCAGTTTTGGCATTTTTCCCTTTGACTGTAATTTGTCCTCTATTTCTGGTTCTTTTCCCTATTCTTGAATAGTCTTTCATCTATTTTTTCCATCCTTTTCTCCACTCCCTGTATCAAAAACTAACATTAGAATCATTATTGTAAGCTTTAACAGTCCAATTAGATTAACAGAAAGTCATTGTTTTCAGATTAAATCCTGATTTCTATGATGATAGTGTGGTGGACTGTATACTGGTTCCTGGTAGGTTACTTTCATAAATAGAAGTGCCAGTATCCTGCTGAGTTTCAGTTTTTGTACTGTTTGTATAATGAAAGGTTTGGCTCCAAACAAGCCTTTTGGAGTTAGATGGAACTACTGAAGTAGGACAGATACCTGATATCACTGCCCTACATTTACAGGTGCCTGTGTGAAATCAGATACGCTGGGTCTCAAGGAGACTTTGCAACTTGCATAGAGCATTAGGAAAGCAGGGTTGGATAAGGCAGGCCAAACTGGAAAGAGCTTGTTAGTTGTGGGAAATAATGTTAAATTTCTTCTGGTTACACTTGTGTTGCTTTCACATCCTATTTCAGTCTATGAATAGCCTTCGAATGAATCTGAAAGCTGTTTGTAGGCAGAGCCCACACGGTTCCCATACTCCATCCTTCCTCAAACCGTTAAAGGTCATACCTCCTGCTGGTGGACATTGCTGGTTCCAGGAAAGATAGGCTGTTGATCTCCTTCGCTTTTGCCCTTTATTAATTTAGCTTCCATTTCCAGTGGGACCACTTCCCAGGAACATACAAGGAAGAGAAATTATGGTTAGGAAGTGGCAGAATTGTGGTACTGTTACCTGCCTGAAAGAAGCCCAAGTTGATGGCTCTTCAGTAGAAATCATTTTGATTTTCATCTTAAGATATGTTATACTGAAAATGTTAATCAAGTCACATCTACAATTTTTAGAGAATTCACTGTAGTAAGTCTAATACACACCTCCTCGCAAGATTTTTAACTGTTAAGTTTGCCTTTAAATTTCAATTCTCTGTACACTGGTAAAAAAGAATATTTTCACTGGAACCTGGCTACAGGCTGAGATCTAGAAATGGACATTTCCAAATTGATGCCATAGCCAAATGGCTATGAGGACCTCAAGGGATTGTCTTGCATGCTTCTTTTCTGCCCTGCATCAGTTTCCTAAGGGGCATTGAAGTATTTCAGGCAAATAAATCGGAAAGTGACTGCAGAAGAACAGGATTTCTGCTTGCAATCACTTTGGGGAGTGATTGTAGCCCCAGACCTGTAATAGCAGATCCTGCTCTGTTTGTTTATCCTCGAGGGGTTCAGGTAGACCAGCCTGAGATACCTGTGAATGTTATGAGAGGACACAAAGGTGGTGCAATGTTCACATTGCTCCCACAACACCGGCAGAAAGGAAAGCAGGTGCATTTTGAATGCATGTGGGAGAGGTTCATGGTAGGAAAATTGTCCTCTTGGATAAGAAACAAGTTAGCAAGCTAAAAGCTTGTCTGCCTGGGAAAACCAGTTATACAATGCATATGTTTTAATGTTGCTTAAAGAATTCCAATCAGAAGTTAATTCTGATTAATCTAAATAGAAGTGGCCTGTCTTTGGTTTGGCAGTGAATTCAGCTAAAATAGCGACTTACATTCTAAGTGAATTTGTCTGCAAAGGCAGTGAAGTGGTTTAATGAAGCCATTTCTAATAAATTAAAGATGTGAACTGCTGTTGCTGCTCTCATTCATGAGAAGAAAGTTGCGTATAGACTTTATTAAATCCACAGAGAAGGGAAAGCATTGGAAGCTTACAGCATGCTGTCAGTACGTCCCACCCTTAACCCTCCTGTAGCCTTGATTTCACCTGATGGGAAAACCAAGAGCTTTGTCTCCACTCCTTTGTAGAAGAGCTACAGGTTTAACACCCATTTTTTTCTCCCCATGATGAAACATGTCCTTTTGACAATGAAAATAAAGTCTGTAAGTATTGCAAATGTACGTTTGGCTGGATGTCCCCACACACACTTTACCTTGAATGAGCAGCAAGTGCTACCCTATTGAATGATACTGGCTATGCTAAGGGTGCTTGTTATTTTTTATGGGATCAGCATTAGTGTTACTGGATTTCTTTTCTCAGGTATAGTTTAGTGATGGTGCTATGTGTGTAGTGATAAAAGGAGGGGATCGGATTAGAAATCACTTGATAGCTGACCCACATAGCTGATTATGTGCATGCTCTCACTACATCAGTCATAAATCAGTGAGGTCTAAACATGAATAAAAGAAGGAACCTACATTTTCTTAGTCTGCTTTAGTCAAAAAAACCATGTACCTGAATTTTTAGCATCTGATGCATGGTAAATTGTTGGAGTTGTTCCTGCAGAGCTTGAGCAAAATGTTTTGTTACCTAATTTGGTTGGCCAGACTTGGGAGAGGGAAAAGGACATCTCTGATTAACTGAAATATTTCACTTTGTTTTTTAAAGTCTGTAGCCATTTAAAAAAAATTTAACAAAAACATTTGGAATTGAAAAAGTGCTCTGTAATGCTATGGTTTTTGGTAATTTGTTTTAAAAGAAACCTTTTGAGAGATGTGTAGGGAGAAGAGTACTGAAGCTATTTTCCACTTTTGAAGTAAAGTTAAAAATTAAGGTTAAAATCTTTGCTAAGTTTTAACTTAGCAGATTTTCTCCTTCTCAACATTCATTCAAGAAAACTTTAAAAAGCCCAGTTACAATGGGTATTTTAATTGCTCTCATGTGCTTTGGCATGTTTCAAGTTTCTCTGCTTTATCATGTAAAATCCCTATTAAAGAATATTAAAACCAATTTCCTTGAAATAATTTCTTTAACAATAGTCACACTCTGAAAGGAAGTGTAACAACTAATTGTAGTTTTTATAGATAACTTTTCTGTTTTCTTTATTCTGTCATACTTGTGCTTTAAGACATTTTAGTGAATTTAGGGCTTAATCCAGAAATGGCCTAATTTGCCATACTGTGGGAAGAAGGGATAGCAGAGAAGTCCTGGAGTGAGAAAATAATTAAAATGCTAATGAATCTGGCCCAAGCAAAGGTGTTTACCAAACAGACATGAAGGGAAGGACTGTAGTTTGGAATTGCAATATGAGATCAAAAGATGTCTGAAATATGATTGCAAAAGGAAATTAAAAAACATATATATCAAAGCATAATTAATTTAATTAAAGGTTTTGTAAAACATATACAGAAGTAGGCACAGAAGTGGATGATGCAGATGAATGTTTGAGATGAGCAGCTGATGTAATGTTTAAACATGTTAATAAAAATATGGGAGCTTTTCTCTGCCAAGAACAAGGGGATTTTTTCCTATATAAATAGTGCTGTTCTGTGAGTACAGAGAAGGACCAGGCAAAGGCCCACTTGGATTCTTGAGGTGGATTTGCCAGCTTCCCTCACTACCAGCGTGTCCCAGCTGAGATGGGACAAACTCCTCTTTCTCAAAAGATGCTTCTGTCTGGATCTCCGGGTGCTAAACTCCTTAATATCCAAGCACCTAAAGAGTGGCCTGGCTTTGCTAGAAAGAATGCACCAGGGAAAACAGGAGGAGGAGGAGGTTGGCTTACTGATGTCAGGGCTGGAGCTGGTAGTGTTTAACCTCAGTTGTCGCCTGGCTATGGGAAGCAGACAGTCACCCAGCAGGTGACAACACCTTTTTTGGTCATCACTGAAAACGTGGCAAATTGCTCTAGAGGTGGTTGTATCCAAAGTCATAGACAGTGGTACCTGCTGTACATAAAATAGACAGTTAGGGGTTGTGAATACATCTTAAATCTTCAGTGCTTGAGTGGGCATTGTGTGGCTCAATCACTTTAATGCAGTGGTACCCTGGGATGGGGATGTTCTGCTTCTGCTGTGCAGAGAGCTCAGTACAAGAAAATATTTGGTCATTCTCTCGCTGTTTTCATCTCAGTGGCTATTTTCAGACCAAAAATGATGTGTAAATTGTTTTACCCTCAAAGCAAGAAGAGGTGGTTTTGCCAAAATCAACACTGGGTTTCAAAGCCTTCCAGGTTCCCTAGAACACAAAGGCTGACTCAGAGCCGTGAGTCACCATCAGGAAGCAGCAAGCTGGGGACCTCCTTATCTGCTTTCATATCTGGGGTGTGGGAACCATCGGTGGGGTGGGGTGCGGCAGGGTGCATGTCAGTGGAAGAGTAGAAGAAAGGTTAAATATTATGACAGCTTCCATTTCTTTGGAAAAGACTGGAAAACAGTCATCCTTTCTGATGTCCTTCCTTACTGGCAACTGGAATTGTTTTCACAGGGGAAGCATGTGAGCACGGTAGACCCTTTGACAGTTGTACAGTAAATCAGTCTCCGGGTGCAAAGCAGCAGATTAATTTTAAAAGTTTTACAAGTGATGAGAGTAACTCCAGGCATGCAGGGAATTGTCATGGCTAACTTCGTGAGGACTCTGGGCTCTGTCAGTCTGCTCTGCCGGGCTCTATTTGCTGTCACTGCATCTTCCTCTGCGTGCAGCCCTGCCAGCGCAGCCGGTGACTTGTGGGTGAGATTGTGCCGGGCTTTTGCACTTCCAAAAGGCAACTGGACAGCAAAATGAGAACTTTTCACTGGGGCTTTTTAAAAGCAAAAAGGTGTTCCAGGGCCTGGGATATTACCATTGAATAATGAGGCACAGCATCTCTCTCGGTAAAAGGTGCTGAAGGATGCAGAGAACTTCCTGCCTTTGGGCCTGTCTGCACTATGTGCTCCCTTCAATCCTTCCCTGCTCTCTGAGTAAATAGTTACTTCAAGCTGCAGAAGATGCTTAATGGTCTTTCCTTTCACATCTAATTCTAGGCCATATTAGCCAGTTATTTCATGGCTATCATTGTTATAGGCTTCCTGACAAACTGTCCAGGGACTGGTCAGACCTCTGCCCAGCAGCAGATGTTCTTGCATTGATCTTTAGCGGGTTGTGCATCTCTTCCCTCCTATCTCTACAAACGAAGGGTTTTCCTGATCTCATGGCTTATGGGCCATGATGAAGTGGGCTCAAAGATTTCTTTATGGCCCTGTTTGTGTTTCACTTGCTGGGAGCTTCCCATGCACCTGCCTCTTCTCAGATCCTTCTGCTAATCGGGTCATGCCTCAGATCTGTTGCTAGTCTCTGTGCAGGCTGGGCTTTCCCTTTCTTACTTTCTCTCTCTCTCATGTAGAAGCATGTGTCTGGGGTAAGTGAGGGTGGTGATTAAAGAAAAAACCAAAGCAATCTTT
This sequence comes from Aramus guarauna, assembly GCA_013400195.1. NCBI lineage: Eukaryota > Metazoa > Chordata > Aves > Gruiformes > Aramidae > Aramus > Aramus guarauna. The sequence continues at coordinate 49,073 of VXBL01003799.1, forward strand.
CTTCCTTTGGCTGGGACCCAAGGAGACAGATGTTCCTGGGAAATGGCTGCTGTAGGGCAATCCAAAGGAGTAACTGCAGCTTGTGCAGACACACCCAAACAGGCTCAAAATGAATTTGCCTGAGAAGCAATCAAGCCCTGGCCCTGTACGTTTGGCTCGGGCTGCCCCACATACTCTGCTGCATTGGGGTTAGCTCTCCTGAGGCGGCCCATGGTGCGATGGAGATGGGCCCTTGGGTACCCTCGGGGCAGCTGCTCCCTTGGCTGTGCCTGCCAAGAGGGTTGGCTGATCCTGCTGGTGAAAATGGAAGGGGAAAACAGGAGAGGAAATACCTGCTTTTTATATATACGGGGCTCAGTTCAGCACTGTGTGGTGCTTTGTGCAGTTATTTACACTGGGACAAGCAGCAAAGGATTTGCTGCTGTTGTGTTAGTAGGGCTTGATCGCAGTTGGGAGTGGTGCAAATGGCTTCACGGGTGAAAGGGAATGGTGACTTGGCTCACAACAAAGTAGACTTTAAAAGGTATCCTCTGTTCTTTCCCTCAAATATCAGGTTGGCTTTGACAACAGTAGAATTACCTGCTCATCTCCATTTAAGTGTATGTGGGAATTTTAAGTTCACTTGTACATACATGCCTGAAATCCCACCTGTATAGCAACATTTGTAGAAAAAAAAGTACATGCTTTCGAGTGTAAACTCAATTTTGTGAGCTGTAAAGCACCCCAGGCAAGGCACCCTGTCATGCCCTGTACCAAGTGTCAGCAATCTCAGCTATTTGATTAACTCTATTTTTTGCTGCAGGCATAATAATGCACAGACCTCTGTCTCTTTCTTCTTTGAAATCAAAGTTTTAACAAAAAGATATAATGTTCATAATCCTGTTGGGAGCAAGAAAAAAATGCATTTTAAGAAAATTAGTAACTTTCTATGTTTTTTGCAGCTCTTCCAGGCATTTCTCTTCAAGTCCTATTTCTTCCTCTTCTTGATCCTTTGTTGAAGGTTATAATCCTGTGTTTATATCTGTCTGTTGCCATAGAAATAACTGATGTTGCTAACTAAGCTTGAAACTTCCTTGAGGGATAAAAGAAAGGGCTGTTCCTTGTAATTGTTTCACGTGTGTGAAAACAAGTCTCCAGATGGATTTCTCTTCAATGGCCATGGATTTTAACTTCTCTACCATGATATGAAAGTGAGGTCCTTTCAGTGGCTCTACATCTGGCTTTCTCCAAACAGCAGGTCTAACAGTGTGCCTCTGCATCCTGCCTTCCCAACCTGCTTCAGCTCTGCCTCAAAGGGACCAAAGGATGGGTCAAGCTTTCTGCTCATCCAAGCTTTGCTTTTGCTATTGATATTGCAAACACTTGTCTGTTAGCAAGCTGCCTAAAAATGTCAATACTTCTTTCAGGAGGAGCTATATGGTCAGTGCAATGTCAATAACTCTTATTGCTGACCCAGGGTTTGAATAAGGGACCTGTCAGCAAATGTCAGGTGTGGCAGCCCTGTGTCTGGGGACCTCGTGCTTGTTTGCTTTTCAAAGTCCTTGCTTCTGCATACTGCTCTGCTGCTGTCTTATCCACACCATTTAAAGTCAAAATCTGAAATTAATGTCTTTAGTCTGCCTTTATGCTCTGTTTGAGATGTGTTACTGCAAACAACCTCATAATTTAAATAAAAACCACCTATAGGAGGGAAGTCAGTGGCACTTATATTTAGACTCAATGTCATATCTCACTTGTCCTTTTGCCTGGAAGTAGTGAAATGCTATCACTTGTTTGTATTTAGCTTATTGAAAATGTTAGGGTTTTTAGGAGGGGGTGGTTTAACTCTTTTTCCATTGTAGGGAGAAACAAAGTGAGGTATCGTACAAACAAATGCAAATTTAAGAGGAAGTTTCAAGCCCTCGGGAAGGCTGCTTTACATCCAGCCCATGTGTGCACTGTGGAAACCATGGTCACCTTTGGGTAGAGCAATCTCTAATTCAGCAGCTACTTCTTAAAGAAATAGGAGCAGTTGTAGCTGAGTTTGCAGTCTCTGCTCTACCAAGTTTGGATAATCCCTGTCACTGAAAAATAAACCAAGCCCCATCCTGGTGGCCATGTGCTGTTGTGGGTGACCCTTTATCTTGCTGGTCTTTGAAGCAAGATTTCATAAATCTTTCTTCTTCCTTCCTCCCCCCTGCTCTTTCCTGAGTTCTGCTTTGTGTCCTCTCCCTCATCTGTCAAATGAAGCCCTACCACTTTTTTTATGGTCCACCTGTTACCCCTCTATGCTCCCTCAATTCTTTGAAAATTGTTAAATAAAAAAAGCAGTGTTGCGCTTTGGATGGTCATGATAATCTATTTGGATGTTCCTTTTTTGTTTTTATCTTATTGCATTGTGTAATTTCATCAGTCATTAAAAACCAAATAGTGAATGTATTTGAGTCAATGTCCCCACAGCCCTTTGGCCAGGCTCCTGTGGTGGCTGCTGCTTTCTTGAGTCTGGGATGGAGAAGGCCCTGGAGGTACAGTAAGCCCACAGGTAGGGTGCTGCCCCAAATTTGCAAGCACTTTGCTGCTTCAGGCACTGTCACGCTCATTTTTTTAAGTTCTGGGATTCCTGCTTGTGAAAACACTTATCTCTGCTTGTGGCATCAAATATTTGGGTCATGACAATCTTGATACAGGTTGAACAGTTTCAAAATTTTCACCACAGCCACAAGAGCTCATTTTCCTCTTAGTCTTTGCCTCGCATTTGTGTCAGGGTTAGAAGAGGGACTGAAATAGCAGGGCAGGAGGTAGGTGGAAGCGACAGCAGCGGTGGGTGAAATGCGTGGTGCTTCTGGTCAGTGTTTTGGGTTGTGCCCGGAGAGGCCTGTCCTTCTGCAGAGCTGGATGCTGTTTTGCTGTAGCATTTGTATCCACAACCATACTGACCTTGAAATATCCAGCTATCTCCGTATTTCACGTTGATCTCTCAAAAACAAGTTGATGGTGTTAGAAAACACTTGTGTTAGCACATGCTAGGGAGTAACAGTTGCTTTCTGTAACTTTAATTGCGGAGATGTTCGCAATGTGCGTTTGGGGTGTTTTTATTTTCTAGAGTACTGACCTCTTCAGAAGTAGCAGGATGTTGGGATCCACACTGATTCCTAATTTGACTATCAGCCACCAATATTTTTTCAGGAAGTTTTTTTGCCAACTATGTCATAGAGAAATCTGCTTTGACTTGATAAAAAATTAGCCTCAACGGCAGGCAGTGCAAATGACAAGAAGCAGAGCCATCTCGTCTCCAGCTCGCCTTCCTGTTTTCCTCATTAATACTGATTTTTGGGTAATGTCTGACTCCAAAGCAACTTGAAAACATCACAGTAGTGAACAAGTCCAACAAGGCCAGGTTTGAATCTAGTCCTACATCTAGGGAGGGACAGATTTGTCCTTTCAAAACCTGAGGTAAGTGCAGGATGAGGTTATGACTCTGCCTGTCTGTTTCTAATGATCTCGTGTAAAGAAAACAGATGTTGAATACAGATTTTCTTGGAAGCATAATATAGCAGTAATTTAACAGGCTGGAATTTGGTTATAGCATGCTGACCTTTAGCAGTCCTCTCATAATTTCTTGTTACTTTCTGGTAAAAAAAAAAACTTGCTTGGAAAAAAGAGTCAAACTGTTTCACATCTAATTTTGAACTGAATACCTTTAAATGAATGCAAAAAGGTTTTCTGGATATTTTTTGTTACATTCAGTTTTTAAGTAGCCACAGGAAAATCAGAAGCAAATATTCCCTAGGATAATTAAAACCAGTATTTAAATAGGTAAGAGCAGAAGTCTTATAAAAATATGCAGTTGGAAGCAAAAAATGCAGAGGAAAAAATATAGGTTGCAGACCATAAAGTGAAATAGCTCCCTCAGTTTGGAAAGCTCTGGGAAGATGGTGCCTGACTGGAGGAGAGACAGAAGGAATCCTGCCTGCTGTTTCCTGGCCTGACTTAACATTGTCGTCTTGTGGAGCTCGGTCCTGCCCTATGGTCCCTCATCTGACAGAGGTTGGTGCCCTGTTCTTTGGTGGAAAGAGTCCAGAGGAGGCCACAAAGCTGATCAGAGGGCTGGAGCNGGCTTTTCACACTTAGTATTTAGGGCCTTCTTCCTCTGTTAGAGGCTTCTGTAATCTGAGAATGAAGATTGAAGCTGTACAGACAGAAGTTGGCTTTCAGTGAGCAGTGGAGGGTGGCTTTTTCCTGTGACTTTAGATGTTACTGAGGTGCTGCTTGAACTCAGCCTGTTAGACTTGGAGCAGGGCTTAAATCACGGGCAGTGACAAGGCTGTTGCCCTGCAGACCATGGTACTGGCCCTAAATAGGATTTCTTCTCTTCCAGAATTTGCTAGTAAACACTTTTAACTATTTTTCATTTCCAATATGGTTAAATATTTAACATAGGATAAATATTTTAAAATGCCTTTCATGTGGATCACAATTACTGAAATACTTTAATCACCTGGGTTTTAACAATGAATCAATGCAGGACAAAGTTGTCCTGGCTGCCCAGACTTCAATGTTAAATTCCCCTGGGAACTTTAATGTTCTTTAAGGAGGAAGGTGAGCACTGAAAATGTATTTATTAATCCTTCTCCCTTTAAAGTAAATGGAAAATCTTTATTTAATTTCAGTGGATAAGATGCACCATGCTGTTTTTTAAAATGCGTGCTTTCAGCAGGCACAAGAGGAGCACTTAGCCCCTGTGACAACTGGACTCTGTTACCAGGGGCACAACTTGTGCTCCTGCGCATGGCTTGTTACAGACTCAGCAGTGCCAACTGAGGACATGGTAAGGGCAGTAATTCATTATTTTGTAAATTGTTTTGTGATGGGGCTATAAAAGGTGCCCCATTCTTCAAGCCTGGGCCAGTTTATCACAGAAGTACCCTGAGGTGACAGGAGGCTGAAAAAGGTGATTTTCAACTTCCTGTGCTCTCAGCAGTGACTTCCAATGCAGACTTACAAAGCACAGAAGAAAAGAATCCAAGGAATGTACTCAATAGCTATTGAGCAAAACCCAGCTCCTTTCAATGAAAGTAACCAAGTAACACTGAAACCCTCAACTTTACCCTTCCCTGCCAGTGCAGGAGGATGGGAAAGTGCTGTCTGAATAGGTGCTCTCCCCTCCAGGACACCCTCCTCATCAGCATGAGTCTTCAGCAGTACTGTAAGAACATGGGTATCCATTCCACTTAAGAGGAGGTATTTTTTTTTTTCCCTTAAGCTTGAAATGTGTTAAAGCACTAACCACTGCTTTGCATTCATTTTGTGTTGCTACTGAAATTTTTGGGCATGTAGCTGTAATAACTAATGGAGTTGTACAGAAATGCTGAGTTAGAAGCTGAGAGGGCTGTGGCAAGAGGAGCTGCTGCATGTGTTGTTTCTGGAAGAGGAGCCTGAAATAGCAGGGCCACTGCTGTGCTGGCACAAGTAGCTCTAACTGATGTGTGATGTGACCTTAAGATACCTTCTGAGAGCATAGCTAGGTCCAGCCTGTAAGGCACCTGGTCATACTATAAGACAGCAGCACCAAAACATTTACTCTTTTGGGGAAAATAAGCAGAAAGTCCTGCACTCTGCAGTGTTTCGTCTTTACCATGATTTCAGCTGTTAAAACCTTCAGGGTGTGAGGCTTGCGAGCATGTGAACACAAGAATTGCTGTTCTGAATGACAGCAAAGCACCAGGGTCCTGTCTATATACCTGTGACCAGTGCCAAAGACTTGAGGAAAACCATGTGGCATAGGATGCACACAGTGTCCCCTTCTTCCTGCTCTGTCCCAGCATCTGTCAGGATCAAAGAGACTTCCTAAGTGCCAGCCTGCATCCTTGTGTTTTCTTGTCTGCTTGACCTGGTGTTTGCTCTGAGGGTCAGTCTCCCCATTTGTTTTAAAAACCCAATCAAACTCCCCAAAACCTGAACAACTTAGTCGTGATAAAATCTTCTGCCTTTGAGAGACCGTGCTGGGTACAGTGGTGTCTCTTCTGCCTCTGTGCATCCAGAAGGTCAAGGGATGTGGTTATTCCACTCTACTTCATGCTTTTGTCCTGTTCTTGTCCCCTAGACACTGAGAAATTAGAGAGGGTCCAGTGGAGGGTCACCAAGATAGGCAGAGGTTAAGACTTAATGTATGAAAAAAGGTTGAAGGAACTGGCTTTGTTCAACAAGTGGAAGAGAAGGCTCAGTAGGATCTAGGCATAATCTTCCGCCACTTCAAAGGTAGTCATAAAGATAGAGAACATCTTTTTCATGGTTGTCACGTGTTCATGATGCACAGTGATAGAACAAGAGGCAATGGGTACAAGCTGCTTCACAGGAAACTGGATGTCAGAAAAATATTCTTTGCCATTGAACAGCCAGATTTTGGAATGAGTTGCCCAGAGAAGTGATGGACTGTCTCACAGGACATCTTCAAGCCTCAGCTTTGCAGGGCCCTCTAACCTAACTGAAGTCCTTGTTTCCCCAGGCAAGTCTACAATCCTAATCCACTAGCCTCTGTTAAGCAGTGCTAATACTGAAATAAATGTCAAACTGACTTTTTTCAGATGGAAATAATTTTCAGTCTGACTTTCAGACACTTTCCTCTAGCCCATAAACTGGAGGAAAAAAAACCACCCTTAACTTTTTCAATTCAAAACAAATGGCCTTCCTGGGTTTCAGTCATTATTTTTCAGCTCATGCTACACAGCAGATGAAGTACGTACATCTCTCCTTGCTTTTATTTTGATCTCTGATTTTTGGGGACTGTTCCTTACCTTCATGGTTTTGAAACGGAAGCCAAAGGTACCAAAACCTACTCCACTCTTAGGCATCCTGTGTGAGATGGACAAATTGCTTCTCTTGAGAATGCTGGGGGTTGCCTGGAGTGGAGAATAGCCTAAAATAACAGGGGAGTTTATATTTATTTAAGAACTTTTAAGCACTTCATTTTTATATCTTAACATGTAGAAAAAAAATAGAAGAACATATGAAAAGTAAACACTTCAGTAGCTCAAGTCACTGAGATGTTGCTGGAAATACTTAGCAGGGATGGGAATGCTGCACAGAGTGGAGGGTGAATTTGTGTTGGCAACATGGGAACCTTGTCATGTGCAAGTGTGGTGAGCTAGAAAATGGGGGAACTTATCCTGTGTAAATAGCTGGAATTTCTGGTATCATAAATCGGAGCGGAATGTGGTTCACTGAAAATATTTATTCTAGTAGAACTGGGAACATGTTAGGCTGATGTGAGAAATTTAATTGAGGTGTAGAGTAACAGTGTGCAAGATATATTACATAAATTTGCTTGAATTGGAGAACTTGTAACACAGCCATACATACTGTACCTATAGCTCTCCTTCTACAGACCTTCTTTGGTCAGTCTGAGGTTAGTAAGATTTTCACTGCTCAGAAAGGAAATCTGGTTTCATAGAGAAATTAGCCTGAGTTAAATAGTTGACATTGTAATTAGGTCTTGGACTGAGTTGTTCCTGTTGGACTACCTGTGCAACTGCTCTAAGCTGTAACATTAGGCAGAGGAATCTAAAGAAAATGGAGTAAATTTGTTTAATTATCTCAGCATGTTCACTCTCTTGTGCAGGGATCCAAGTCCCTTTGCATTATTTGCACTGAATAATGTTGGTTTGCACCCAAGATCCACTTTGGACTAAACTAACCAGATCTCTGTGTGGGCAGGGAGCAGATTTTTCTACTCTGCTTCCAAGTGTGGACTGTAGGATAATGTGCATCAGAAACCAGGACCCAAACAAAATGCAGCTGTGAGCCAGCCTGTACCAGCTATTCCATGGACCATGGAGGGGGCATCCAGCACAAATAGCAAAGTCAGTGTAAAATTACCCCTGTCTGGGGGGGTCTGTGCAAAAGCATTAGCTGGCACACAGTGGTTGTACCAGAATGCATCAGACATTCAAATTACCTTTCTGAACACAGTGACTGTGAGTGTTAGCTTTCCACTGCATCTGTAGCACTGCCGTGGCAGTGACTGGGAAGTTGTCTTCATCAGTGGCTGCATGATTACCTTAAATAAACTTAACTGGAAACTCCAGTGTCACAAAAACAAAGCAAAGTTCTTCATCTGGATCTCTCCCACTAATGTCCCTTGCAGCTGCATGTAAACTGTGAATCACAAAGAAGGAAAACTACAGAGTTGAGAGACCTCTTCCAAACAGAGCTGCTGGTTGGTAGGCAGCACGGTACCGGATCCTGCCTGCTGCCGCACTGTGCTGTGGCCTGTCTGCACTGTCAGCACCTGGTCCTCAGTCGCTGCGAGCGAGCAGGGCGTTGTGACTCTGAGTGAAGCAAAGGTCTGAAAATACCATCAAGTATGTGGTCTCTGTTTCAAAGGTGGCAGTGCTTTCTGATGAGGGTCAAGAGTCATGCCGGAGGTATAGATGGGGCCTGGACTGCATTTGTTCTTACTTTTCTCTAAAGATGAGATGCCAGAATAATACTACAGGGATTTTTGTTCGTACAAATCAGGAATGGTATAAAGGGTTGAGAAGGTGAGTAATTGTTTTTCATTAAAATATTTGAGAAGGAAATAATATTTTTACTGGAGGGCCTGAGGTCCCCACTTGAAAGCTCTCCCTCCCTTTACCATGTGCTTTTAACCTGGAATAAGGGTACTACATCAAAGGGGTTGTGAGGAAGCAAAGTAATACTGATCAGAATGACTATCAGCAGCCTCATCATGCCAGTGGCCTGTTTTTCAAGTCTGTGTTGCATAGAGGAATTGGCAGGACAGCTATCAGGCAGCTCAGCAAATGTTTGTGGATACCTCCTCCCAAGCTCTGGGACAGCACAAGGGAAACAAAATTTTGAGCAGTCATGAGCTGAGTGAAAAATGGAGCTGACAGTAAAAGAGAATGAGGAAAAGGTAGGTAGGTTGGAGATGAATCTAGAAAGCAAACAGAAGATGATAGAAGAGGCATCCTGGAAAAGTATGGGTAATAGATAGCTTGGTCAGTAGGCTATGGGAAATCAATTTTCTACATGTTTATAGAGGATCACAATGGAATTTTTCAAGGTGAAAACATGCTACAGAAAATAAAATGGAGGTGATGACAGCCTTTATCCTTGTACTTTATCTGTAGTGCTGAAAGGCTAGCTAAACCTTTGAAGTAGTTCGTAAGTATAGTCAATAAGATGCAGCTTAGATCTGAAGATTTTAGGAGGACATTAGAGATCCATGTTGCACACCCAGCAGAGAAACTGCTTCTGCAATTTGTTGCTATAAAGCAAGGGATAGTATCAAACCTGTCCTAGTGAAGATTTGCCAGACTCACCTTGAACTCGTATTCAGATTTCTATGGGATATCGATGTGAAAAGACTTTCAGCTTCCCNATATTCAGATTTCTATGGGATATCAAAGCAAGGGAGATGCTGTAGTTTGGACAGGAGGAAGAAGGTCTGAATAAAGTAACTGAAAGACCAGTGCAGAATTACCAGTGGATTGGACGAAAAGATGGAAATGAGGAATGAGTATAGGTATGATAACCATTGCCAGCATGTAAAAGTAATGAAGGTTTTAGTGGAAAACTAGAGATGGAAGGCAAGGGAAAATTTCTGGTGTACATATTAGAGCTGGAAGAGATTATGGCTGATGGGTAAAGTACAAGGATGGAATCTGAATTTCATGTTTTCACTAAGACCAACAGAAGCTTTATTTAAAGAAGTTTCAGAGGATGCAGGACGAAAGCTGGATTGGAAAAAGGTTCAGAGTATAAGCAGACAACAAAAACTCCCCTCAAGAATGGGTAGCTATTGCAGCTAGTCTGTTTAATGAGTTTAAAGACAAAGGTGATATTATTGACTGGAGACCAATACAGATCTATGGGAAAATCTGGGCAAAATGGCATCACAGGAGAGCAGGAGCAGGCAGGGTTGGATATGGATGCAGGATTTGTGCTGGTGGGGGAGGTGAAGAGCAGGCCAAGACCATATAGCTGGGACCTTCAAGAAGCAGAGGGAGAAAATTTGTGTCACAGTAGTAGTCGTCCAGGAGGCAGCAAGGCATTAAAAAAACAAATGCTGGGAGATGACTGACTTGCCCAGCTCCTGTTTAAACCCTACAGATTTATCTTTGAAACCTATTCCATCTGACAGTAAAGCTCCAGTGCTTCACTCTCCTCTGGACAGCGAAGATTTGCCAGAAGACTGAGCCAGCTTTAACCCAGCAGTGATCATGCTGTCCTTTTAGCTAAGGCCAGGTTAGATGTGTGTCCTGTTGCACAGAGGGAGGAAAGATCTTTTAACTAATGAAATCTAGTGGATAGGATTTTAAGGTAATTAGAAGATTTCTAAATTGTATCCAACAGATACAATGTGAAAAGACTTTCAGCTTCCCACAAAATTTGCGAACACTCCTGTGCTGGTTTTGGCTGCGATAGAGTTAACTTTCTTCATAGCAGCTAGTATGGGGCTTTAGGTGGTTGCATGGTACTTTAGGTGGTGCTGTACTGCTGGGCTTCTGGATAGACAGAGATCCCTCCAGGTCACCCTACTGGTACTATGGGAGGAACAACCTCTGAAAGGCGATCATGGCAGAAGCTTAAAAAAGATGGTGCAGCACTGTTCATTAAGCATTGGCTGGGCAGAATTCATTACTGAGACAATAATAGAAGTGACAGGATAAAAATCTAATCTGACAGAGGAAAAGAATGTGTTAGAACTACTTTTATTAACAGATAAAAAAGAGGAAATGCTTTTGGTTAGTACTCTTGCCTGTCTTCCCTCTAGTGTCTGCTCATGTTTCTTCTTGCTTTGGTGCTTTGAGTATCAAACTTATTGCTATATTCTTGAAGCTTGAAAGCAAATGGGAAATGAGCAGTCCCAACCCTAACCTTATTTCCTGTGCTACAATGCAGAGGCAACCCAAGGGACCTTTAAGGTCAGTAAGAAAGACATTCCCTATCCTTCTATTTAGAGGTTTTTTTACTTTCCTCACATGCTCAGCTTCAATGTTGGCAGGTAGCACTGCATGTATTTTATGACCTTATCTCTAGCCTTATCCTCTGTGAATGGTCAGCTCCATATCTCCTGTATTCATCCTGTGCACTGAGGTAGTAGTTAAAGGCAACTTAGCTGTTGTTAAATAGTAATAAGAAGAAAATCTTGCCTAGAGTAAAGCATTAGTGTTTCTGCAGGAGNCGTTAGGCAAGATTTTCTTATTACTATTTAGAGAAAAGCATTAGTGTTTCTGCAGGAGTGCTCAGATAACAGCAGGAGAAACTGCTGAATGGCCTCCTCTTTCCCTCCTTGTCCCATCTCTCTCCTGAGCTGAATGAATCCGTGCATTGCCCCCCTTGTGCTGGTGACCCGATGCCAGCACAGCCTGACTCGGGGTGTTGCATTTCTCTGTCCTCATGTCTGGCTGCACAGTGTGTACCGGTGACTGCATGTGGAAGGTGCGACGCAGTTGCTATAGCCCCTGTCCTGGTGGAAGATGTTCACTGGGACACACCAAGGGGACAAGTTGTCTTTTCTGCTGTAGCCAAAAAGTTTCAAGGAGACAGATTGAGGTGAATATTGACAGTCATGGAGGTTTTTAAAGGAACATATCTCCTTAGTTATGTTACTGCTAGAAAGAAATGTGACAGGAAGAGGTCTTTGGTTCTGTACAACAGCTACCCTAGAACACTGTACAACCGATGTGTTTAATCCTAGTAAAATCAATTGATGGATGAGGTAGGAAGGTGTTATTGCTATATACTTTTGTACTGGACTTCAGACTCAGGCCAGACTCCCACAAAGCTGATGGGAAAGTGACTCAGTTTGATTGAATAAGCTTTTTGTTTTCCTCACTTGGTACTACTTTGTGCTCTGTTTAAGCAGAAGAGATCTTCAGCATGTATTGTCTTCATGGATCGCACATTTATAGTTAAGGCTCTTGAATTCAAACTTTCCAGTTGGTTGTAGTTAAGTGAAACTCTCTAAAATTAGATGAGGGAGCTACCTCTATCTTTTCTATAGGAACTATTAACTGTTGCAAATGCACATTACACTGTTTTGTTCAGAAAATTATATACTTTTACCAAGTGTACAACTACCTAATTGATTTCCTGCAAGGCTTTCTCTGCAAGTCCTCTGAAGCAACTTGTGCAGAACTTAATAACCAGATTTTAAATGTTGCACTGATGTAATTGTATTATTATTTGTAGTTTGGATAACTATCTGAAATGTCATCTATCTGGAATGAATAAATAGCATTAGTAATTTGATAAAGGCTGTATGGCCTCTTTTGAAATAGTAATTCTTTACTGTTACAATTAAAGTATCTCTGGTAACAGTCAAACAAATATACAATTTATGAGGCCACTTCTTAAAGCTATGTTAATCTACTGGCCAGCTTGAAGTTGTAGTTAAATGTCTGGTAGCACCGGAAGAATATACCTGTTCGGCAAACTGTCAACTTTCTTCTGGGTTAATGCTCACAAAATATTTTTTATTTATGAAGATTAAACAATAACAGTTTGTTTTCTGTTTAGTATCATAAAACAATCATGACAGGAGGCCTGGTGATTCTTCTAAGAAATATGGGCCCAAGTAGTTTTTTTGTCAACTCTTTGTCCAGGTCTGCGTTTACTGCCTTTGGTTTCAGACTTATTTTTATGAATTCAGTTTTAACTCTGAAGGCTGGAGCAACCTAGTATACAATCTATCACTCCAGTAATATTTTTTCAAAGATGAAGTAAGACCAAGTAATCTGTTGTATTATATATTTGTTTCTTTTTAAAGAAATGGCCCTTATATCTTTGCTTGAATTTGACTTATTGAACATTTCTAAGTTGTTACGTTTTTGGACTGAACAAATAGTTCTTCACTGTGGATCCTCAGCTGAACATTGTTTTCTTATAACAACTCATGTTTTAAGCAAGTAGAGCATCAGTGTGATGTTAACCAGAATATTATCTGTTTGGGTTACAGGTTTTTCTTACATAATACTCTTTGCTGTTACTTCCAGAGTTCGGCAGCTGTTAAACAAATATTGTCCCAGAGTGTCTGCAGATTTCAGTGTTTAACTTCCCCTGTGCTATTGTTTGTCATTCAACAAAATATAACTATGTAAGATTGATCAATAGGAAAAGAAAGAAGCCTTCTTAAATGGTGTCCTGGAAAAAGCTACACATTTGTAATCAATGCTTTCTTTAGCTCTTGCTCCAAAAGAGGCAATGTAGGAAGCACTAGCTATTTTTAAGGTACTAATTACTTTTTACTTGATAGCATACTAAAAATATCAGGAGGTTCATGGATAGACTAGCTTGGTAATAGTGTCTGTGCTGCTCTGAGGAGCTCAGAATAAACTCTTGGTGATGGGGTTTTTCCTCCTGGAAATTTGGAGTTCCTGTGCCCAATATGTGATTTTTTTTTTTTCTTAGTACTATTTTCTTAATATTGTTTCCTAGTTAAGTAATGACACTCCTGTGAATCATATCTACTTTGTCTCAAACTAATGACTGCTTTGTGTAATAAGAGTTTAAAAATGGAATTAGGGTAGGAAAATTGTAGCAGGCAAAAAAGTTACATAGACAAGCCATTAGGTAGATTGAGGAGCGTAATCCATCTCACTGCTGGAAATCTCTGACAATACCTTTTAGTTTAGAGAATTGTGTTTACAAGTTCATTAGGAACATTTAGCAACTTTTGAACTTCATCTAAAAGGCAAAACTCCCACTGCCCTTGGGATTTAAACCTTAAACACACAAATGGAGAGAGCTGCCTGTGAATTGTAAGGCAGGTGTCTGACAGTGAGTGTTCGCATTTCACAAGTGCAAAGGGGGGAAAAAGCACAAGGAACAGAAATGTAGAGTAATACTCCCTAACTGTAAAAAAAAAAAAGCCACTGAAGATGAAACACAATGCTCTGACCAGAATGAGCTTTGAACACAAGATGGTCAAGTGGTGTTCCTAACCCTAGTGCTGTGCATGACTTATTGAACACATAAGCAAATAGGTATATTTTAGAGGTCCTAATATGAACTCTGCCTTGAAGTGATGAGAAGAAAAATTCCAAGTATTTTTACTTTTTCATAACTCCACAGTGAATGAGGCTATGGAAAGGAGAGGAAATGAAACTATTGAATCAAGAACTTTAGAAAGAGTATAAATAAAATGTGTAGGCTATTAAGTTGGTTTCCAAATGAACAATCTAATCTCTTGTCTGTGTAATTTCATTACTGGCAATTTGAAAGGGCTCAAATATCTTTCTGTAGTGTTTTAACAGCAGATGCGGACTAGATGAAGTGTGTTAATTGAGAGAGACTGTTTTTCTGGTTGCCAAGGAACAGTTTTCTCAGAGAATGCAGTGTTGTGCTTAAACCTCCATGGCCTCCTGTTCTCCTGCAGGGTTTTGGAAGGTGACCTCTGGGTAACTGAGTTACCCCTGACAGTGGTGGCACGAGCTCAGCTCCACTAAGGGATGGAGAGTACCGGTAGGTAATAGCTGATGTTCAAACATGTTGAACATTAAAAGAAGCTTTTTTGTTCTGCCAATGACTTTATACCTTCAGGAAAGGGAATTAGATTTTCATGATGAAGAGAAGATATATTTAAGTGAAGATTGCTGTTAAAATAGAGGAGCTTAATAGACTCATAATAAACCCATTCCAAGCTGGCTGCCAGCTACTGTGAACAATAATTTGCTCATGTTGTGTGAGTGCTGTGGTTGCACTTTAAGTTTGCTCCCTGATGCCAGTGATCCTGCTGTATTGTTCCTGTCCTATTACTGACATCAGAAAGTGGGCCAGGAAATCCTGAATCTTTAACTCAGAAGACTAATGAGCCAAAAATTATGATTAGCTTTGAGTTAAGAATGTTTAATGGAATGGGTGATGGATGTTTGATAACCTTTTCTGATGTGGTGTGCTTTTCATGTTATTTTCTTTTTTCCAATTATAATTATTCCACTTTATAACTGAGGTTTTTGTTTCTTAAATTAGTCATCATTTTTGTCAATCATTCATGCCTCCTTGTATACCCAGCTGCTTGTTTCTATTCCAGTCTTCCCACCTCCCCATTTTCAGTGTGCCAGCTTGCTGTTTATGACGCTCCTGTGCTGTAAGTCTGTTCCACGTTCTCTGTAACAAGGACTTGAGGGACAAACAGGGGAAAGTACCTTGAGGTGCCTGTTTTTCAGCTCAATGTGGACCTCTGCTCCCCAACAGTCTTGGTGTTAGCTCGTGTTCAGGGATGAGATACCTGCTTCTGTGTGCTGAGCAAGCAACCTTTTCCCCTCTTTCCTCAGCGCAGCCCTGCCCGATGCTGGGGGCTGCCCTGGGGCTGCCCCGCTCCCTTGTTCAGGTGCAGGACAGGCCCCCCCCGCCATGTTACTGCTCTGGGGGGGCAGCTGGCCCCTACAGCACCCAGTGCTGGTGCCCTCGGGCTGCATGCCTGGAGAATGGGAGAGGCTCGCCTTGCCTGCTAGCTTGTGGCAAGTCTCTGGGCTCTGTTCCTACCTGGATTTCAGCATTGATGGCAAGAGAAGTTTCCATTGGAAGTGCTTAGTTTGAAAAGGTTTACAATCTGCTTTAGCAATCTGTTCTTGTTGGCCTAGTGGAAAACGTGCCAACCTCTGCCTCTCCATGTCCCTTCATGCCTTTTGGAGAGGCTAGGCTTCCTGACTGAATGGTGTCTGTGTTTCTTGTGATGTGTGCAGTCATCTGTAGCAATTACCCTTAGAACAAGACGATTTGACTTTCAGCAGACTTTATCCTGAATGATCTGGATAATCAGTGCAATAGAATTTGTATCAGAGAAGGTCAGGCCAGATTCACAAAAGGATCAAGGGGGCTAAATTGCAAATTAAGTGAAGATGTATCCACCTACATCTGAGAGCAGCCTCCAAGAGCTCTGTTTGACCACTTACCCAGACATCCATGCGGATCCATGTTTTTGCCAGACAAGGTATGTAGGCTCCTGGAGTTGCACTCAGCCTGGCCAGAGCTGCTGCAGTTGTGCAATCGCTGCACCTTGTCCCCTCAAAGCCACCTGGGATTCCTCCTGCAGAGCCTGCCTGTGGGGCTGATTTGCAAAGTGTGATGTGAGCATGAATAAGATGCAGTGATTAAAAGGAGGTGAACAAAAAGCACAGAACTTGCAGCCCCACTGTCATTGAAAATTACAGTAGGCTGCAGGAGGGAGTATCATTATAGAGTAGCCTGGAGGCCTTCACTGGGAGGTGAGAAATGAGCTCATCACCATTTGCAGCTAAAAGGAACTGGAAGTCACACTTTCTCCTGGACAAGAAACTTTAAATTCAGCAGCTCTTGTGCTGGGGGACCACTTCACGCTTCTGTGTGAAGACCAGCCACGGTGTACCACAAGACATGCATGGGGCCAGGAGAGCCTGGCACTGTGGTCTCACCATAGGAGATATTTCCTCCAGGGGGCACATGAAGATCTTGTTTCTGGCTGCTCAGGCAGAAGCTGCTTCTATATTTTGCATGAATGTTGGGACAGCAGAGGTCCATCCCTGTATTTGCAAGTCCATTTCTTGTGCTCTGTGTTACTGTTGTGGTATCAGGTGTAAGTCTGTTCTTTCTTGAGAAATGATTTTGACACTTCACTCCAAAACAGATTTGGGGTGTAGATTTGGTCTATAATTTGGTCTTTGGATGGTGCTAAAACCTGGAGAAGCTTTTCAGGCATTCTTCCACATGGATGTTGTGAATGGCAACCACAGGCATTGCAGCCTTTCACTGCACAGAGGATGTGCTTGCAAATTGCATTCCTGCAGCTGCGCATCACCTGTACTGTCAAATGGAGCAGCCATCCTGCAAGCCTCGGCACAATCTGACAGGGGCTGTCATCATAGTGCTCAAACGGTGAGATGAGTTGGGGCTGTAATACAGTAGGCCTTGTAGATGCTGTGACTTGCAAGAGACAATGTAGTTACTTTCTATACAACAGAAGAGCATTTGTGGCATTTTGTAGAGATAAACATTGCAACTTGATGTTTCCCTGACCAATGAATTTGTGCCTGCAAATGTCATTACACCTCCTTTTATCAATACTTCACTGCAATTTGGAGCTGTCTATAAGCTGTATTTATTTCAATTGGAAGGTACTGGACAGCTCAGCTGAAAATCCCTTCTTTGTGTCATCGGACCACAAGTTCACTCTTCAAAAAGCAAATATTTTTCATATTCTAGGTAAACTACAGGGTTAAATTCTCATGTTTTCAGTCCCTCAGACAATCTGGTAGTCAGAACAGGTGAAGAGAGAAATATGCCCTTTGTATTAGTAACAGTGCTTGCTCCTTTTCCATCTAACCAAGTAATTTAAGCAGCCTGCTATGGGGCTGGGTTCAAAGTATCCATTCTTGAGAATCAGAAATATGACTTGAATCTACAGTAGCTAAATATAAAAAGTGTAACACTCTTCCTTCACAAAGCTGGGAAGAACTCCAAAGGCCTGAGTGGAAGAAGAGATGTAATGTCCATACATGGGGGTAAAAACCACAGGAGAGACTGATTGGAAAGAATACATTCAGCCTACAGCCATTAAAGGGAAACAGTAAGTTGGAGTGAATGCCTCTTGATGCTTTGCTTATGAGACTTCTCAGAAGTGCTTGTTCTTACTCTGTCACTCACTGTCTTGAAGCTGAGGTTATTCTCCCGGGCAAGGGAGCAGTACTTAATGCGTCCCTGTCCCTCCTTCTCTTAGCCTGCGCTTGCCATGAGTACCCAAAAATGTAACTTGCTTAGCGAAGAACTGTTTATTAAATCAAAGTATCTTGAAGACCTATTGTGTTTCTATCCACTACGTAGTGTGAAGCTGCACTTTGTTACAACAAAAAGCTTGCCATCAGTCCTACCATTCCCACATGCATTCCTTCTGTCCCTGTCCCTTTCTCCGGCTGGCGCTCGGCTCTAACAGATTGTTGCTGGCTCCCTTGCATCACGTATATGGTTGCTCTCATCCTGCAGCGAGAGCAAAGCCCTTCAGGGGAAGAGCTTTTGCATTTTGGTCTTCTGAGAACTTTTACTGTCATCTCCCTGTCACTTCTACCTTTACTGTGCTGAAGACAAGTAAAATTGCATTTTCAAGTTTTAACGCATCCATAAACTGAGAGTACCAAGATATGAAAATGAGCGATATCCCCTGGTTTGCTTGTTTGGTGTTTGAAGGCCATCATGTTTCAGTTACTACTCGTCATGCAGTCACCCCTCCTCCAAGGTGTTACATGCAGCTGCAACGTGTTTCTGGCAAGAGTTTTCTCTGCTGTCAGCACACACCAAGCTGATTTTGGTGGTGGTTCTGCAGTTGGATACAGCTGCAGAGTGCACTCACCAAGGTAATATGAAGGAAACTTTTCACCCCTTTCATAACAATGCCTGGAATTACAGGATCTTGGTCCTTTTCAGACTTTAAACAACTGACCTTGAGCTTCTTAAGAAGGAATTTTAGGATTTTGTTATTTTAAGCTAGTAATGTCTGAAGTGAACCACATGCTGCAATCTCAAGTCTAAATTAGCAAGCTGTAAAACAAGGTTGCACAACTGTGTGCAAATAGACAGCTGTTAAAGCCACCCAACCAACACAGCCAAATCTGATAGAAATAAACCAGCAGAAACTATGTTCATACTTGCTCAAAATTCAAATGACAAGGGATATTTTTTCCCTTAATCCCTTCTTCCCCCCTAGGTTGAACTGATTCTGATGCTTTCTTGGAGGGGGCAGAGAGTCCTGAGAACAGCCTGGTTTATGAAGAGGTCTGAGCTCTCTGGAAAAAAAGAAAAGCCGGACGGGTTCTCTTCTGTTCAAGATTTGCAATTGTCTGTGTGTGCACATGTGTAAGTGTGTGAACTTTTCAGGACTGCTGCTAGTTTGCATCTTAGCTTTTCCTCAGATGGTGATTATTCAGAAACAAGTGTGGGACAATGAGCCTGCCAAGGAATTCACTGTATTCCACCGTTCTAGGGCCAATGATGGCCTCGCACAGGTTGGGTTTGGCTTACAACATGCCTTTCTTAGTCAATTCCATCTCATGTTTGAATATGTGGTGACATCTGTTGTAGCTGCCCTTTTCGAAAATGCCCTTAAATTGCTTTGCAGAGGAAAAATAGTGAGGAATACTGTCCTTTTGTGAGCGAAGTTTTGAAGAAAAAATGAGTGCGCATGTGTGTGGCTGTAACCGATGGAAAGGCACCGAGCTGCGCTGTGCCCTAGGGCTCTTTGTACATTCAGCAGCTCAGGGCACAGGAGCTGGAGTTTGGATCCGCTGGCATCCGCCATGTACTTCTGTGAACCAAAACTACGTACCTACACGTTCTGTGCCTGTGACTCCTCCTCACTTGTTTCACTGGAGTGATATGGAAGAAGAATTGAAACCAGCTGTCCTGAAGCCAGACTGCAGCCTGGGGAATCATTTCACTTGTGCTCTCACTACTTTTCTCCTTACCCCTCCTCTCTCAAAATCAGAGGACACTGATCTTTCAGCTTTCACAAGCATTTCTGGAAATCCTGCCATGGTTTGCCTGTGCACACTGCTTTTTGCAGGAACAAGAAATCCGTTTCTAGTACTTTCATCTTGGGACTTTCATATTTATATGTGACATTATTTATAACATGTCTGGGGAAGGAAACAAGTCTGCAAGCACCAAAAATAGTGTCTCCAGAAGAAAATATTAATCTGAAAGATAGTGATGGAAACTTGATACTGGCTCAGAGGCTGTAAGGTAGTGCCACTGGTGTTCATGTAGCTTCCATTGGTGCTGATTTTTTTCTTCCATGTGTGCAAAATAGGAGATATCTATGCCATCTTTTCATGACTTTTACTAAAGTTATCTTTTTAGGGATAGCTAAGTTGGATAATTAAAGGGCTGAATAGCACAGTTCTCTGTGCCTTGCATCCTTCACACTCTGGTCTAAAGCCCAGCCATGATCACAGCAGGACTTTGTGAAGAAATTAAAGTGGGAGGGTAACATAGCTGGAATTTCTCCTTCAAGTCTCCCACTGCTTGAAGTCTTATTCCATCCAAATGCTTACTTCAAGTAACCACACTGTTTCACTCAAAATTTTACTAGACACATTAACTGTGTATTAATGGCCCTTGCACAGCTGATGTATTTGTAGCTCTAGGGGAAGGGAAAGCAAGGCCACTTTGATATCAGTTTATGTAACATAAAATTTGTTTCTTGGAAGGCTCGAGGCCATTAAGAGTAGAAACTATATTGTAATATGTTCCATATGGCAGTTTCTCAGGTACTGTGATAGCTAACCCAAGTTAATAATTAAAATCCATTTCTATCGCTCTTTCCTTCTGCATGCAAAAAAAGGACTGGAGCTTTCCTTTTAATACCATGCCATCTTTTTCTGAGTATGTAACACTGTCATTATCGCAGCATACTTAATTTTTTATGGTGTAACATTTCATCTGGGTGAACAGTCAAGGGGGAGGAGGGTCGGTTTGTTCTTTCAGGTATTTTTGTCTAAGATGAGCCCATGGTGACATTAGTGATTGATGGAGCACGAATAGCCCCGGCAGCTTTAAGACTCCTTTTCCAGAGTAATACTGGAAAAGGTCCTCTGCTCCCTTCCTCCTAGCCGCATGTTTTAACGTGCTATGGTCTTGGTCTGGGCAGCCACGGAGCGTGCTGTCCTTGTGCCGAGCGGCACCAGCAGCCGCTGCACTCAGCAGCAGCTATTTTGGGATTTGTCCGTGTCAGAGGGACTTTCAGAGGTTGAAGGTATAAGTGTAGCACAATAGGGAGATTAAGCTCAAAATTCTAGTTTGTTCTTAAGTTCTTGAGGACATTTTACCACTTCAGTTATAAAGCATGAGGTTTTTATTTGCCTGCCTGGCAGGATGCTGTGATCCCATGATCACTGGATGGTGCTGTCTCTAGATTAAGCAGCCCATAAAGGACCCATCACCATTATAAATACAGGAACTAAGTGTAAATACTCAGAAATCTGAACTTTAAACATTAATGTACTTCAGGTTTGGGGGGTTTTCCCCCAAAAATCTGTTCTACTGGGAAATGAAGTCCATGCACAAAATGGAGAATATTCTAGTATCCTTCCTCAGTACAGGGGGACAGGACTTTGGTGTCCTATCACCAAAAGAAAAGGTTTGGGCTGAGTTACATAAACGTGAAAGAAAATGAATGCAATTCTCTCTCACTCGGCAGGGCAGCTCTTCAGCCTCTCCTTGTAGGGTCAGATAGAGCTGTGGAGGTTTGCTCGCAACAGCTGCAATTTAGTGACTCCTGGATGTGACCACCAGCTGATGTCACAGACTCAGCAATCTCAACTGTTTGCTTTTCGCCTCCAAAATTTTTTAAACTAATTTCCGAGGAGCTGCTGCAGGAGCAGTTGGAGATTCAGGAGCATGTCTGTTTGCAG
This sequence comes from Aramus guarauna, assembly GCA_013400195.1. Classification (NCBI taxonomy): domain Eukaryota; kingdom Metazoa; phylum Chordata; class Aves; order Gruiformes; family Aramidae; genus Aramus; species Aramus guarauna. The sequence continues at coordinate 70,438 of VXBL01003799.1, forward strand.
ATGCTTTCACGCTGCCGGGAGTGGCGTCCAACCTGCTTTCTGGCATGTGGGCTGACTTGCCCTGTGCCAAAGACTTTTGTTCTGTGCTTTTTCTACTGCATGACTGTCAGATAGCTTTAGAGTTCATGGTGGGAGCGTTCAGACCTGGTGCAGCTGTGCCTGCTGCTCCAACAGCTACTTTATATCTCAGGCAGGTCACAGTGCAGGACAAAAAGCAGTTGTGCTGCCAGGCCGTGAGCCAGAAAGCATCTTCCACCTGGGAAGAGAACTGTCATGCCAATAGATTATGGTACCTTAATTCTCCAAAGCTCCTAAATTGCTGCTCAGTTCATTTCTACTTAGTATTGTAAAACTGTGACAAGAACTGCCTCATAATGCTTTAAAATGGGCAATACTTTTGAATTAATATATATTCACTTTTTTACTATCATGAGAATGAGGAGCTAAGGTAAACATCTTTGCTAATGAGCGTGCAGTCTACTACTGAAGCTTTACCAATAACGTAATCATGAAAATAGCTAATTAGGGAAAACTGAAAGTTAACATTTTTCTCAAATAGTACTAGTTGATGACAGTATTTTGGCTTGTGATAAAAGGGAACAAATTACTGAATTCTGAACAGCCTCTTCTGGTACAATTTTTTCAGCTATTAAAACCCAATTCCTTTTTTCTCTTCAAAGCCTTGAGTGTTTCTGGTCAGAAACCCAGATTTGCTGGGACCAGTGCCAGTACCCCTGTCCCAGCCACAGTGCCCTGGGTACAAATGGGGGGCACTGACTTACGTAGAGCCTGGGAGATTTGCCGGATTGCTGCCCACATCCAGTGCATCTTTGAGGGAGTGAATGCTGCACCATTCTTAAAGGCTGCTGAATTTCCTCCTTGCCCCTGGAAAAATGCTTTATTGAAAAATACATTCTGAATCTGTACAACCAACAGGTTGGGAAGTCCTCATCGAATAACATAAAGTTCAGCAGAAGCAAACACACATGCAGTTCTCTCTGGGGGACAAAGGTATCTGCAGGAATTTGGCTCATTGCATTTATTTAGCAGATCTGGAAGAAAGGACTTACATTTGATTTTCAATTGCTTTAATTCTCATTTCTTAGGCAAATGCAATAGCTGAAATCAAGTTACCTGGTACATTTTTACATCTGCTACAGCTACGCCAGTGAAGTGCTCTCGGGCATGGCGGCTTGCCACTTCTAGTCAGGAACAGCACTGTTGTTCCAACAGCAATTCACCATTTTCATGATGTTTCAGCTTCTAAAAGTTTTGTTATCTACTGTCAGGAGACACTATTAATATATCCATTCACTAAAGACACCACAGTTTCACCAGAGTTCCTATTTTTTTTGTACGCTCTGGGTTATGGGCTAATCTGCCTTTAGCGGTTTTCCTCTGAAGCTGCCTTACCCTATGCTGTGAGGAGCAGGCCCGGAGCTGGTTTTTTGCCCCTGCTTGTTGTAAGAGCAAAGCTCACCTGTGCCCAAGGACAAGCAAGCACCTGTGCCCAATTTTGGCCCTTACCAAAATCCTTCTGGAGCACCGCTGTGTCCCATGGGAACTGGTAGGGACAGTCCCTGCAGCCCTTGCAGCAGTGCAGGATGCTTTCTCCAGAGCTGCTTGGAAATGCTGAATTACTTAATTCTGTACATACAGCAACCTCATGGAGTCAGGGAAGAGCAGGAGAGTCAAGAATCTAGCTGCATTTCACATATTCTTGCAAAAATTACTTGATAGTACCTTATTTTTGTGATGTTTAGCAGAGGGGCATGCTGTCATTCACCTCCCTTCTCTAGTCCTTTCCCTATGTGCTAGGAAAGGGTAAAAAAAATACTTGAGTACTGCGCGACAGTTGTGGGGGCTTTTACATGAAGACAAATTCCTGAGGCTGGGATATTGTGACTGGTCTGAAAAAATGTTGTGCATCATTCTTTCTTCATCTAAATAGAAGCAGCATGGAAACTTTGCAAAGGCTGGGGGTGGAAGAAGTATTTGCTGTTTTCCAAAAGTGGGTGAGACTGGAATACAATTGAAATTAGATTGTTTAGGTGGCCTCTAATGGTACAGATGAAGTCTGTCTGGACGGAGTTTTAAGCTACTTTATTTCAATATCTTAATCATAGTTTTTGAAACCTTATGGAGCCTACTTAAGGGTGAATAGGAGCTCAGCTGGAAGCCCACACTGTTGAAAGCTCAGTATTTAATTTTCCAGCAAGCAGTAAGCTCGGTAGATGGATATGTTCAGTGTAGCTGCTATCAAAGCATTGGTTTTCAAGAACCAATATATTAGGATACACATTAACGCACAAAAGGCTTGTAAGCGGCTGCAGTTTGGATGCTGTAAAAAAGTCATCTGTATTTAGAGCAATTTATTTCCTTTTCTAATTGACTTCTGCAGTGGGAAATACTTTATCAGCAATTTGCTACTGAGAGCACTGGGACCTATTGTGAAGCAAGTCAGCTCTCACCTGGCAGGAGAGGATGAGGAGGGTGGTTTGGGCTCTGGCGCCGCGGCTGTGACTGGCACAGGTCCTCAGTGCAGGATTGACCCTGCTGCCTCTGAAGTCAGACAGAAAGCAGGAGTCGATTCAAAGTGGTTTTTTGGAACCGCCCCCCCTTTCTCCGAGCGCACCGATTCCCTAAACACCATCTGCATTTTGGAAATAAACAGGAACTCCTCCGCTCTGCTTTCATTACTGGCTAATGTGCTTTGTGAAAACCAGCAGAAGGGTGTTACCAGCTTATGGCTTTGCCAAGGCAGCAAGGTGGAGTTGCATGTGGGAATGAAGCCTTGTTTAATCAGGTTTTATAATTACTTTGATACAATTTTAGCTGAAGCATGTTGGGTCAAGCAGTTCCTGGTTTAATACACTTACTGTTTAGTCTTAAGTTGCAGATTTAAGAATTTACCAAATACCTATTCAACAACCACTTTTTACTATCGCGCATTGATCGTCTACAAATATGCATATAGTCACTGTATGTTGTATTTTTGTTTGTTTACTTAAGTAACCCCTTTTAGATGTCAAATCTTCCCTGGAGTCTGCTAAATTTTTGGATAGGTTTTAAAGATGAGAGAAATCAATCCTCAGCTTGAGCTCATACTAAAGGCAGGTGAGCACAGCAGTAGCAGAGCTTCTCCCTCTCTGGTATCATGGGTGATGCTTAGTTTTACAGTGTTTTCTTGACTGGCCCATTAGATCTGGACGAGAGGAATATCCTCCGGGGTGAGACGTAGCCCAGCAGATAGGGCTGTTGGGGTGCAGCAGCACCTAGAGAGCTCACCCAGGGGTGCTCCTTGGGCTAGGGAGGAGGGGTGGAAGCCTGTGCAGCAGCCTGGAAGCTTCACAGCGGTGATAACCCGCTATCAGGATGCACCACACCTACCTGGGAATTCGTACAGAAGCTATAGACAGTTCGTAGCAATGACATGTTGTTATTTATAGGCAATGGGAAAGTTTATGCTTTGTTTGCAACTGCAGGTGAGCAAATAAACTGCAAAATTGTATATGCCTTTATTCTCTTTGTTCAGTTGTTAAACCACCAGGTTTCTTCCCCTGAAGTGTACTTGTTTCTCTTGATTTAACCTCTCTAACCCAGGCATTTGCCAGTTTCTCTGAAAAAGTTTGGGGAGCTGCTTTTTAGTTTTGTTTTACTTCTTATAACTTTAAAAATCTCCAAGGTGTTTTGGGGGCAGGGGGAGAAGAACATCTTATAATTAGAAATAACAAGAAATTTATGTCTAACAAATGAATTATAGCCTACAAAGTGGCTTGAACTTTTTCAGCTGAAAGCTGCTTTGGAAGCTTAATATGGGATTAATATTTGAAGTATGCCTGGACTATTAAGAAGTTAATCGATGGAGTGTGAGCTATACCCAATTAAAAGGCACCGACATGGAAATTAGTGCATTCTCCACAAGAGGCTCTTAATGATTTCCTTTCTGAGGCTGTGCACACTATCTTAATTACACAGGAGCCTACGTAAAGGTACCATTGGAGTGGAGCCAACAAAAGCTAAAGCAAACAATATGACAACAAAAAGGGCACTTGCGTCATTTCACTTTAGAGTTTATAATACAAACAATAACTGGCAAATAAAAAGCTTCTAGCCTATGGTGTGCTCTGCAGCACCAGCATAATTATTCCTTCACATGTAATCATTAAAATAAAGAATGCCATTACTGAAACTACTGGGACAGTCTTTCTTCCTTCATGATTTGTCTGCTTAAAAGCAAGTCCACCTTTCAGCAAGGAGGCACGTTTCTGGTGGTGCTCTGCTGGCTTCATGAGGCTAATCATCTACACTTCACAGATAAGACTGTGTGATCTTCTCCTGTCTATGTGAATGCACATGCCCACTGGAAAAAAAAACAACCCATCAGATAGAGCTGGCAGTGAGATTGAGGTGCTGGAGCTTTCTCATTAGAGATGCCATTGCTTTCTGTGAAGGGTAGATTTTGACATGCCCAGTAATGGTTATAAAAATGATCAGTCTTCCTAATGGTAATCCTGGCATTCAAATCCACCTTGTGAAATTGAAGCTTCTGGATCCAAGAGATCCTAAGCTATTGTTCTGGAGAACTCAATTTTAACATGTGATGTTGGCTGTGGCAGTTAACTGTTAACTCTCTAATGACCGAGAGGGAAAATGTCCAGATCTCTACATGCTATTCTCTAAAAAGGTGCTGATACGGCTTCAAATGTCCCCTGGGGAGCAGCTAAGGGCTTTGGGCTTGTCTAGTTTGGAGAAAAGGAGGCTGAGGGGTGACCTCATTGCTCTCTATAGCTTCTTGAGGAGGAGAGGGAGGAGCTGAGCTCTTCTTGGTATTTGGTAATAGGATGTATGGGAATGGTTCAAAGATGCATCAGGGGAGGTTTAGACCGGACATTAGGAAGCACTTCTTTACTGAGAGGTGGTCAAACACTGGAACAGGCTTCCTACAGAGGTGGTTGATGCCCCAAGCCTGTCAGTGTTTGAGGGGCATTTGGACAACGCACTCAACATGCTTTAACTTGGTCAGCCCTGAAGTGGTCAGGCAGTTGGAAGGGACCTACAATGATCACTGAGTTCAACTGAAATAGTCTATTCTATTCCATGGAAGGGTCAAAATAGTTTTAAACATTAATAATACATTTTTTTAACATGAATTATGTTGAGTTTTCTAATGCTAGTAAAGCCTAACTGATACATGAGCAGTGTTTGAAAGCTGAATCCTTGCTGTTGTCAGGAAGCCATAATTCAAGGCACACTGACCCATCCCTTCTCAGGGTGAGCCTAGAAGCCTGTTGAAGAGAGGGTCATCTGCCAAATACACCGTCACAGTTCAGCATATCCCCATCAAATAGCAATGGTAAGAGCCTCGGTAAAAGTCTGTCACACTTTTATCCTTTAGGTGTTGTGTTCTGTAGCATCTCCCCTAATCAAACTAACTCCGAACTTACACAAAAGGCAGAGTCCTTATCTTCAGCAGGGCCCTGTTTTCTCACCCTTCCATATCTATTGACCTCAACTTTCTACCTGTGATAACCGTTCCTGTACTAAGTGCTTGTGTACTTGGAGAGAGGCACAGGTACCAGGGCAGGTGTGAGAGCGCTGACTAACTGCAGGGAAGTGGGAAACAGCAAACGCAGGAAAAATGAGCTCTGGGAATTTAACCAGCTTCATAGGGAACATGCCAGCACTGGCTCTTCCCGGCATAGAGCAAAGGAGGAAAGTTTTCCTCTGGTTGACAGCTAGTTTTAAAGGGATGCGTTTATTTTTTTGGACGCTGCATTTGGGCTTCCAGTTAATATTTTAATCTATTAAATGAATGGGAAAAAATTGCTGGCAGAGTTCAGAGCTTGGAACCATGTAAGTTTGAATTAATTAATTCTCCCAAAGGCAGCATTAATTTAGCATCTAAAGGGGGCTGAGTAGATAAAGCCCTCTGATAATTTAGCACCAGAAGGCTTGAACTTCCATGTAATGGAATAATTTCTCTGGGCAGCTCAGGTTCTGTTCCTATTTATTTTTGGCGTCACGTTTACCACTACCAGTCCTTGCGATGCTCTTTAAGGAGCCAAGTTTAAAGTTAATGAGACTTCTGTGCACAAAGGCTTTGCCAGCCTGGACCGTAGACAGCAGTGAGGTACCCGATTAGTACAAAATGTGATGCTTTTGTGACTTGGCTTTCTGCCTGGTGGGAGCTACTTCTGTTGACCACATCAAATGAATTCACATAAGTTATTGAAGAATTTCAGGCCAGGAATGGCTGTTGGTTGCTACTGGATCAGATCGACTTCTGACTAGTCAGCTAGAGAAATACCCTGTTCTCCAAACACCAGAGTATCCATTTATAAACATTTAAAAATATATATGACAAGATAGAGTTGTCAGACTGGAAAATCCTCTTTAGCGTGATACCATCTGACCATTAAACGTCTACAGGAAAGGGTTGTAATAGCATAGTGACTCATCAAGGAGTTATTGAACGGTGTAAATAAATCTTTCTTTAGAATTTATTGATCAGTGTGGAAGAGCTGGTGAAGTAAAATGTATCTTTTTGTCTTTAAGCAGTTTCACGCAGGAAATCCAGCCTTTACACAATTATTTGACTGTCTCTAAGTTCCGAAGTAGTTATCTTATGTATGCTGGAAGAAGCCCACATTATTTTCTTCCTTTTATTCCAGCTTCACTTTAACGGGATTATAAATTCATTTTTTAAACATATATAAAACTTTCTTCTGTTTCCTGCTGCAATATTCTTTAATTGACAGCCCGCTGTTGGCCAAGTTTTAGCTCAAAGGAGCTGTAATGCTGGGATCCCCTCCCTCTGCATGGGCTCTTCCTCCTTCTCACCCACCTCCAGTGCTCCCGCTGCCAAGGATCGGGTTGATGCTGATGCCATTCTCAGCTGCATTGTTTGAACTGATGTCTCAGCACTGAGTGAACGAGATTTATAGCAAATAATGTGAATATGCCAAGACTGTCTAGCCCATCTCAGCTGTGGTTTCACTTGGGAACTCTTACAGTTTTCTGTTTAGAATTTTCTCCTGATTTTTTTGTCCTACCACTGGTTACAGCTATAGGATAACTTGGTCAACGCCTTAAAGTCAATAGTGTTATCACTCTGGAATTTCTTGTACTTCCCAAGGAAAGGAAATGCATTAATTTTAGAGCTGAGTCAAGCTCACAAATGAATTGGCACATTGGGTAAACATCTGACAGCACGTTTTTGTAACTAGCTGGTCACGCACACTGAGCTGTTCGGCTCCAGATGACAAGTGAGGGATGTGTCCTCTGGGCTTGCTCATGCACAGCCTCTGTGATGAGGAATGATTCTCAAGCTCATATTTCATGTTCATTTTTTAAAATCTTGATTTCCTAAGAAAAGAGACTATATAGGTTATTTTCTTTTCCTCTTCTTGTCCTAATTTTTTAACTCACTGGCCAATTTCAGTCCATTTCTAGAGAGGGAAGAGGACTTGGTGATATTAAGTTTTCAGTACATTTAAAGAAATAGATAGTTGGACAGCTGAGTGGCAAAGGCTGCACCATGAAATTGCTCGTTGTTGGACAATAGGCAATATACAGGAGACACACACACATTACAAATGTTCCAATGATGGAAGAGTTAGTGGAAGCAAAAATATCCAACCACAAAATCTATATCTATAGGAAACTTGGCTGCCTTCATTCTGGAGCTAATAAAACTTTTACTTCACTGATTCATTGCAAAATGTCCATCCAGTGAGTTTTCTAAATGGATTTGGAAGGAAATGGGTGGTACATTAGTCAAACCTGGATGTGCTGGGTTCCCTTGTTTTGTCTTCCTGAAGTAGTGGACAATGTAACAGCTGCTCCATACCTCAATGTGTGTTAAAAAGCTTAATTATTTTAAATATGCAGAGTTTTATCAGCGATCCCAGTGAGAGCAGGAACAGGAGTCAAGATACTAGCAGAGTGCTTTTGAATGTGAAGAATAAGATAAAGATCTTTTCAGTGCAGGTAAATATTTCTCTCCTCTATTTTTCATGGATTGTTCCTGTATCAGCCATTTGGAACACACAACACTTAAAACTTATGAGGAGGAACAGTATTTATAAATGAAATTATTGTCTTAAAGTTCTTCAACTGTAGAAGTAGAACACAGAATCCTGTATTATAGAGTAGTATAGGATACAAGTGCATAAATGGACACAGTCCCATCACCATAGTCTTGTAAGGGTGGCGTTTAGAAACGGAATGAACATTGCTAAAATTAAAAGAAAGACAGCACTGAATAAGAAAATTCAAGGAATCAGCTTTAAAATTAAAATGAACCACAACCTTGATTTCCTGCATCTGTGGATTTATTTCCTTAGCCTGCTCTCTTGGCAAAGATATTAATGTCTTCAAAAATTACAACTACCCACTGACATAATTCACTGACATGAAGTGCATTTACATTTCGGAAGATTTAAAGTCACTTTTACTCTCTCTTCTTCTCCATGGTTGTTTTCGTACATTTATATATACTTGGCCTCAGTTCCCTCCATCTGATTTGGTGGTGCAGCTGTAATCCACTTCAGTACAGACATCCGGCTCTTCCTTTAGAAACTTCCCCTTGCTATGCTATAGCTCTTGTAAACACCCTGACGGAAGTGGGTTTTTTCCTCCTTCCTCCTGCTGCAAAAGGTCCCAGAAATACCAGTCACTTTATAAAATGGACAACGTTTGGTTTGAAAAGAGCCTAAAGTGCTCTGCTATTACAAAAAGAAGTATTTTTGCATTAATTTTAATGCATTTGTTTCTTACCTTATAGAAATATCATGCATATCACTCATGTATAAACAAAATGACTGGCAAAGCCAGAGAGGCTGTCCTAACGTTAATTTATTAAGGCAAGACTGCCAGGTTATTTTTCCATCCTTTCTACTCCATAGATTTGAGAGAGAACATCTGGTAACAGTGATGGTTTCGAATCAAGTATATGATTTTCTTCTGTACAGAGGAAGACATCTGAATGACATTCCAGATGTGATTACCTTTGATTTGCAACATTTCATTTTAAATATGTGATTTTAAAAATGAAAATTTAGAAAAAATGTTAAATGCATAATATTGTTTCATGGCATCATTTTTATTATTTACTGTCTTATGGCATACATATTCGTAGGATACAAGGAGACACTCTGTTCTGCCTCAGCAAAATAGTATGCCAGTTACTCAGTTTGGTTCCTGCAAACTGTGAACGATATGAAACAAGTTCCCTGTCCTTTAAGTATGTTAAGAAAAATCTTCAGTGGTCTAAACTGGCAGATATTCTTGGCACGGTTAGTGTCAGCATTGAGAGAGACAAGGCTCTCAAAAGGCCTGAAAGAATAAATAGATAATGACCTACAAGACCCCGCCCTCCAAAAAAAAATAAAAATAGACATTTCCATGGGCAGAAAGAAGCCACCTACAGATGCTCTGTGGGAGAAAGAGGTGCTGGTCGGTCTCCTGCCATCACCAGGACAGAAGGACCAGGGAGGTGAGATACACTTGGAGAAGCCAGGAACTTGCCAACGCAACCTGAAGAAGAGTCAGCAGCACCTTCCCAACCACCACCACCTCAGAGGAGCTCTGCAAAGACTGACCTCCTGCCTTTTGCTTTCCTTTGCAGATGCAGGATGTGATATGGAGGAGTCAGGAAACCAAACTGCCCATTCCTGCAGTGGGCACTCCGAACTAAAATATCGCAAAAGGCAGTGACAGGCCCTTTCCCTCTGACACCCAATAGATACTACCTTTGTCTGACCAGGTTGTCTTTTTCATTTATAGTATAACAGAGGCCTCAGTAGACTTTCTTTCTTTTTTTTTTTTTTAAATAATCTTGGCTCAGAAAGAAGTCACTTAATTTAACAAAGTGCATTTACTAAAATGGAGCTGTGGAAACTTTAAAGATGTACATGACACTGGGTTGTGTGTTTCCTCATGCATTCCCTGCTCTTAAACACAAACCCTGCCAAAGCAAATGACTGCACAGTATTTATCATGACTTTGTTACTATGCAGGACTTTTTTTTTTTTGTGAAATGCTTGCTAAGGTGAGCTATTTGTTAGCTCCTCCTCTCTTCTCTCTGGAAAAAGCCAACAATATGGAAATCCAATTGTGGCCATGAAATGTTGCTGACTTGGAGCTGCTTGTCCCAGGATCAGACCTACATTAGGCGGCAGCGTGCAGTTTCTCACCTTGTCAAGAACCGGTTCTCACCGCCATGTAAAAGTCCATTGGGCAGCTTTTGCCTTATTGCATCACACTCTAATGCTATAGCCTTTAAAATCACTCCTATTTCTTGTGTCAAAAGAAGGTACTGGGCTCATAGACAGTTTTGCTTTGGGTTTTTGTTTGTTTTTTATTATTTTTGCTTTGTGGTGTAAACCTATTCCTAATTGCCCTGTCTAAAAGCTTCTGTATGTGTTATTTGCTCATAGCGTCCTCTCCACGATGGGATCTGTACCATGGGGCTTTGGGGACTGGCTCACAGCATATTGTCCTGCTGCAGATGGTTGTCCTGGCAGGGTGAGGTCAGCCCTCTGCTGAGCTGGGAGACAGAAGAAACCGCTTCCAAATCTGGCCATCCGGACCTCATTGGCACCTCTTGGTCCCGCTTGGTCCCATCTTCCTCCAGCACTGGATGTCTGTAGTTCCTGGGGGGGAAGCGCAGGCTCTGACCATGCTACCAAGGGCCCAGCTATGTAGCCTGTAAATATTTCTTTGGTTTCCAAAGGCTTATCCTTATCCCTCCTTACTATATGGAGAGACACAGATAAATTGTGTAATCCTTCCTGAGGGATCTCTTGATGTAGAGATCTAGCAGGGAATCGATCTGCTCGAAGCATTGGGGAAGCCTAGCCCTAGTATAGCAGGGAAGTGCTACTCGCAGTGCACTCAGACATGGGAGCAAGTCCCCAAGGGAACTGGTTGAAACGCCTCATTTATGTCTTTTTGAATGATGTAGGGTTGTTTGGGGTTTTTTTGGGTTTGGTTTTTTTTTTTTTTTTTTGACAATCCTGTATCTGAAAGAGTCCTCTGCAGGCAAAAATTGAATTAAGTCCTCTTCAAGGTTTTTGCTCTTTTAAGAGCAAAAGACAGTGGCTTAGTGGCAGTCCTTGGGCTAAATTGTATCTGTATGTGTATTTATATGCACAATTATTTATTCAAGGACATCTCCCAGATGACAAATGTGAGAGTTCTTTTATTATTCTTAAAATGTGTGTTTTTTACTGCAATGCCTGGTAGTACTGTTAAAGGTGCTGTGGTTATAAATCTTCCTTTAGGAATTTATAATACAGCGTAAATCACAATTTCTCCCTTATCTTATTACTACCTATGAATTTCTTTATTTGAATAGTTTCAAAAATAATTTAGGGGGAAAAAAAAAAGTTGGTCTGATTTAAGTGACAAGATGACTTCACAGGATTTATTTCTTTGAAGTATGAGGAACACATTATATTCTGAAGCAAGAGAAGCTTTTATTACAGAACAAACCCACTTTTTGGTTACAAGTATTAAAAGAAATAAGAAGCCAGATATTTTCTTTAGAAAAAAATTCTGCTTAATATAGGAACTGAATGTATAGTCTCTACGCTTATAGAGCCAAAGGGAACTTGCTGGGAAGGTAGGAAGGTGCAAGCGAGAATCCAGTGCTGTAAGTGGCAGGACTTCATTGCAGAAAGCTACTGGCTGCTGTTTACATTTCAAACATTCTCTGAATAAGTGTTGTCACAACAGACAAGCAATTATAGACAATAATGTCAGTAATTTGTGGATTAAGAACTCCTTAAGGATGCATTGGCACGGCAGACAATAGCTGCTTTTAGCTTGCAACTGTTCACCCTCAGCTGTGCCAGGGCAACTGTTACTTCCCAGAAGCTACTGTGGTCCTTGGAGCAGGGGTTAACCTGCCCCCAGGCCTCTCCAGCAGCTCCCCCCAGACAGCTCAACCTCAGAGTCGTTTTTAATAGCTACATCTACTGACGCGTATGCGCAAGAGAGAAATACTGGCCATTGCGTTGAAGTAATGCTGTGCTAGGCTCTTGCCAACAAAACCAGAAAAATCAGATTTTAAGGTTCCAGCACTGTAAATACACCTGTGAGCAACTTCAACCAAAGGCCAAGCCCCGGCGTGCCGTGGCGGAGGGTGCGGGACACGTACTGACCCCCCCCTCACCCCTCAGGACACCCGTGGCGCAGGACGGACGCGCTCTCTATGAGCTTATGCAGAAATGCGTAGTGTGTGAAGCATGCCATGCTGGGAAAACAATTGTTTTGATGATCAACAGGAAAGATTCAAGTGTCATTTGCTTTTTTTTTAAATACCAACATTTAAAAATACAATCCCAAACCATGTGGATTTTCAGGGACAAATTAAATACAAATACATTTTCTTTGTGCCGCTTTTCTTTGTTTTAATCTCAATACAATGCATTCAGAAAATTAGAGCATGTTTAAGAAAATGGCTCGTGATGAGGAGAAATTAATCTTAGGAAGGCTCTATATATGTAAAGTAGTGGATGGGTTGGAGGGGTTAAGAAAAAGAACCACCATGTTGTACTCATTAAGTAAATTTTTTTTGTAAGGGAAAAATGTCACAAATTCCTTGATAGGTTTGAACTATAAAGCTGGAAAATGAACAGATATTTACTGAGCATCGTTAACCTGGTACTTCCACAGGCAGATTTGCCTTTAAACAAAAGGCATCTCACGTGCCTGCCTGCCAATGCCAGCTAAACGGCCAGATGACTCTGGTCCTTTTTGCTGTTTGTGCTTAGTAATGCAGCACCTTTTCCTGAAGATGCTGTAAAAGACCATTTTGAAAAGCTTATTTCTGCCAGGCGCCATGGCTGGAGGCCAGCTTGCCGGGTGTGCGGCGTTCAGCGGAGGCGGCAGCCGGACCCCGCGCAGGGCAGCGGTGGGGTCCTGCTCCCCAGGGCAGGCGCGGAGTGGCCTGGGGCAGTTCCGTGGCCACTTTGGGTCAAGCCCTGGCGCAGGGCTCTTGGTGCTGAGACCTCGGTCGCCATCTCAACGAGCAAACAGGACAGTGGTTGAGAAACAGCCCTGTCCTTGACCATGAAAGCAGCCTTTTGTGTGACACCTCCTTCCTGACACGGGGACTGTCTTTTGCTGGGTTTTCAGTTGATTCTGATTGCTTGAGTATACCCTGGAGCAGACGATAAAGGCTTCAAGTGCATCTAAGACGTTAACAGGCCTTGTTCGGTACTGCTGGTGTCCCTGCAGACACCTGCCTGTGCCAGAGCAGGGGTGTATCTGATTTCACACCCCTGAACACGAGGCAGACAGTTGCGCGTGCCCAGCCAAGCTACTTGTCGTCTTGTGCCTTCCTTCTTCCCAGCACTCTGGTGCCTCGAAGAAAAAAACGTCACAAATACTCTTCTGCCGGCTCTGCGTGTGTTTTCGTTTGGAAACACCCTTTCCATGCCCACGGCTGGCCGGCCCGACCCCGGCCAAGGACCGTCGCCGAGCCCAGCCAGGCCCGGCCGTCCCCAGCACGGGGACCCCCTCCCTGGGGACCGGTGTCCTCCCGCCCCTTCCGCGGCCAGCCCGAAACCCCGACCCCGCATCCCTGCCCGAGGCGGCGCGGGTGCGGGCGGCCCCGGCAGGAGGCGAGCTGCCGCCGGCCCCGCTGCCATCACGTGGCCGCCGAGTTTTCTCCCCGCAGCGGTATGAGGAAGTCAGAGCCGCCGCCGCCGCCGTCCGCAGCCCGGGCGGGCGCAGCCGCCGCCGCCGCCTCCCCNCGCGCCCCCCGGCGGCCCGTCCCCGGTCGCGGTCCCCGGACGGACGGACGGACGGCAGGCACGGCTCTGCTGCTCTTCCCCCGGCAGGTTGGCGCTCTCCGGCACTCGTCTCCCGGCGTGAAGACCCCGCCGGCGCCGCCGTCCTGATGGAGGAGTCCCCGGCGGCGGAAGAGTGGCACGGGGCGACCCAGAAGAGGAAGGCCTGGGCCAAGAGCCGGGACTCCTGGCCGGC
>VXBL01003799.1:84516-204467 GCA_013400195.1 Aramus guarauna
GGCGAGGAGGAGGAGGAGGAGGAAGAAGAGGAGGAAGAAGAGGAGGAGGAGGATCTTGCCGGCGGAGAACTGCCGCTGGCTGCAGAAGCAGGTCAGTGCCGGGGGGCGGCGGTGCCGGGGTCGCTGCCCCAGGGACCCCCCCGCGGGCCGGCAGCGGGGGCGGCCTCGGAGGGCCGCGACGGGCCGCCCCTGACGGACGGGCTGTTACTGACTGTCGGCTTTTCTCTCCTGCTCTGCCCTTAAGGCCACAGCGTTCCCAACGAGAAGATCGCGATATGGCTGAAGGACTGCAGGTGGGTGCTCCCGCCGAGCCTGCCCCTGCCGCCCCGCTCCGGCTCCGGCTGCCGCCGGCGGGTCGCCGCGGATGCGGGGCCGGAGCCCGCGATGCCCCCGCGGGGCGGCGGGCCGGGCGGTTCCCACGTAGCACCGGGGGGGAATCTCGGCGGCGTCCTCTCCCGTGGGTTGGCGCGGGCATCGCTGTGCTCTGGAGCAGTCTTTGTCATCGGCGCTGCCGCTGACCTTCCCGGAGACTAAAGCACCCTTGGGGTCGTGCAGGTTGTACCTCCAGTTGGGGTTACGAGGGGAGCGGTAGCGTGTGCGTATGTAGGTACGTATGGCTAGAGAGGAGCTGGTTTTTGGCACCTTTTCTCTCCTTGATGTCTCATGTAACGAGGCTGAAGACTTTCAGCCACTGGGGAGGATCTCGGTTTAGGGTAAGGAAGGCAGCGGTACTTTGGAAGCTGCTCTGTTTCTCACCGAGGGGCTCCAGTTCAAAGCCTCCCATTGCCTTGCCGGGTTTTTGCTGCCGATTCAAAGAAACAGAGCTTACCTGGCAATGGCCTCTGTGCTTAGGGTGTCTTAAAGAGCAATGGCACAATTTAGACTAATTTGATTTATCCAAGTCTCTCTCCACGCCTGCCATATGGACTGATACCTTTAACTTGCAACACGGTATATATATTTCATGTTTCTGTTATTGCTACAAAGTATTTCCTTAGTGTTTGGAACAGGCTGACAGCATTACCTTTTCTTCATCTGCAGTGACATAAAAGTGTAAATGCTACATCCAGTAGCAGCTGCTTTTGTC
The DNA here is from genome assembly GCA_013400195.1 of Aramus guarauna. Taxonomy (NCBI): domain Eukaryota; kingdom Metazoa; phylum Chordata; class Aves; order Gruiformes; family Aramidae; genus Aramus; species Aramus guarauna. The sequence goes on from VXBL01003799.1 coordinate 85,604, forward strand.
CGATCTATTTCTCCATTCAATCCTAGCAGCCCTTGGAGCCAGAGTTGAGAGGGCGAAGCTAACAATTAGCTTTCCAGTAGTTAACAATGACGTTTCAAGACTTGATATTTCTGGTTTCCCTCTCCTTTTGAGAGCAGCTATGTTAAGATGAAAATTTACCTCTGAGATTAGCTGTGCCTTTGTGATCTATTGATCCGGTAAGTGGCTGAGCTGAACTTACTCCCGCAACTGAAGTGTGAGTTGCTTTATAGCTACAGGCTACTCAGCATCGTTTTCTTCAGGTATCTACAGGCTGTGCCTTGGAGGGGGTGTCGGCAGCTAGAGGCTTGATATCATACTGTATCCCTAAAATATGATGTTCAGACCTGACAGGCCATTCCAGAATGGGAGAAGGTTTTTCTGACTTGATCTGAAATCTGGCGTCCTGTTGGTCTAGGAAGATATATCCTTAAAAATAAGCATTATGAATTCAGTGCTTTGTTAGAAGTATTTTTTGAGCAGGGAGGGCAAAAAATGGAGGAGTGGAGAGGGAAGAGGCCCCGGAGGGAGAAATTCTTCCTAATGCTGCAGTGCCACTTCTCTCCGTATCTGCAGGATTTCTCTCTAGAACCTTCCCCGGCCCTGTGATCCTTACCATTTCTGTACAGAACTTAAGGAATAGCACAAAACTGCAAACTGCCAATGCCAGGGTCTAATAGATGGACACAAATCTTGAGTAATAACACAAAGCTTGCAGTTTTATTACTGTGCTCTGGTAACTATCTGTTGTTAAAACTGGCACCAAGGGCTTCTGTGGAATGTGTATGCATCTCTGGCACTTGATTCCCAAAATGTGGGAATCTTGTTTTACGCTCTATTTCCATGTTTTACACATAAGGAAATAAAGAACAAGTTTACCCTTTTGCTAATACGGAGATGCAAATTTAGTTAATGCATGTTTGTGAAACCCATTGTGGCCCTTCCACAGAGGTCTTTTAAAGTATGGCTGGTTACTGTTGTAATCTTTTGAGAAGAATCTTGTGTTCTCAGAAAGATAAAATTTCGGGTTTTTTTTAAGAATTTCTTAAATCAAGCTATTCAGACTGGCGTTAGCCTGTGACTCTGTAACGTGCAGAGTGCGTACCTATGCAGTTCATATCTAGGAGGTGCGATCCCAGCTGCCTGGAGTAGTGCACAGTCCCGTGTGTTTTAAAACTGCACAATGGTTTAGTTTTTCTTTTTATGTAATATACCTGTGACCAGTAGCTAGTAGGTGCCATAAAATGATTATTCAATTTGTACTGTTAGAAATTGACTGTATGTATAGAAACCCTGATCTGATTGTCTCTTGGCAACAATGTATATAGGAAAAGAGGACAGCATAACAGATGACAGAATAGCCCTACAGATACTACAGTGTATTGCTTAAAAAAGAATACTTAAAAACAACAATTGTTGTGAAATTGACAGTTGTTGTCATCCCTGAAAATTCCTATTTAATAACACTGGCTTTGCTGTGGAGCTTTGATGGCTGCGAAGTGTGGGCAACACACGCAGGCTGAGCTCCTGTTTCTGGTCCGTCGCACAACCTCATTCTTATAAGTTAGCTCTGTTGCAAAAAAATATAACCATTACTACAAGTGAACATTCAGTTACTAAAATAAAGTATTTTCTCTGTTACTGTATTTTCTAAAAGCAGACCTTCGTATTTTGTCTGAGTTTCTGTAAGCTTTTGTGAAATGTACGTCAGAAGAAAATTGGCACTTTTAAAATCTCATTTTCTGGTTTGAGTTGGCAGTGGCACAAAAAACCTTAATATCCATCTACTGCATAAATAGATCTGCTTATAAGATTTATTCCTTTGTTTCCAAAGGCATTGACAGTGTTATAATGTGGATAAAAAGAATTACTAGCTGTCCCTTGGTATTCACGTTAGCAGTTTGGGACTCTTATTACTTGGCGTCTTTGTTTCACATCTGCTTTGGAGGAGAGAGGAGGGTTCCTAATATCCCATGCTATTTAACTTGGTAGACACGGGGTTTTTTGGTTTGTTTTGTTGTTGTTGTTGTTTTTAAACAACCAACAGCAAAACAAAACAAAAAAGCAAGTAGGTATCACACTGTGATAAGAATTATGGAGACTTAAGAAATGTCAGATGTTACCCACAGTTTCTGGTTCATTCATGTTTTGGGAATCGTGTGCATCCTTTGCTCTCTCCCTGATTCTCTGAAAACGCATTTTGAAGTAATAAGAAAGTAATAAGAAAGCTTACAAAGGTTTCTAGTTTTAGCTCTTGTAAAGCTAAGACAAGAAACACAAGTGTTTGTATTATACTGATAGAAAAGAAGAAATTTTTGTCAACACTATGGTGTTACATGTATTATTTGGATTGAGTATATTTAAACTCTGCCAGTAATACAGGGGATGCGGGAGGTATTTAGGAGCCATCTCCTGTAGATATGCAGGAAGTGAGTTCTTGAAATGCCTCAGAAAGAAGAGATTTTTTTGCTCCAAGTTTAAAATAAACATGGCTCCTGCCCAATTAATGCTTTAAAAGCTGAGTTTTAAACACTTTTACAGCACAGTGCAAAACCCTTCTCCTGTTCCTGCAGACCACCCTACCACAAGTGGTAGCCGAGCAAACCGACCACCGGAATGAGAGGAAGCCTCAAGGCTCCATACGGTCCTCTTACCTGCTCAGCACCCGCCTTCAGTTCTTTTTTAGATCGATAGTGAGTTAAGTTATTGCCATGTGTGCTAAAATGAATGAGTGAACGCAAATGGAAAACCATAGGATCCCTCGATCCAGGCACTTGCCCGCTTACTTGCTCTTCGCTGAGGCTGCCCTCCGGTTGCCACGGGCCTCCCCGTGCTGCTCCTCCCCGGCTGCCGTGCGAAGGCTGCCAGGACGTGCCGGGGACCTGCTGCGATGCCCCTTCGGCGGGGAGGCCTCGTCCTGAGGGCCCGGCAAGTGGAAAGGTCCCCCAGCCCTAACCTTCCCGGGAGCGCGGAGCTGCTCTGCGACACAGCCGGCCACGCTGGCTCGTGAAAAACAGCCTGGCGTGGAAAGGCAGAGCTGTCCGTGCTGTCGTCCAAGAGGATTTTTCTGTGGGTACTTGCCCCTTGTTTAAACTCGTGTCTAGTTCTTAAATGCAAGTTTTTCAAAGGCGGGGGGTGTAAGGCCGCCGTGCCTGTATGCAGCAGTGCAGGCCGGGCAGCAGGTGGGGGGGTGACAGGGCTGCTTTTCTGGTGGCTACTCACGTGCTGTAGAGGTGACGGACTTAATTTCTGAAAGAAAGTGCCGCTGTTGGTGGTTCCTCTTACCGTTTTCTGTCAGCCGGCGCGCGCAGCGCTGACCTTGGCTGTCAAAGTCACTGGCGGCAAGTTTCTGCATCGAAAAGGTAGAGGTGTGGAAGTAGCTACTGGGGAAGGAGAGGGAGAAGAATGGGAGTGCACCCGTCAAAGCCAGAGAGTAAACAACCATAGTTATTACCTCAGAACATAAGGCTTGTTGTAGCGTGACAGGTTTAGACAATATGCCCTAAGTTTTTTCAAACCCTGACAGGACAGACACGCAGAAACCCGGGAGATCTGAGCCTCGGCGGAGGGTGTCCTGTGGCCCAAAACGTGCTCGTGCACCTGGACGCGCCGGCTGTTTGCCTTGGCGTCTCACCACAGCGGGGCTGTGCTTTGCTTCGTGAGAGACACGCGCCCTTATCAGCAGGCCACACGTGGAAAGAGTGAACTCTTTTTAGAGGGGGGAATACAAATTAAGGTTGTGAGGTGTAAGGCCTGTTGGAAAGCAGATGCAAACTTTCCTTGCTTAATTTGGCCATGGCATCAAAATGAATAATGTATTGGAGCACTGTTTGCTTTCAGGTCTTTGGGCAGGTTTATGTGTTTGTCTGATTAAAAACCCAAATGAAACATACATAATCTAGGCACATAAATCATCTGCTTTTCCCTTCTTTATGAGAATTATATTTCTGAATTTGTTTTGGGCTTTGCGAGTGAATGCTGCACTACTTAATAGTGACAGGCCTTTAGTTAAACACGTCTCAGAGACAAGATGTGGAAACATCCAGCTGGTGCCAGCATCTGTAGCGTGAACCCAGAGAGGGACTGGACCTATTTGTGCGGTTGCTGCTGCTCCTTTTGGGCACCCTGAGGTTCACCAAATCCCCTGCCCTGCAGGGAGCAGCCGTAAGAGGGATCATCCAAATGAGAGCCAATGTGAAGAGTCTATAAAGTATCAGAACTGGCAAGTGACATCTAGCATAGCTGTCAAGATTTTTATTGTGTTCCTGGTCACCAAATACAGTTTGTCACCCCTCTCTCCAAGAAGTTCAAATGTATAGAAAAATGGCAACAATTTTTGCCATATAAATGAGATTAAATTAGGCCATTCAGAAACGCATGATCATTTTTTCTGGGTGTTTTGCTGACAAGGCCATGACTTTCTTCGACAGAGGGCTGCTGACCCCAAAGCTTTGCCACTGGCTGGTGTCTGAACGTTGCAGTTATTATTAACCTGTTTTGTTGTTTTTCCCTACAAGGCATATTTGTTCAGAGGGTTGGGGATTGTTTAGGAAGTTATTGCCAGTCCTCAGATGTTTGTGCTTTCTGGGGGCGGAGGGAGGGACAACTGCTGCTATCACAAGCTTGTTACACACTGTAAGGAAGGACATGAAGCAGCAAGTTTTTAAAGTAGTATTAATCTCTTCTGTGGTTTCAGAACGCCTCTGGGAGCCTCCCTGGATGAGCAAAGCAATCCTCTGTTGAAGGGTAAGGAAAGGCTTTACCTTCTGAAATCTCTTTTGCTGGGAACTGTGCTTTCGTGGATGTTCACCTGGGACCTCGGCTCTTTAGCAGCGACACAAACCACAGCCTAGTTGGCGTTGCTGAGTTATTCTTGCTGTGAAGTAGTTCTGCCCGAGAAACTGGAGAAGGGGGAAAAGATCCTGAATAAGTCTTTCTGGAGAGTTTAGTAAGCCCTAACCCCCCCTCCCCCCCACCCCCCCAAAAATATGCAGAATGAGGAGTTTGTAATTTCCTCTCCGAGCTGGCGGGCACGAGGCAGTCTCTGTCTCTAATAACTCTGGTTGCCACACCTGAAAATTTTACTATCTGAGCAGGTCCGAATACTAGAGTTCAAAGTACAGCGAGAATGTGCAGGTAGTGACAGGGTGCAGAGGAATTACTTGCTGTGCCTAGAGTCGTTGCTTCAGCTCTTAGTCTGATACAGGGAGAGAGGAATGCCTAAACTGGACTCAGACTTTGGATCCCCCTGGTAAGATGCCTGGAGGATAGATAATGTAGCAGCAGAAGGCACAGATGTGTTGGGTGGTACTTCCACGTTCCCACTTGCAATTAATTTGCTTGTAGGTCAATTTGGGGTGTTTCTGAGCACAAAACTAAAGTAGCGTGTTCTAGTCATTCTCTTTCAAAATAATTTTTCTCTGTTCTCAAATGTAACTTCTCACTTCTTAGTGCGTTTTTAGTGTATGAGTAATGCAGGAATTGTAAATATAGCCTGGTTATATCCTGTTGTATCAACTGAAGTGGCTTGCTAATATCTTTAGTTAAGCTGTTGCAAAGAAAACACTGCAGCATTCTAGTTGTTGAACTGCTAACTGTACGTTTTCAGGCATGCTGGTGAGAAATGGAGGAAGTTTTGAAGATGACTTATCCCTGGGAGCTGAAGGTGGGTGTGGCAGGATTATGACTCTCTTTTCTAGAAAAAAAAAATCATGTTCAGTCATCTGATTTTTATTTTGAAAGACAGCATTTCCCTTCTGGTCAAAGGCAGTTGATAAAGCTGGCTAGAAAACCAGCATGAAGCATGTAGAAAAACGCAGGAAGATTCGCTTTTTGAGCTTATTAGACCATCGCTGGTGTTAAAAATTCTGGTCTAACCTTGAAGGTCAAAGGCAGCCCTGAATTTGCTTCTGCCTTCTCATTTTGATGCTGACAGCAGCAGCGCAGCCTGGAGCTCTCACTGAGGCAGTGAGAAAGTGGTTTCTCCTACTTGCTCTTCTTGTCCATGGGTTACTCTTGGCAGCCGTGCCTGCCCCACTTTCCCTGAATCCCCTGGGAGCGGCATGTGCGGGCTTTTGAAAGGAGAAATGAAATTCTGTCAGCCAAGAGGCAGACCCATTCGAGGATAAGTGCTTTTAAAAATGAAAAGCCCCAAAGCTGAGTAAGAATTTTGGATCAGCCATGATGTACGCTTTGCTGTCGCTAGCTGCTTGCCTGTTCTTTCTCTTCCCTTTTTTAAGGGGAAGGAGATGTGGCTGTTAATGATCGACTTTTTTGTTAGAAAAAGACTTCTAGCTTCTCTGTGGATCATGGGTTAGGGGTGTCCATAAACAAACAACCAAAAGCACTGTGGATCCTGTTCTAACAGCAGCATCCTGAAATAAAATATCAAGAAACAGTCTCACAACCCAGGTCCTGGGGTTATCTGCAGGATAGGTGATCTAAGACCATATCTGTTTTCAGCATGTAAAAAAAAAAAAAAAAAAAAAAAAAAAAAAAAAAAAAAAAAAAAAAAACCACTCCCCCCTGCTTCATTTAGCTTTTAATGTTTTTTGAACTACACCTTTTGCAAAGTGTCACAACTTTGTCAGAAAGCCCTTTTTTCCACAGCAACCTTGCTAGTGCTGTCAAAGTAGTGGGACAGGCCCTGGAGGAAGGAAATGTCTTTAATTTTTAAAGATTCAAGACTTCTAAGGAAAACAGTTTATCTGATAATGACCTAATGACCTTGATCTGATAAGGATGGAGAAGCAGTAAATGAGTCCCTTACTGCAATAGATTAAATAGGATTAAATTTTCTCTCTGATAGTCTTTTCTGCTTGTTAGATTGCCTTCAGTACAAGGATTTCCTAGGAAAAATTTCTTTGTGACGATAATTGAAACTCTGAGCACGCAATAATAATACAAGAGTCAGAACATTTTAAAACATCATGTCACTTGTTTCTTTTCAATTTTTTTCCTTTATCATTCCCAAGGGTTTCTGTTTTTTATGAGCGTTAGCATCATACAGGCAGGTCATCTCCCTCCTTTTCAGATGACAAAGATCCCAATACTAGAGCGACAGGTTGATTTTCCCGGGTAAAGGCGCGGGTGTTTCTGCAGGGCTTTGTTTCCCATCTGAGAACAAGGGGACAACAGAGCTGCTTGGAGCGGTGCTGCGTGCCCTGCCAGACAGACAGCCCCTTTGAGGCTGGTATGAATGGCCTGCCCTTGTGCATCCGTGGCTGCCTGATTCCAGACACAAGCCAGAGCCCTGTGTGAGTGGTACGGAGAGCATCGGGCTGGGTCCTGTAACCCCAGGCCCCTCTGGGGGTTAGAACCCATAGTTCAGCTGTTCGCACCAGCTAATCCACACAGATAGGCTCACCTCCACATTATAGGCAAGAATATTAAACAAAAAAAACCAAACCAAAACAAAAAAATGTGACGTCTGCATTTTGTATACATTTAAGTTTCTTCGTGATGCCTCTGAAGAGAGAGGTTGTGAGGTTTCCACGTTTGCTCTGTTGCTGACCGTACCCCTCTGGCACAGCGAGTTGAGGTGCAGGGTTTTCCCGCATCGTGTTTGACATTATTTTCCTCTTTCCATAGCTGATTCCGAGGGCTGCTATAGCACGTGCATGCTTCTTGTCTGTCTCCTGGGGCGAGTTTGTTAATGTTGAGTCGCCTCTTTGGGGAACCCGTAATTTAAGGCTGGCGCTCAACTCTCTGGCTTGACAGGGTGTTGATTTTCTGAAAGAATAATGCTGCCTGGGATGTTCCCGTGAGGAGCTGGGCTGACCCAGCTGCAGAAAGTGCCGACTTCCCTGTCGGAGGCTGGTGACCAGGTGCTTGGTACCTGTCGGCCGGCCTCCCTCCAGGGCCCTCTCGACTCTGAATGCAGCCACTGGTCCCATTGGCACCGCAGCCTTCACCTCGCTGTTGTCGGTGGATTGCGCAGCTCGGGCAGCCGGGGCCCTGCCCCGCTTCGAGAGCAGACCGTGCTGCTGTAATGACAAAGGAATACAGTCTCAGTGCCTGGCCGCGGAGCCAGCTGCCTTTCTTACGTTCCTTACTTTCTCTGCTGGAGCAATCCTCGCATGCCCGCTTCTCCTCCTCCCCTTCCCGCCCGGGAACAGCCCTGCAGCTGATAATCGCTCCTTCAATTGCAAAGCAATAAACGGTTTATATAACAATTACTAGCTTACCACACGTAAAATTTCCAGTTAATGTGATTAATGACAGATTGTAAACATGTGTCTGTGTGAGATTTTATTTTAAACATAGCCTAAATAAACCAGATCATCTTTATATCAGCCATATACTAGAAACACTTGACAATCACATTTATATGGGAAAAGAAAAACTTGGCTTATGTGGGAGTATTGGTAAACGTGCTCGCTGCCTGCTTCTTCGTACTGTGTGTGGGAACTGCAATTTTGAAGAGGTCTGTGTGTAACAACTTCTTGTTTCTCTACAGCTAATCATCTACGGAGTGATACTCAAATGGAAACATGGTAAACATCTTTCTTTTTGTTGTTATTTACTTCAGATAAATATTTATCCTGGAGGGTGGGAGGAAGAGGGGGCAGTGGAAGTCTTGGAGGCTACCTCAGAGCTAAAGTTCTTCTGGTCATGTCAGCTTACGTGAGAAGGAAAGAGAAGATCCAAATAGCACAGAAACAGTCATTATAAAATGCAGAAAAGAAGCAAATTTTTATTCTTCCAGCAGACCTGACGTAGATTTTTGGGGTAGCAGGAGGAAAACAGAGAAATGCCACATCTTCTAAGTAACTTAGTATGATTTACTTTCTTTGTCTCATTGATCCCTTGCCATTTCAGAAATGTCAAGGGAAAATTAGTTTTATGTTTCAGAGCAGATATACTTTGAGAGTGGGGAAAAAAAGACTTAGAGAGCGCCTGCTTTATAGGCAGAGCTTCTAAATAGAATGTGCTGTGACTAAACCCCCTGTTGAGCCTTCGGCAAATACCAGCACGCCCGTGTGGGCAGCATCCTCGCTACTCCTCCCGAGCCGGGCTCTGTAAATGCACTTTTAGGTGAATTCTTTGGTTTCTTGGTGTTTGTTCTGGGGGGTGTGTGTGTGTTAGGATTTGTACAGTAAAATTCACCCTGGGAAGGCTTGTCCCCCAGAGAGATTGTCAGTAACGGTACGTTTGAGGCCAGGGTACCACCTAATGCTGAGGCGGCTTCTCCAGATGCAGGGAGGAAATAGTTTGGGATTGGGAAAGAAGCTGGCCGGCAGTCTTGGTTGGAGCTTGTCTTGCTCCGTTTCCTCCAGCCTGGAGCCTCGTCAGCTTCCCTGGCCGCTGCTGGGGTGGCTCACAGCCTTGTGCCGGTGACAGCCAAGGGTCAGGGGGGCCGGGTACCTGAGCCGTGGAGAGAGAGGTGGCCCTGCCGTGGAGAGAGAGGTGGCCCTGCCGTGGAGAGAGAGGTGGCCCTGCCGGAGGAGGCAGTGGCGCGGGGAAGGGCAGGGCAAGGCAGGACAGGGCAGCTCACCCGAGGCTGGGCTTCCTTGCTGGAGGAGAGTGGGATCGGGGAGGGTGGGGCAGCAAGGGGAAATCAGGGATTTGTTTATTCAGCTTGCATTTGCCTTCAAATTCTTACTGTCTACGTACATTTTTAGTGAGGCGTCCCAGGGTTTGCTTTTGTTATTGTATTTCAATAAATGACATGGCTAATATAAACCAGATAACACTGAAGGGGAAAAGAGAAATTCAGCAGTGCTGGAGGCTTAGCTCTCCTCTGAGACGGAGAATCGAGTTCCCAAACAAAAGGGGTTTATCACAGGGGTCTTCTCCATTTGTGTTGACAGCAATGGTGTACTGGCGAAGGAGAGGCGGCTGCAGTTCCACCAGAAGGGGAGAAGTATGAACTCCACCGGGTCTGGAAAAAGCAGTGCGACTGTTTCAAGGTAAAAGAGTACTATGCTTTGAAGGTCGTGGCACAGTTCAGTGGAATTTGGCTGCATTTTGCTGGCAAAACTTATTTCTGTTCTTCAGTTAAATGGACTTGGCTTGATTTATGTGCGTTGTTGCGTTTAGTAGCCGAGAAGGGAATTTTCATTTGGTTACTTGAAAAACTGCTATTTGATTTTTAGTTGTGGTTTGCAGTAAATACTAACAAATGGGCCCAAACATTTTTGGGCCCTGACATTCTAAAATTGGAGCTCTGCAGAATAAGGGCTGACTTTATAAATTAGAGGATTGGATCTCAGATGTGTCTGGGCTGATATCTCTGGTGATGTGAACCAAAACTTCAGATGCAGAGATCTCCACAATTATTTCCTAAAGTAGACTGAGCCGTAGGAATCAAAAGCTCAGTAGACCAAGCCGGCTACTGGGCTGAATTAACAGTTGGACAGAAGGGACTGGGTCTTAAAAAGAGACAAGTAGATCGTAAACATCCTTTCATTTGTCTAGTGTTTCTGAATTACTGGAGCTTTATGAGGAAGATCCTGAAGAAGTGCTCTATAACCTTGGATTTGGAAGAGATGAACCAGATATTGCTTCAAAAATTCCAGCAAGATTTTTTAATTCATCATCATTTGCTAGAGGGATAGATATCAAAGTGTTTTTGAATGCCCAAATACAGCGCATGGAAGTGGAAAATCCAAATTTTGCTTTAACAAGTAAGTATGTCTTTGAAGCAAAGTTTATTTTTAAAGTTGTGAACTATGTAAACAACCCTAAAAGAAGGTGTATATCTAGTGTTCTGGCAAAACCCTGTTACAATCTAAAGGACAAATTGCCTCCAGAATCCATAGTAAAACTCTTGCCTGGTATTAAACACAGCAAGAGGTGACCATCAGTGTTGTACACCTTGGGGTGAGGGGAAAAGATTTATGGTGGGGGAGGAAAATGAAAGGCATCCCGTAAGAAACATTGCCTTCTGGTTTTGTATTGTTCCTGCTTCTTGCTCCTAAGCTTGTCTTCTGTTGTAGCTTTAGACCACTGAAACAAATAGCAGTATCTGTCTTTTTCTTGTGTTCTTCAGCATCCGGGTGGGATTTTTGCAATCTGTCAGCAGTGACCTACTTCTGTAGTTGTTGAAATCTGGGCCAGTATTTCTATTGACTTGGACAGGAGCTTTGTTAGGTCAGTAATGAGTGTTGCTGAAATGAGGACATAGCTGAAATGTCCTCTTGTAGATGGAGAGAGCAATGCGAGTAACCCTTATCTTCCTAGCATTTTGTAAATTAACTTGCACACATGTACCTGTGTCCTTTTTTTACTTCGTGAAAGCTTTCCTTGCTGTTCTCCTGCAAAGGTTTTCTCCTCTCTTGCAAAGTTTTTTTTTCCATTTTACCACACTGTGTGGTATCACTTTCATGTTACAGGACTAGGCAGTGTGCAGTCAACTGTTGGGGCCCTTGATATAAGTAGGAGGAGATTTGGGGGTGAGGGTGGGCAGAGGTTATGATGCAAATTTCCTCTTCAGAAATGAAAAAAAGAGCTGAGAATACAAACCATCGTGTAGAGATGGATCAAGAAGTCTGGGATGTGATGACAGCAAACATCCTCATAAACTCTGTCTTATGTTTTGTTCTTGTGCAGGTCGTTTTCGTCAGATTGAAGTGCTTACTACTGTGGCCAATGCTTTTTCTTCTTTGTATTCTCAAGTCTCTGGGACTCCTTTGCAGAAAATTGGTAGTATGAATTCAGTGTCTTCCAGCAAAGAGGCATCCAGCCCTCCTCCTTTAAATCGCAGCAACACAGCCAGTCGGTTAATGAAGACCTTGTCTAAGCTCAATCTGTGCAGCACACAGCAAGCCGATGGTAACAGCTCCTCAACTCCTTCACCTGTTGAAAAAGGGAAAAGTCCAGCTGAACCAGAGCGAGAGGAAAGTGATGTTAAAAATGAATCTAAATTACCAAAATACTCTAAAAAGAAAGACTCTCCCTCTTTTTTGGCTACTGTAAAAGAGGAGATAGCCAGTAGTCAGACAAATGCTGTGGACACATGTAAACCTGCAAACCTTCCTGCTGAGACTGATGATAAGCAAGAGGGTACTGTGCCTCCAGCAGATGTGCAAAGCAGCACATTGGCAAGCACCCAGGATAGACCGTGTGAAGAATCTGGTCTTTTGGACTCGCCAAGCCTCAGCAGCAGTTCCAGCACATCCACCAGCAGCACCTCGACACAAAGGCTGCCCGTGGCGTCACCGGGTAGAGACCTCTGCGCTCCCCTCGCGAACCCATCCCTAATGAATGTAATGCAGCAGCAGAAGGACTCCTTTGAGATGGAAGAGGTAGGTGGAGATAGATGGCTTTGTTTTTGCATACAGTTTACATAACTTGCTGGCTGCCAGCAGAGGAATGTTCTCTCCTGTGCAGTTGACGGTGTTTTCTCCAGGAATACTTTAAATTCTCTGAGTGCTAGGACAGTTGTCGCTCTCTCTTGGTAGGCTGCTCTAATCAACCCTTTTAATGAAATAACTTGATGCTGCTGCTGCTGTTGTTCCCTGAGAGTCAGCAGGAAAATTCTCATTCTTTTTTTCATCAAGCTCAGGTAATTGCAGTCACTGGCAAAACTACTAGGAACTTTTCCTGTGGAAATAGATCTAGATTCACCTTTATATCTATAAAAGCCTTAGGTTTTAAATTTTTATTTTGCTCAGATTGCTAACTGGAAATCTTTATTTTTGTTGCCTAAAAGTAAATTCAGTTTATCAATTGATATTGATTAAGGATAACTTGTGGATGGAGCAAGAGTGTTGTTGCATGAAAGGGAAAGGGTCTGTCAAGTAGAGTGAGGTTCTCATCTTGTGCAACTTTTTGGTCTTAATGGTGATGTACTATATGTTGATTTGTTTGTTCTCTGGAAATCAGCACACTGAAAGGTGCTGTTTGATGTGCCTTTGGTGGGAGCTTAGTTACACATTCTGTGCTAGTTGTCTTTTAATGTCTTCATAAATGCATGTATCCATTTTTTGATTGATAATTACCATACAGGGATTTTAATCTCCAGGCTCCTGTAAGCCATTTGTTTATTTGTTTTAATTTAAGAATGCATTTTTTTGCATAGACTCACACCTTGAATTATAAGATCTGCCATAACTTAAATGAGCAGGTGTTTTTGTGAACATATTTCAAAGTGGCTGTTGTTAACAATTCAGTGGTTAACTTTATCTGTGTGAAATACATATGTAAAACGAAGGATAGTGATTTAATTGGTGAAATGAATGAAGAAAGCAAGTGAATAGAAAACCCCAGAGTTTTACAGCAAATGAGGAAATGATTTAGTAGATACTATGTCTAGTGTTGTATTGGCACTGCAGGCTTTTGAGGCTCCTCTAGATCAGCTAATGTTGTAGCTGAAGGCATTCATTAAGTAGAAAGAGGTAATCCAGCCTCTCGTAGTTCCTGCCACTTGTTTGTGCCTGTGTGTCATCACTCACATGTTGTGTGTACATCTTCTGAATCAGAAAAAAAGACTGGTCCAGTTGAGAGGGGAAAAAGAAACCCAGTGTATTCTGATTTATTTATTATTCCTGGCTTAGTTTTCAGCCAGACAATTTTCTTGATCCAGTTTGTTGTGTAGCTGCACAGATGTTTGCATTGGCACAATGGGAGGGGTCTGAGTCGCAATGCATTTTGCTATGTGCTTGATAGCTGGACTGGTTTCACATATCCCAGAGGAGAAATCTGATTTTTGGTACTCTTGGGCAAAGTTGAAACAACTATTTAAAAAAAAAAAAAAAAGAATGGAATTTTTCTTCAGAGTAAGTTGGACTGTAAAGGGTTATGACATGAAGAAGACTTGCCGAATTCTGCACAAGCCAAATGCAATGCGTTTGCAAAGTTTTGGTTGACACACTTTGCAGTGATGCCAGTGCATAAACACAGCTGTTTTGGCAAGACAACATGTGATGTGGGATGGGATTGTGGTGAATTTTTGTTTACGCAATATAGTATATACATATCAACTGCCTTCAGGTCCCTGGGAGGGAGGGGTTTGGTTTTCTTGAAGAAACTTAGAACAATACCTGGCAGCGTGATTTTATTTTTGTGTGTCTCCAAGCAGGGTATAATGAACAATAAACTGTATTAGTGACAATAACTCCTCCCTCCATTTCCCCAGCTTGGCTTGGAGTGCATTCATCCACATAGGAAAGATGACAGATATATCAGGGAAGCTCTTTCCATGCTTAAGAATGCCTTGGAGGTTTGAGCGCCCTTCGGAAGTCTGTGGCTGTGAAGATAGCTAGTGCGAGAGTGAGTCAGGGCAGGATTTCCCTCCAACGCCCGCTCCTGAGGTGGCCAATTACAGTCCCGAAGGTCATTTACCAGCATCAATATTGGCTGAAGGGATGGGGAAGGAGAGGGGAGTGCTTCTGCGTGCTCGTGGAGCCGCGCTGTGCTGCGGACGCGGCCAGGATGCTGTCTCCCAGCCAAGGACAGGAGGTGGGGGGCATTTAGATGAGAAGAGGCTTAGCTGTTGGGAGGCTGCAAAATTAGCTGTCGGAAACTGGCAGGTTTGAGAGAATCAAGACACCTTTCCTGGAAGGCCAGTCTGATCAAAGGGCCTGTAAGAGTTCCTTTTTTTTTTTTTTTAATTGTTTTAAAACGTACTTTTCCTAAATTTTCATGGTGAGCCCTTTCTACGATTCCTTGCGGTTGGACAAAATGAGCATTTACCCTTTGGTACAGCCTTCATCTCCTAAAGGAACAGAAGCCTCTAGATTTATTCTGCAAGAGTAATGCTGTTTACTTATTAATGGTGAAAGTTCAAGCCAAGTACTTATCAAAACTCTTGTAATTAAAAAAAATGTACTTTTCTGGCTGCTGTACGCACAATATCGATGCAAATATAGCTGCTTCTTTAGCCAAATAGTAATTTGAGCTTAAAACCATCAATATCCTGGTTTTGCATGCTTTGCATTTTTAAGTTGATCAAAAATGGAGATGAAAATTTCATTGCTTGGTAATTTAGAAATTAGGCAGGCAGCCCATTAGAGGGAAGGTTTGGAGGGGTTGTTGGATTCGGGTTTTTGTGCGTGTAGACTTGCATGTGAACCATTAGGGTTTTTTCTGTAGCTCACAAAAGAGAAAACCTATTCTAGCTTTTAAACTAAACAAAGGCCTCCCTGTTGAGATTTTAGGCATATTCTTTTCATTGTTTGAATGGTTGTCTGAGAACCGCTTTCTTAATAAGGCTGTGTTTCACAAAGTGATTGAGTAATAGGATTAATTTTCATGTATTTTTAAGTTCCCCAGTTGCAATCTGCATGGCTCTGAATACATTATCTTCCTTTTTTTGTACTGGAGGACACGAGAAGTATTTCCACGATTAATGGCTTGGTGAAGTCTGGAGTAGGTTCTGGCAGTGTCTGGGTCCTTGTGGAGGTTTGGTGGCTTGTGGGAAATACTTGGTAGGGCAGCCGATGACAATTCTTAGTTGCTCACCTCTTGATATATTTTTCTAAATGTATTTTGCTTGTTCTTTGTATTCAAATGAGGGGCCAAGAGTGCTGAATGGAAAAGGCAGTAGTAGTCTAAAGGTAGTCAAAGGTATTTTCACACAATTATTTCAGTCTTTCTTCAAAGAGGAACTGAGAACTCTCAGTAGTGCATGATGAATGTAACGGGAGGGGAGCCCTGCGCCGTGAGTGAGAGGTGCTGTCCTAAGGATCGCTGTTGTCCTGCAGGGGCGTTGCTGAGTACCCGATGAAATAATACTTCTGTTCAGGGAGATACCATTGACTCCCTCAATCTTTATAGGCTGTTGGACTGGAGAAAAAAAAAAACAACCACCACCCACCCTGCCCCACATGTGCAGTGTATATAGCTTGGGCATTCTTAAGCACAGGAATGTATTCCAATTGTCCTGACAAAATACTCATCTCCTCTTCCTGACAGATCCAGAGTACAGAGGGGGATCTGCCACACGTTCCAACTTCTCACCAGCTGGCAGTGACCAAGTCAAGGAAGGGTGAGTAGACTTCAACTCCCAGGAGACAGCAGACTGCTGAGTGTCCTTCCCTCTCTGAAATACTGATCCAGATATTTAAAACTTCTAAAGTTTCTTTTTTCTTTAGAAACAAAAAAAGATCTGGGTTTCTTTTTCAGCTAAATCACAGAACATTATTGCAAAATGGCAACCAAATTACAGGCAAGATAACAGCCCTATAACCTCACTGGCTGTTTTCACTTTTGTACAGTTGATGCTATCAGAGGAACTGAAATGTTAATTCAGATTGTATGGGATTTTTTTCTCTGGCAGATCCTGTAATTTAAGATACCCATTTAAACTGAAATTATATTGTTTTAAACCTAAATTGCATGATACATCCAGCTTTTTCCTATGTGCTGCTGCTCTGTCTGCAAACTGGCTGCACAGAAGACTAGTCTCTGCACCCACATGGAAATTGCAGTCCTTCACATGGCAAACTCTGTGCATTGGCTCTTGTGACTCAGTTTGTGCTTTCATCTCAAATTCTTATTTATGTATTTTATGGCTTGGGAGAGAGACAAAGCTGATCTTTAAGTTCATTTTGTGATTGTAACTTTGCCCAATGTTGGCAAGCGAAGTCCATTTTCTGGCTGGTTGGTATAATTAAAGAAGAAATAGGGCTTGCTGGATTTAGTGTGACACTTAGCTGCAATGTGATTTCTTGATGAAACATGATTAGAATCTCTAGATACTAAAGAGAGACAGAAAAACCTGTCTTAAGAAAGAGAGGTGGTCTTATTTGCCTTTTCACAAATGACAGTCTTGTGAACTATCAGCTGAATTGCAGTAACATGGTCGAGAATGCTCTGGATGAAGCGCTGAAGGTTAATGCCTTGTTATTAGGGATAACTTGTGCTACTGGTTCAGCAGTGTTTTGCACATCACAGCATTGCACTCGCTGGTCTTCTCTGTTACAAACACAGGCCAGCAGGAAGGACTGCCAGAAACTACATCCCTAACTGTTCCCAGCATTTCTCCCTTGGCTGTATTTTAAAGTTCATGATTCCATGCTTTATGTGATTACATGTAAAGAGATGCATTCTTTACAGGTCAGGTCTCTTGTTTGCCTGGCCTTGGCAGTTTCAGGAAGAGCTTTTTGGAGAAAGGCAACTAAAGGAACAAGGACCTACAGTCAGGGAGGAGAAAAATATATTTTTTCATCTTCTGAAATGCTAATTCTTTGTTTTCTGATTCCAGTAGCTCTCTTAACCTCTTCTTCCTCCATGCAAGGAAAAAAAGTCAGGTGGTCCAGTATGTACCCACTGAAAGGTGCCAGCAGTTCTAGCAATAGGTCTTCAGTATGGCAGAAGCAGGGCATGCTGTCCCATGTTTCCCAGCTCTTATATCCCACCTATTTCTAAAGACATTTGGCATAGATTAGTGGTGACGCCTGAAGTTTTCTGTGAGTTACCTAACAAGGATGTCAGTGCTGACGGTAAGCCTGCATGTTTGCTGAAACGTAGTCTGAGACCAACATTTTATTTCACCTGGAAGAGGTGGAAAGCTTAGGACTTTGTTCTATATGGGTTTCAGTAAAATTGCCAAGAGGGAGAGCATTTGGTGGAGAACTTATCTAAAATGTTAAAAAACAGTCGTCAATTTTTTTTTCCAAGTTGTCTAACATGAGACAACGTAGAGGCCTGTTTTCTCAGGGTGGTTGCTCACCAAGTTTGAAGGCATCCACGGTTAATGGTCACTTATTAAAAATGCTGGCCATTGTGTCTGAATGTGAAATATCTGACTCCAATCTCTTGAGGTGGGATCAGCATGAAATTCAAGCACCGATCTTCTGTTGCAATGTGATTTCAGTTAATGATCCTCACACATGATGACCCACCTCTTTCAGTGGTGCTGGCTCTACTGTACATAAGCACTCATAAACAAAAAATTTGTTCCAGATGAATGCTTCCCCTGAAGGAATACATTTGTACTTTTTTTTTTCTTGTAGGGGTGCTTCTGTGTCAATTAGCAGGGTTAGTGCTGTTCAGTACAAACTGTTGTCGACCTTGCAGTGTCATTTTTCATCTACACAGAGGGCTGCAGATGCTTTTTCTGACATTTACAGTGGTTTGTAAGGCATTTTAAGAGGGCCTATAATAAGATGTGAAGTATTTGAATTAAAAAAAAAAAAAAAAAGAGATTTTCTTTCCTACTGAAGTAATCTGAGGACTTAAGACACGCTTGAACAACGCTGAGTCTACTGCTGCTTAGACTCCTCATTGAAGCATGTTTCTCATTTCAGAGAAATGTATTTTTGTTCATGCGTTTGGTTTTTGTTTTTTTTTTTTTTTTTTTTAGGAGCGCAGTAGAGAAGAATGAAAAGCTTCAGTTGCTTGTGCTGTAAACAAACAGTGCTGCTAAATGTCCACTATAAAAAAAACTTATTGTGAATTTATCTGGAAGGAAAGTTTGTTAGATGGAAAAGAAAATTCTTCCTGACGTATTTATACAGCAGCACCTTCCATTCCAAAAGTGCCCAACAAACAAGACAAATATGGGTACAACACATAGAGAACAAAGTATTCTTGAGGCACTGCAATTTGTGAGTGTCTGGTTGTTGACATCAATGGCTCTGTGGAATTTTGAATAGCCACAAACCTTCTTCTTTTAAGGCATCTGACACTGATAGTCAGAAGTAGTGATTGATTTTTAAAAACTTAGTTCTTGAAAGTGAAGAAACCACATCATCAGCACTTCCTGTCCTTAATGTATTATTGTATTTATAACTCTCTGTGGGTGCAGCTCCACAGGAGACTGGAGATGGGGGAGTGAGAAGAAAACATTTGGAACAGATTTAGTATTTGTGGGAGTCTGTGCTTATCTGTCCAGAAGTGAGGAAATCCCCAGAGACTCTGAAGAGTTTCTGCAGCAGGGCTCCCTGCTGGGCTGGTTTTGGCAGTGCTGGGGTGCAGGGTGTGATCAATGTGGGAAAAAAGGGCAGCAGATATTTCATCTTGTAATGGAATACTTTATAGCTAAGTTAGGAATGTCAATTTAATAATCACGTGAAATACAAAGTGCATTAAAGCTTTGCCAACGCTGCAGGTACAAGAAAAACGTAGATGTTACTAAAGCTTCATGGGCAGTTTCCACGTATTTCTCCTCTTCTGTGTGAGCAGTCGAGTGATGCAGAGAGTGTAAAACAAGTACCTGATGGGACTGTTTGGAGGCCATTGGTGGCTGAATATTATTTTACAATAGATGAATTATTCCACTATTTGATAGCGATTCTCTGATAAATCTGTGCTCTCATGTTTTGTAAACCACAGACTTGTTTCTTCATCATCTGTTCTTGTTTAGAACTTTGTCAGTTTATTTGATATATTTCTGAATACCCACATTTCTCTGGCATGTATTCAGTGCCTAAAAATATTTTGATTTTTTTTTTTTTTTAATACAGCTTAAAACAATAATCCAAGGGGCATTTTCATTTGTGCTCTGTTTAACTGGGACGTGAGTTTGATTGTTCCTTCTGATTTTGTTCATCTTGGCTGGTTCCTTTTCCCACACTTTCCTTATTATGTTGCCTCTAGCCTTCTCCCACTAGTTCAGAAGATTTCCTCTACATAGTGTTGGTAATAGCTTTGGGCTGTAGGATCAGCGTCGTGCAGTGACCGTTTTGTGGAAGGTATGATTGCCTTAGTGGGGGTACGCAGGGCGAGGGATGATCCCCGGTTAGCCCCTACAGCCCAGCCTTTGGTGCCGAGTTTTCTGCATTCAGGGTGAAGAGAGGGGAGCCATATCTTGTCAGAGCCTCCTTCCCTTAAGGCTTCTCATTGTCAGGAGGCATTTTAAGCAAGATCTGAAGGTAACTCTTTAGCTTTTTTCCCCAAAATATTTTAATGCCTTCCCCTTGTTTGCTTGAATCTGAGAGGCGTCCAGGTCATACCTCTGGATCAGTAGTTGACAAGGAGGGTGGATACAATTATGTATCAGTATATCCCAGTGTACTAGTTGGTATTTCCAGTCTTTACAGAGCCACATCTTGTCATTTCACTACTGAAGTAGAGATTCCTGTTCTTTAAAAAATTTTACTGCATCTGCATGGTAGTGGTATAGTGGAGAACTCTGAAAACTTGCAAGAGACAAGGGCAAGGTGTGGCAGAAGGCTACTCATACTTACAAAGAAAAGTCTTCTCTGATTTGCTTTTAAAACGTTAAAAACCCCACAGCCTAGCAGCTCTGCAACACAGCAAGCAAGAGATGGCTGTATTAAGGGGATGTCTCCTTAGGTGGAAACAAGACAGTTTGATTCTGTTCATGCTGTGCTGGTCTCTGGCCGTGGATAAAGACGATGAGGCAGGTACGAGTGCTTCTGCTCTCGACTGACCAGTTGACTGACAGTATCTGTCATGTAAGGCTGTCAAAGCATGTGCGTAAATAACAAATGCTATAGAAAATGATCTAAACCACTGATTTTTTACTTTAGTACTGTCTCTCTGAGGAGGCCAAGAATTGATTTGAGGAGACATATATATATAGATGTAAATTTTTTTTTATAGCTGAAAAGGAATTATTGACTGAGAAGGAAATAGAAGGGCAGGTCAATATTTTTCTTGAGCAGAAACAAACTTCATGCGCGCGAAACCAGATGCCAGTACGCACGCTGGTGAATTGCTCTATCTGAACTAGTTGGTGTCTCTCCCCTGTGGCTAAGGCTTTCACCAGTAGTGCTTTTTTTCCTTTTAAATTAAAATTCACCAAATAGGAAAAGGGACAGAGAGGAGGCCAAAGTAGGTGGCTGTTCAACTTGGAGGAGGTGGCAGCTTCCCACCAGCCTCAGCTGTAGTGGCAACCTGTTCATGGCATGCTCTTTCGTCTGTATTAATTGTATCGGGCAGTTAATAAGAGCTAGTCCAGTTCTCAAGGAAGTCATTTCTATTGTCTTTATTGAGAGCTGGGTGGGGATGTCTGTCTTGAGGTAGAAAAGTTGTTTATCATCGCAGGATATTGTGGCTACCATGATAACAGAACAGCAGCGCAATTTGAAAGGCACTCCCTAAAAGCTGTGTGAAATTGCTGATACAGAATTTTAATGGGCAGTTTGCCTCTGCTGGTTGTTCACAAGCTTCTGGGCCTGTGCAGGCTTTAATTTCTGTGTGAGTGAAATGTTCATCAAAATTAATACTGAAAAAAATTAGTTCTGAATATCCAGCAGTTCCAAAACAGTTTTCATAATGCATTCCAATGCATTGAGCTGTGAACTGGGTTTAATTATATGATGACAGTTAAGTGGTTGCAGGAATGTGGGGCAAAATTCTGCGTTGAGCCTCCGAGAAGACAGCAGCGAGCTTTTGCCCCAGGGCGAGGAGGAGGCAGCAGGGATCTGAGGGCTCAAGGCCACTGTGGTCTCATCCCATCTCCAACATTTTCCACTTCTGCAGAGAACTAGAGGTGAGATACAGTTGCTGCCCAGGCTGCCATCTGGCTAAGCAAAATGTTTATGGTGCCATAAGGTAAATCCCATACCTGGTGAGTGCCTGCTGTGTCTAGTAGGGAGTGATATACATGCAATATTGTACTGCAGAGCTTGCTGAGTTTGCCTTGAAAAGCAGCTTTGTGGCTATAGCGCTTCCACCAGAGGAAACCACTCCTGGGTAGCACTGAGGATTTTAGAGTCTCTTTAGGCTATTTTAACACTTACCTAATCTAAATAGAAAGGAAGAAGCAGAAGGATCTTATCTTTTGTGTATAAAATGAGTGCTGGGAATGTGCTTTGGCAGATTGCCTGTTGATGTGTCAGAAATGTTTTGTATTTGTCCGCTAAACCAGTGGAGGACCGTCTCTAGCAGTTCTCCGAGTCCTGAGCATCGCCCTCTCTGCTCATGTGATGCTGTTGTTCTGGGTGTATGGGCTTCTGGGTGTATGGTGTAGGCTGGCAGGAGACGAGTGATCTCCTTTATCTCCATGATCAGGAGGGGTGGCGAATCTCTACGTGTCGATACAAAAGCAACTGTTCCACTGCCTGCATGTGAATTAACCAGTGATTCAGTTTTGTGGAAGGAAAACTCCAGCAGTGGCAACATCTGCAGAGTGGGGGTTTTTTCCATAGTACAGGAAAGAAAAATGTAAAATATGGTTCCTCTTCTACTGCTGCTTGAAGTTTCACAAGTAGGGCTTTGCATGAGAAGAGGTTTTGCTTGAAACAAACAATTTGAATTGTTCAAAGTGGAATTTCAAAAGGAATTGTGTTATCTGCTTCATGTTACTTTGAAGTAAAAGGAAAGCGTGTATTGAATGTGATTAGGCATAAAAGGCTGTGATTTGTAAAGTAATTACAGTTGGGTTTTGCTTGTTTTAAACAGATCAGCTGTTACGGACCACGAGTCAGCACTCTGACAGCAGTGGCTTCGCTGAGGACTCCTCCACAGATTGTTCTCCATTTAATCAGCTTCAGGTAAGGTTCCAATGCTGTGGTTGAAATATTATTGATTATTGTGGGGCTGTATGTTTGACTGTTACTGTGACCGTCAGTTTAGATCCTATAAAACTTCTCATTTTCAGAGGTAGACCTATTGAATCCCTTACAAAACTGTGTTAAGATTTTAAAGCCTTTCTGGTAGGATAATCTGGGTATACTTGGGCCTGGAATAAGCTCTAAATTCAGTATGTCCTGTTTGCTGTTTCTGGTGTATCTTTTCTCACCAACTGAGTCTCTAGAATCACAGTCCATTCCTCTTGTGACTGCAGTCGGTATAGATTAAGGTAATGAAAAAGTACAGCTTTTCTGCTGATCATTTCATTTCTTGTATCATTTTTGCCTTCCCACTCATTTTCTTTTGCATATTTTTCTGTTTGTTTAGTTAGCAGCTGACAGAAAGTGATAACAATTTCATACTAACTTTACTGTGAAGCTATACTAATGTCTAGTCAATCTTGAGCTCCCACACTCTTTCTTGTTCCAGTTCCTTTGATCTCGGTCCCAGAACTTGCCATGATACTGACCAGAGATGGCGTTTCTTAGGGGAGGCTTTTGGTCCAGCATGGTGCTTAGATGTCTGCTCAATACATGTGTTTGCTCAGCAATGTACCTGATATTTTGGAGAGGTGTTCTCTTGCCTCTCCTAAAACATTCACACAGTAACAGTCATAATTTGGTTGGCCTGTCAATCAGCCAGAGAAAAGTCTTGAGTTGGATCCTGGCCTCAAGGCCATCAGTTAGCTGAATGGGACCTAAACCATAGTCCGGAGGAATACAAAGATGGGAGTCTGGGTATCACCAGGAATATTTCTGGGTCTTGCAGCTGCTGAACCTTTTTTTATGCTACAGTATTTTTTTCCTTGTTGCACATCAAATATTTTTAAAGCTGTTTGGCACTTAATCGGAAGAGATTCCCACCCTCCTCATCCATCAACATTGCTTTTGCATTTTGGTACTGGTATCCAGTGGTTTCCAGTTTAGTAGTTTTTCAACTGTATACCAAAACGAAAGCCAAGACAGTGCTAGTCTTTGTGTCTCCCTTAAACATCAGCTTACGCTTTCCAAGAGCAAGAGAGTGAATAAAGGAAATCATGAGCCTGAGTCTCTGTAATGAGCATAATAGTTCGAGATACTGGTTCTTCTCTCTACTAAACTGGGACTACAGTGAAGTTGACTGGCATGTTAGAAGGAGTCTCAGGTTAGAGTTGCTCACTCCTGATCTTTATATTGGTTGCTGCCTGATTCAAAGTCCATTAAAACCATGTTGCAACTAAGTGCCCCTTCACTGGAAGACTGGCAGAGTTTATTTTTGTTGGCTGTTAAAGAGATGAGATTTTTCTGCTTTCCATTATGCTGTTTTGAAAAGATGCATTCAGACTGCACAAGATTTGTGCCATGGAGTGTCTAGGCTGTCTTCTGCCACCTTCACTGCTTTATTCAGACCAACTGCTGAGCTGAATTCTGAAAATATGGGTGAATGATGCGACTAGGGGAAATGAGAACTTGGCAGCTAGTGAAGAGAACCTGTGAAAAGAAGATGAAGGGGATATAGAAGGGTGTATAGCATTTCTTAAAAGTATGGTAAGTTAGTGCCATCTACTGTTAAATAATTGAGTCTAGCAGCCATAGCATTCCTCTGAAACTCGGGAGAAAACTCAAAATCTGGAACTGTATTGCCTTTCATCCTGGACATCCAAAATAAAGATTTCTAAGGGAGATATTGGCATTAAGATGGGATATTCTGCAGTGGAGATTCATGTTACCAAAGAAGCAAGAAGAATTCTCTATCCAAGTTCTTGAAGTTTTGCTTGTCTGACTTGTAAGTGAACCATGTGATGGAGGAGTAGACACAGATATGCACACATGTAGCACACCTAATTTCACCTCAACATTACAATCTTTTGTGCTTTTAATACCTTTGACTTGAACAGTATCTGAACCTGTACAGTTTTCATACTAATTTGTGACTGTGCCCATGAGTGCAATGCTAAGCACATACTTACGAAGTTGACCTTCACGCCTGAAGTTTTCTTCTAGGTGGTTGGAGAAAGAACTATTGCCTGAAGTACATCATAAGTAGTCTCTCTAGGAGAATCTCATAGTTAGTAACCTAATGGTAGTGTGAACTGCAGAAATTACAGATGGGAAAAGCTTCTCTAAATTTCTAGTTCATGCCTCAACTATGGTAAACTTTTAAGACTGTACTTGATAACACCTATTCTTATGAGAATGTCTTGGCTGCTTGTAAATATACCAGTCAATCAGGCCGGCCTAAGGAATATGCTTTGTAATCCAAATTTTTTTTTTCTTTTTTTTCCCCCCCTTTCTCATAGATGCTTTTCCTTACATGTTACCTATTACATTAGCATCTCCCTAAAACATGTGCTGTGTTTTAAACTGTGATTTAGAATGAAAAGAGGAGGAAGTACTAGGAGAAAGAAAAGGAGGATGGGGTAATAGTGCAGTCTTTGGTAGAGATTAGCAGCCTAATGTGACATTCCCAATCTCAGATGATTCTGTGACTTAAAACAGGCCAGGTGTATAGGCAGAGTGGTTTTACCATTCTTAGTGTTGTCCTGTGGCACTAGTTTCACTGCAGTCTGCAGTTCTCCTCACTTCTCTGTATGCATTCCCTAATACCACCCTTTGTTTCAGTGCTGACTGTGAACCTTTATATGTGGGAGATTCCATGTACTCCCACCCCGCTATCCCTTCCTCATCGCTACCTAAAATACTAGCATTTTGCTCCTTTTACTCTGCTGCCACTTCTATTCTTCTGGCAATAAAGACTTTATTGACAAATCAAAGAAATATGTGAATAGTTTGCTTTTTTTTTTTTTTTTTTTTAAAACCATTTCCTTTTGCTGCCGTACTTCAGTGATCTTCTAACATCTCTGATGCTATGGTTTCTTTGTTCTCCTTCACTGTTTTTTGTGCACACTAACTGCATTTTGTATTATTCATTCTGCTCCCTACCATAATGCCCAAGGAATATGAACTTGGACTCTTAGGTTGACCCCTGAGAAGGCAGTAGTTGAGTCTCCAGTGTGTTCACCCCTTTGGTTTGTGTCTCTTCTAGGTTCAGGAGTCTTTGCAGGGCATGGGAAGCAGTGCTGACAGCTGTGACAGTGAGACAACCGTGACATCACATAGTGAGGAACAGAAGACACCAATAGCCAAGGAACTATCCTGTTTCAATAAGTTTGAGGAGGAGGAAGATGATGACGATGATGATGATGAAGAGGATATTATCTCTCAAGTAGAGAGACGAAAGGTAGGGGTACCTTTTGAGAACAGAAGGAGTGAAGAGAGAAGAATTGACTATGAAACTGAACAAAATCAAGAAGGAGAAAGCAAGTCATCTCATATATCACAGACAGGCCAAGGAGAGGTCAGCTCTAAAGAGGAAGACATTTCCAGCGAGCAAAAAGAAATGGACCTGCTGGAGGAAGGCAGTGTGTTTGAGTTTCCTCAGTACCACACGCACCATATCCTCAAGTCAATGGAGTCTCTTGAAGGTGACAGCTCTTCCCCATCATCCGTGGACAGGGTTCACGTCGCCTTGCAAAGAGCCGAGATGAGGATCATCAGCACACCTGATTCCAGGGCTGGACGCACTCTGCTTAAGTCAAAAGATCTCCTGAGGAAGCAGAGACTCTGGTTTGCTGAATCAGGCTATCCTCTAAGGCGGTCTCAGTCTCTCCCAACTGCATTGCTGAATCCAGTGAAAGTGGTGTCCTCTGTGAATGTCCAGTTAACTCCAGGAAAAGAGACTCTATGCAGTCCTCTTTCTTTCACCTACAAGTACACACGTGTGGAGGAAGACGAGAAACCAGCATCTGAGAATGACAAAAGTGAGCGTGAGGCAGCCACCAGCCAGCCGGTGTGCAAATCCACGCTGTTCATTGCGCCTTCATCCTCCAAAAACGAAGGGTCCCGGAGTGGGCCCAACAGACTGACTGAGGAGCCCAGTCCCACCAGGGTGCAGAGCTGCCCGCTGCACATGCCGGCACACATGTCCCAGTCGACGTGCTCCCTGCACTCGCTCCCCACCGAGTGGCAGGACAGACCGCTCTGCGAGCATATGAGGACACTGAGCACCCACAGTGTCCCAAGCATCTCCGGCTCTTCCTTCAGCACCTTGCTTTCCCCCTTCAGCTGTCCCTTCTCGCCAAGGCATTCTGGATTTCCTCATCGACCTCATGCCATCAACCCTCCCTCCACCGTGGAGATGCAGCTGCGCAGGGTTCTACACGACATCAGAAACTCTCTGCAGAACCTCTCACAGGTAAGAGGAAGCAAAATTTTTGCCTTGGGCAAAGAGGCTTACAAAACCAAAAATGTTAATCTGAATATTCCTTTGCATAGTACAGCAGATCAGGAAAAAATGACATTTTGTGCAAGTTTGATTTGCTACTGTTTTAGGAGCTTGTGTTTAAAATGGCAAATGATCATCTCTCCAGTGCTCCACTATTTTTGCATTTATTTTTTTCTTGTTGCAGTTGACCCAGATTGATTGATTTTTTTTTTTTTTAATTTTTAATTTTTTTTTTTTTACTTTTGTGGTTATTCTTGGGTGGGAAGGAACAGTGTACTCTTTATCGGATCTTATTTAAGGTGATAGTCATTTGCTTTAGGTTTGAAAATACATATTGACAATCCTTTGACCTCTTTCTTGTCTTTGACATACTTCTTGTCCAGATGATTATTTTTATCATTGCAAGTCCCGCAGTTTCACTAATGATGTCAGTGATGATGTATGTTCTATCTACATTTCTGTGCTGTTTCCTGCCAGCCTTTTGCGTGTTCAACTCTGGAGCTAGTCAACATGATCCTGAAGTCATCTGTCTTTTATCAAGAACCAGTTTTGTTACAGTGCATGAAATTTTGTCCATCTCATAATTCAGCAAAGAAATGCTTTAAAATGCAAGCACCTTTTTTTCTTTTACCAGTTTCTGCCACACCTTCTGCTCTTTCCCTCCTGATTGCCAGCTGTCCTTCCTCTGCCATCCCTTACTGCCGTTCTCTTAGGTGAGCTCCAACTTAGGAGCCTGCGAGTTGCTGCAGGAGGCTACGTGGGCAGAGCAGGCTCTGTTTATATATGAGTACATGAACACTATTCAGTTGTAGAACTTCAGCAATTTCTGTGGGTTTTACCCAAGGACAAACACGCGCCAGCCTGCACCATTGCAGGTGGTAGGCTGTAGTGGGCTTTTTTAGCCCCCCGTTGTTTTATTTTGCTACTTGTCAAAAGTTAGAGGCTAGTCCATCGTGACTGTGGTTGTATCAGCTGGCCTTGCTTCTTGGAGGATGCTTGGGTACTGGGTCACAGCTCTGGAGTGGAAAGCTGTGATCAATTGTGTTTTACATCAGCTGTTGCTCAAGGTAGTGTGCCTACCTAGTGTGCCTAGGACAGTGTGCCTGGGAGTAAGCGTTTACAGAATTTAATCTTCTTTGTAAAATTTCCTCTTGGGAACCAATTGCAGCCTATATATGGTTAAGGTTACAGTGTGCTACAGCACTTTTATACCATGCTAACTAAACCTGCTGAAGAAGAAGTCTCTGTATTACGTGCGGAACTCATGCTCAAGCTGGTTCAGTTAAAAAAACTAAAATTAGTATCGGAGGGCATAATAATATCTCCTAGCCCACTTGTTCTACTTCCAGCATAATTTGTCTAGACTAGTTCCATTTTGGGGATGTGGTCCTTCTCATTACAGAATTTTGTATAAAAACATCTTGCTTTTTCCTACGGCCGAGATCAAGTTTGGCATGCAGCATACTCAGCTGCTAAAGAAACAGTTGAGATGTTTCAAATATATGATTCTGATTTTAGGAAGGAATAAAGAGGAGTAGATAAATTCCTGGTAGAACAAGGAACAGAGAAAACTGGGAGAGGAAAAAAAAACATCCCCTTAATGCGATCATGTTTGAGCAAAACTCCTCTGGGTGAATGGGCATGCTTCAAATTTTCCATGGCATGTCAATAGTGCTTTGAATTCTTTCAAAATTATATTGGACAAGCTGTCTTTTTCACATTTGAAAAGGTGAATGTTTTTGCTGCTCCCCCTGTTTGTTGTGCCATGTCTTTACACGTAACAGCCCCTGAATTGTAGCTGGTTGCTTCATGTGTTGATGTAACATGCAAATAGAAATTCTTCAACACTTGTGTTTTCATGAGGGATCATTAGCACGCAGGGGTCTTTGGGTGTAGGCACAGTACTGAGATTGAAAACCAGCATCAACAAAAGACCCCAAACTAAGAACTGAGAAAAACCCCACAACAAATGTGACTGTAAGCATGATTTGAAAATGGCACACTTTAATTTGCTCAGTTCTGTTTCCTGAGTTGTTCTTTTTATTGTTAGCTAAGGTAAGCAAGACTACTGAGTTTGCAGGCGTAGCATGCCTGCTTTTATTCCTACTTACTGTGTTGCACAGGATTAATTTGGTTTTTCACCTGCAGCACATCTGCATTAGAGAGTTTTAGTGCACATGCTTCAGGTAAGAGCTGGCACTGCCATTTTGCAAGGTGTCCTTTTCCTGATAGAATATTTACATAGCAGAAATCACAATGCCAGCAAGGTTGTGTTTTAACAGTGGCTGCTGTTGGAGTATCTGCACATTTGGGAAGACGAGTTCGTAAAGAGGATTGATGATATTCCTATTTCAAAATGCTTGTTTCTTCCCTAGTACCCAGTGATGAGGAGTCAGGATCTTTCAGCTGCCAGCAGTTACACTACTCAGAGATCATCCATTCTACCTCTCTACGAAGTAAGTGACCCTGTTCACACAGTGGTACTTAGTCAAAATAAAACACAAAGAAACATCCTCAATGTGCCACAGATTGTGCTAACTATGGACAGTTTCTTTGCTCTTAAGAGATAAAAGATGACTCCATCCTGCAAATAATGTTATAAAGGAATTAATCTAAATACATAGAAATCCTTTCATGTATTTGCTTGTGATACATCTAAAAATGTGATACATATAAAAATGTTGTTTTCTTAAATTATTATGAATTCACAACATACAGCCTCTGTAGTATACTGAAGTTGCTGAGGTTCTGCTTGACATCTGGGCAAATGTGGTTATAGGATCCAGACTTGTTTTAATTCAATTGTCCATGTAAAGCACTATTATCTTCCCCTCTCCCCCCTCCCTCCAGAATACTTTCCAGGAGCTACAAGTGGTAAGGCGAAATCTAAACTTATTCAGAACCCAGATGATGGATTTGGAATTGACTATGTTACGTCAACAGACAACAGTTTATCAGCACATGACAGAGGATGAAAGGTAAAATGATCTTTTAAAAAAAATGAGAGAAAAATACTCTGGCACTTCAGGAAATGTGCTGCTGCCCCTGAAATCAGAGCAAAAAAATCTTACTAGTTTCAATTTGAACAGGGTTGTAGCTGAGTTTTTGCTAAAAACTTGTTTACTCTCTTCTTTACACGTCTTCATTCTAGAGTGTTTTCTCTTGGTTTCTTCTAATCCCTATTTCTCATTAATCGATGGGGTTTTCTTTTTCATCCTTTCTCCAAAGTGATTTTACAGCTGTGGATTTTAAGGATTTTTATCATAGGCTACTTGAATATAGGATATTGAGGGCGGGGGGGGAAGCCTTAAAGATTTTCTGCTTGGATTCCTCCCCCATATTTGTAGTTGTAAATACAGAATGAACATCGTAGCATTCAGATGCTTTTCCAACTTAGAGCGGCCACTGGGTAGGCTACAGATGGCATTCCTATTCTGTGTCTGTGTGTTTGTGCTCACCATGAGTTACAGCAGTAGCTGATCTGGAACAATTTTCAAAACTGCTTATACATTTACTTTACTTGAATCAGCTCTTGACTAATCACTTTAAAAGTAAACATGTTTGAAATCAGTTGGCCTTATTAGACAATGACGTCTTGGCCAAATTGTAGCTGCGACTGCTTGGGAATCTAGAACCATGCAGGAGAAATAATACGCGATCACTGTGTTGCTCCATGATTTTTGTTGTTACTGGTTTTAAATTGGATTTGATTAGATGTATGTATAAATGCCGATTTCTTCTGCTTGCATATATTTAAGCATTTAAAGTTAAGATATTTGGAGAATATTCTCTGCTATACTATGTTGTTTAGTTTTCTCCATGAAGTGATATCTATTTTCTATAAATGGAGAAAGACTTTTGTTCCATCTAGGCATTCAGCTAATTTTTCTATGAAAGAGGAATTTTCTGTGTTCCACTTTGAATTCCCTTGTATGAAGTCCTTTAGTCATGGGACTCTCCTTCTCAGTTCCCCTTTTGTGGTGTGCAGCTGAGTGCAGTGAATACCCTTGTTCTTTTTGTGATGGACTTGGTATAGATATGAAGCTGATCAGCTACAGAGCTTGAGAAAGTCTGTGCGCATGGAGCTGCAGGAGTTAGAGATGCAGTTAGAAGAACGTCTGCTTGCTTTGGAAGACCAGCTGAGAAGTCTGCACATGTCTTCACCTTACAGACCTCAGACACACATAGTAAGTATTACTTTTGCAACAATATTATGTTTTCTCAGTGTAATGTTAATAACTCATGAATGTTAAAATTCTTACAGTGGGATGATATCTGGGGAATCTAATAATGCCATTGTATATTGTCAGGGGTCATATTTTATTATTTTCAGTCAATGTTTCATCTTGGGGAGAAGGTGTGTGAATAGAGACAGACCTTGGTGTTAATACGTATCATTACGTATCTTCTGGGGTTTTAAGTCTGAGATTTCAGACCTCTTCTGCCACCGCTTTCTTCTTTTTCCTCATCGTGACCCTGAATTTTCACAGTTTTGGTAGGTAGTGCTCATGTCTAAAATCTTTGAGGGATGGTGATGGTCTTCCTGGAGTTTCCCTACACTGATTTTCTTACTTGTGAAATGAGGGCAGAGAGATGAGAAATGTGCAGTGTTTCTGTCCCCAAAAATGGAGTGTGCTTTCCCTCTAGCTCTGCCAATCCACTGAACAGAAAAACACGAAAATCCAGTTGTCATCTTCAGTTTTTTCCTCCATTGCCTTTTGTAGCTCCTTCAGATGAATGTGTGGCTCCCCACCAAACAGTGGGAGAAGCTCTGCTCCCACAGATGCTCCCCAAAAACAGAAGAGAGGCAACAAAAAAGACATTTGCATATGTTTATCGGTGGCATGGCAATATACTTTCCTTTTTCATTCAGCAGAAGGCTATTCCTCTTTTTTTCTGCTGCAATTCTGTCATCAGCCAAACAAAAGCAACACAGACGAAAAGTATCATATGTTCTTCCTGGGTTTCATTCCTCTTTCTTAGCCATTCTTCCTCTGTAGAAGCAGCACAGGCACAAGCCGCATTTTCCTTTCAGTATTTTGTCATGGGAAAAAAATTGAAACCCAAGAACAGGAAAATATGGTATTACTGTGATCCCAAGCCAAACTTGCATTCTTTGAACCGTATAAATATCTTTTTATTTGTAAATCCTTTTATAGAAGAGGGTCAGCTTTAAAAATGACTGAAATAAACTTTCTCCAACCAGCTTTGCTTCCTGTTTCCAAGTTTCTGCTTTTACAGAAAGTTGTCTGAGACATAGCATATTTATACATTAGCTTCTGGCAGTGCTAAAAAAATCCTCAATGCATTAACTTGACTTAATTTTTCAGGGTATGTATGGAAGCAGAAGTGCTGACAATCTATCGTGCCCTTCTCCATTGAATGTCATTGAACCAGTAAGTAATTGTTGTGTGCTGTACGTTTTACTAAGAAAAAGAACCAGGAAGGGATTTCTTAAAAAACGATTGCAGGAGATTCATTTTACACATAATCTTGTAAATACTTTACTCACTCGAGTAGTTCTTTTGAGAACAGCTGCATTTTCCATTAAGCAAAATTAGCCATAGATGTAAGCAGCTGTGAAGCCTTATTTGTTTTTAAGAGGAATATGTAGAAGTGAGATGTTGTTTGCATTTAGTTGATGATACAATGACTACATGGTGAGTTTTGTAGGGAAAATTATTTCTTATTTTTCTGTATATTTTATGTTAGGAGTCCTGCGTAAGCTCCAGAACTACTGAAAACAAGTAGTTCAAAGACTGCAAAAAGAAAAGAACAAACTTGACTTGTTTTAGCAGAGAAAAACAAAATCAAGCCTTTACGTGTGCCTCTGTCAATGGCTCTGGCAGGATGCATCCGTATTGCAAAAGTCAGTGGCTTGGGGAACCGCCACAATTCATATTTATGTTGGCTTTCAAAAAAGCCCATTCGTTTTTATGATCTTCTTTGTTGCAATCATAAAGGCAAAGCATATATTTATTTTATAGCTGTATTTGTTACATGGAGGGAATGAGTAAGTGATTGAATAAATAACAAGAAAGCATAGTTGTGTCTGTATCTGACTTTTTAATATGCCTATTCAGGACTGTTTCTTTTCTGAATCCTCAGGTCTCCGAACTTATTCGAGAGCAGTCATTTCTGAAATCTGAACTGGGTTTAGGACTGGGAGATCTTGGACTGGAAACTCTCCCAGCAGAGGGTACAGAGTCTGTATTCTCCCATGGAAACTCCGATTCCTCTTCGGTGTGCTCGGGTCATGCAGGTAGAAAAGCTGGTGTTGGATCCTCTGAACTAACAGGAAAGTCTAAGGGTCAAAGCAAGAAGCTATACCGAGCCTCTGTTGCCTTAACACCAACTCCCCCGGTGAGAGCAGGTGTGGGACAGCAGGTGGAAAGCTCTGAGGAGCTTGTGGACTCCAAGCCAGAGATGGAGCAGAAACTTGAGAAAGTCCCTCTCGTGCCTTCGGTTGATGACATCCACAAAAGCGTGGAGCAGGAGGAGCTGCAGCAAGTCATACGGGAGGTGAGGAGGGAGAGGCTGAAATCCAAAATATTTGAACAGTGTTTACTGAAATCTAAAGACAGACTAGCTGTGACTCTTGGCCACAGGGGTTTTCTCTTCCCTCTCAAGCCGAAGCTCCACACTGTTACTGTCCTATTTCTAAAGGCTCAGCACTTGTCACCTGGTGTTCAGCTATGGTTGTATTACTGTGTTAAGCAGCAGTATTTCAGATTCCCAAGTGAAAATTTCTCTGTCATGTTTGCTTGCTAAAATGACAGATTGGAGTTAATTTGAAATACTGTTTCTGAAACAGTAAATGTTAATACTTTCCCAGTCCCTCTACCCCAAACCACTAAGGACTGTAGGAGTGTAAGTGAAGCACACTGAAGTCAGTTGACAACTTATTTCAGACTTTAAGACTGATGTTGGACCAATGCTGTTGGACTAGTTCTGCTTGCAGGCAGTGAAAGTGAAGGGTGCTTGGCTATTTTTCCTGCAGGCCAGGTTAAAAACCAGGACTAAAGCTGCATGTTTTGTTTGTCAGTGACATGACAGAAAGCCTTATGGCAAGTAATATAAATGGGAAAGGGAAGCAAAGAACTTCTTGTTCTCAAAAGCTGTGCCTGTGAGAAAGTGGAGAAAGTTCTGTGCTGTGAGTGCACAGCAGAGGGGGATGGGGAACCTGTGGGTTTTATTCCTTCTCCTTCACCTGAGAGGGAGCACTTAGCCTTTGGCTGAGGGTCACTGTCCCTTAGTCTTCTTTGGTGTGGCTCTGCCATAAACCCCTCAAAAGGCCAGGAGAGGTGTCATGCTCAGGAATGTACAACAGGCCAGGCTGTAACAGTGCGGTACCATCCAGGTCTGCTTGCTTTGAGGCTGTGAATAACTGGAACCAGCTTTGCCTTAGCTTTGTTTTTAAAACAGATGAGAGGTGGCCGCTCATCTCGCAATAAAACATCAGCTGTGATTGCAGAGAGATCTTTTGCCATGCCTTCACCTCTCTTCTCTCTGTGCAGAAAGAGGCAGACTGTTCTGGACCATAAGGTATCCTTTTACTCATTGTCTGACCGCAGGATTCTGCCATTTCTGTCTCTGCAAAGCAGAGATGTTTTCTTGACTGACTCACTGTGGGCTTTGCCGTGCGGAGGCACTTTACACTTGCGCAGTGAGATTTGTGAAGCAGTAGAGCATTACTAAGGAGCGTTCTGATAGAACATGATGGCTGGAAGCATATGAAGATACTTACTTTTTTTAGCTTTGGGTAACTCTATAAATAACTAGAGCTGAGAGCACAAAGCATAATGCATAGCCGCAAGCATTAACAGTGAGTGAACTGCTGCTGTTAAAAGAAGATGCAGTTTGGCAGCGAGGTGAAATGGAGACCAGCTTTCAATAAGTAGCCTCACAATGCTGAATAGTGCTTCACCCCATCAGTAGCCCCACTAGAGTCAGTGGGATGAGTTATGGAAAGTGGCATTATCCTGTGGAGGGAAGGGTACTGCAGTCAGCTTGCGGGGAGGTACCACCAGACAGATGACCTCATCATTACTGTGTTCAGCATTCAGAACCAAACACCCTCTGGCCATCACTGGTCCTTGCAGTGGAGCTTGTGATGCTACAATTTTGGACCTCTACTTTGAAAGCAAAGGAATGAATGAGGTAGGGTGGCAAGCATTCAGTTTTTAAATGTCTCCCCCCGCCACCCTCCTGCTGTTGTAAAGTTGCTGGAGTAAAGTTGGATGGAGTCTTGGGAAAGGCCTTGTTTTGGAGATGTCATAAAATATTTCCAGACACCCTGAATTCTCTCTATGGTCCATTTTTTTCCTTTCATCCCTTTTAAAGCTGTTCTTTGCCTAATGCTGAGAGAAGGCTTGCACATGAGTATTTATCACACCTTGCACTTTGCTGCCATTTCTGACGTGAAGCCAGGATATTGCATTTGTATCATGTCCAGCCCTTCCGTAAAAACCTGCGTGTCATAGGAGTGGTGTTGTGGTGGAGGATTGCTAAGAGAGAAACTGAGAGACAAAGGTGAGAGCTGTAATTCAAATGTACTGTAAAAGCAGCAGAGACAATAAAGGGAGCTGTAGTCAAAGTACAGAGTTATTTCAGTCAATATTTTCTCTGAAGTTAGCCTGTGTGAAAGTTCCTCTTTAACTTCATTAATGGATAGCACATAAAGATGTGTACTCTTTGCACAGAGATTGTTCTTTGGGTTGTGTGACACTGAGGACATTGTAATGCTGAAAGAATCTGCACTGAACTGAGAGGCTACTATTCAAAGATGAGTAGTCAGCAAATAATTGAGCTTGACTCACTTCGTAAATGTTTGAGCACACAGAGAGATTGTCCCTCAGTGTAACTTCGTTGGCAGCCTGTTTCGGATCGGCTCTGATTCTCAGCATGAGCAGTTTTGCAGGTCAGAATGAAGATACATTGGCTCAAAGCACCTGGTAGTTTTTGCGGAGCCAGGATATGCTATTAAGTACTGGTCAGGAAAATCTTTTGTATTTCATAAGAGCTAAAACAAAGCATAAATTGAAATATGTCTTCCTTAAGTAGTTCTGTTGTTAACAAAGGAATTGCAGTTTCGTTGTCAAAAGAAATCTGGTAGGATGCATTCTTGAAGTGCGCACTCACGAATGTTAAATCCTTGCTTATTCCTCCCATTCTCTGTAGCTGCGTGACCTCATGTTGGGCGAAGAAAAGTCAGGCAGTGTTTCAGAATATGCCTGGGTGGGATGTAATGCATGTGAGCTTTGACCTGTAACTATTTGCTGGCATTAAAAAACCCTGTGGTGTTAATTTTTATCGTTAATGGACTAACTCCCATGGAAAAGTACTCAACAATGTGAAACGTTAAGACACCAAACAGCGACCCTCTTGTTATGATGAAAATACAGCCTGACCTCCACTGGAGTACTGCATGAAGCATTTACTGCTTGACTCATAGGTCACAGTGTCGCTAGGAGTGTCACCGGGCCCCTCACTCTGCTCTTCTGCAGTTTAAAAGATGTGATAGTTTAGAAAGCTTTCTCCTTAAGAGCAATGTGGGATTTGTTTTTGCTAACAGTTCTCCATTGTGAATGGCCTTTAATGAAGTTATACTTTAAAGAAATGTCTGATTTTTCTGTCAACATTGTTTTTAGAGGCTGTAATGGATCTTTATGAGACAGAGATGGTTTGATAGAGAATATTCCCTTTTCCATTCAAATCCATGTTAGCTCAGCATGTATCAAAAATGTCTGTTGGTTGTTCATACTTCCCTTGTGCAGGTGTTGGGTTCCTCATCTTGCTATCTTGAGCATAAAAACTCACCAGCTGTTGCCATGAAGAGTGGCACAAG
Organism: Aramus guarauna; assembly: GCA_013400195.1. Taxonomy (NCBI): domain Eukaryota; kingdom Metazoa; phylum Chordata; class Aves; order Gruiformes; family Aramidae; genus Aramus; species Aramus guarauna. Next base: position 122,160 of record VXBL01003799.1, read on the forward strand.
AAGAAAAATAATTCTTTTAATTTTAGAAAATGTGCCTCAGATCAGGAGTATGAGGACTATGAAGAGGTGAAGAACATCCATGTCCAGAATTGCCACTGTGGCAGCATTAGAACAGGCTGCCCAGAGAGGTCGTGGACTCACCATCCCTGGAGGTCTTGAAAAAACGTGTAGACGTGGCACTTCGGGACATGGTTTAATAGCATGGTGGTGTTGGGTTGACAGTTGGACTTCATGATCTTAGAGGACTTTTCCAACCTTAATGATTCTATGATTTCACTCTCAATCAGTTCATTATTATCAGCAACATAACATTACGGTAATGGTAATTCTTTCATAGAGAGAAAGATCACTGGTTTACTGTAGTAAAACTATCTATAAATGTGGTGCTGTGCTATTAATGCAATATTGAATATTAGTGTTGTATCAGTGTAGTATATGTACCATAAATGAGTGGGTGCTCTCCTCTTTCAAATGATCAATTTTTCATTCAGCTGCTAAAAATACCGGTAGAGCACTCATTGACTTACTTCAGTCTTCTGTACGGAGGGAGCCTTGGCAGCAGGTTATGTCCTCTGCAGAGTAAATGGAAGGTGCTCCTTGCCCTAAATCATTTGTAATGAAAAAGGCAAACATTGGCAATTGTCGTGACACACGCATGGGACTGAGTCACTGCAGGAATTGATGCCGTGCTTGTCACGCAGGAATGACCTTGATGAGTGTGGAAAGGAGGAGGGAGGCAGTGGCAGTGGGAAGAAGCAGCGGAGGGTGGCCTTGTTGTCGTCCGGGCGGGAAGGTGAGAGGCACAGGGCTCAAGTGATCCACTAAGGTCAAGCCAGAAGTTGTTGGAAGAGCTGAGAATAGAACAGGAGCCACTTCCCTTTCGGTCTCCACCTTGCCACAAGACTGTCTGTCATACTAGACCATTTACTTGCTAATTCAGGAAGCTTTTATCGGTTTTCTTTGGAAAGTGAGGTTTATTTTTGTCTATCGGTCGAGAGAAGGGCACAGAATGACTGTTTTGTAGTGTACTCGCAGACCCACCCTGTGTGATACTGGAGAAGGAAGGCAGAGAGCAGAGCAGGGCTCTTACCACAGTGGTGTGCCGCACAGCCACGGTGCTGTTTCCCTGTGCCAGCGTTTCTAAAGCCCTTACTGCATTGACAGGGGTCCTAAAGCTTTGTCCGTCTGTGTGTGCATCGGCATAGACATCCTCAGGACTTGTGGCCGTCGGTATGCCAGGTCCTGTTACACACCGTTTTTTCTTTTGTCAGTTAATCAGCAAACAACCCAACTGGAAACCTGTTTCCCAATAATAGTATAGTCTCTGAATATCTGCTTGATGCAAAGTAGGAATGAAATGAGGAACTTTGCCACTAATGGTTTAGGGATTGAGTTGCTTGCCAATGAGAACAAGGGATAAATAGCCTGTTGCTAATGCTACTGCCACCCTTCTGACGTTGTTGGTTAATCCTTTTGACGCACCAGGAAAAGGGGAGACTTACAAGAATAATTGCAAGATGTTCATCAAGATCATGAGAGGGCTACACAAACGTGACAAGGCTGTTGGGAAGGCTGGGTTTGAGTAAATATTATTCCCATGGTATTGTTGGGCCATCAGAACACGAAGGGATTTGTTACTGGCAAAACTGGGATTAGAAATTTGGGCTTTTTTTCTGGCATCAAGTCTCATGTTCATTACTGCTACTCAGGCACTTGAAAGCTACTTTGAAATGACACTATGAGCAGTATTTTCTTTAGTCTAAGATCAGCTATTCATGCCAGGAAATTGTTTGCCCTTTTCATAAGAGAAAGAAAACTGTTGCTTAACTGGGCTGAGTAGTGCTTCTGTGAGTGACCCGGCGGCCAGGCTCTGGCTCCTACCCCCTGCACTCTTACCATCATCGTACTCCTCTGTGCTTGGAACCGCATCTGACTTGTCAGTGCTTCCCCAGGTGAAGGCCATCCAGAAAATGAGTTGGTGCCAAAGATTTCTTGTACTTGTGAGGAGCCCACATAGTTTTTCTTTATCATGCTCTGCTCCTTTCCGGCATACATGCTGTTTTAGAACTGGATTTTGCCTCCTTTTCTCCTCTTTCTTTACTGTGGCCGTCAATGCTCTGTTCTTTGTTCTAGCCTCAGTCACACTCAGGTGCCTGTGAGTAGTAACTCCTGGGTTTGTTTTACCTAAAACTTAAAGGGCAAATGCTTTGTCACAATCCTATCAAAAATAGTCTTTGCTGGCATAGATCGTATCCGAGGGGCCAACTGATGATGTGAGCAACTGTTGAAGTTCTCTGTTTGTCTTTGCTGCTGAAAGTATGTAATTAGGATTCATCTCCTTTTGATTTGTATGGAATCAGCAGCTCATGTTCATGGACTTGGACCTTTCCTACTGCATAATCCTTTTGTGAGGCAGATTGGTCCTGCCTTCCTTTTCAAGAAGTAATGACTTACGTCCAGAAAGCGGTGCATTTGGGGCACTTTTGATGTGTATATCCTGAAATGCCATTTTCAGAACTTTAGCATAGTTGAAATGTATTTTTTCTTAACATAAAATCAGTAATCCTAGGTGTAAAACACAGATATATTTACCATCTGGAAAAATAAAACTACTTTGGTTTGCATTTATATGATTTGCGAGAACTTTCAAATTACTTACAGTTATTTTTCCAAGAGAAACCCTTATATTTTCCATTTGCATTTTTTTGGAAGTTGACTTTTTGGCATTGTACATTTTCATATGTCAATAATGTCAAACATATCTGCAATATCATTTAGTTTTATCCCTTGGTTATATAACTTACTGACCTTAAAACTTTGGCTAATCCCTTTCAGATCAAGGAATCTATTGTTGGTGAAATAAGACGAGAAATAGTAAGTGGATTGTTAGCAGCTGTATCGCCCCAAAGCAGATCTGCAACTGCAAAACAAGATACACAGCCATGAAACGGGTACTACAGGTAATCTTTGGCAAACTGCCACAACCAGATTTTTTTTTTTTTTTGGTTATATGAAATATCATTATTAACTTAAGCCTTGTTTTGTTTGCATTTTCCCCTTGAAGCATAAGTGATCAAAATGGAAGTTCATTAAATACAGAGGTTACTAATAATCCTGCATAGCTTTGGAAATGCATCTGGTTTATAGTTTGGCCCATTCTATCATCAGCTTTCATGCAGTGGTCCTGGATTTTTGGTATTGGTGTGCTCCATGATGACTTCGCATGTGAATGCATTGTGCAAGAGGATTTCTGTAGTTTGCCTGCCTTAGATATGAATATTATCAAAATATATACTTAAGCATAACAAGCAGATGTCTGAAAATCTAATTTAGATATTTGTCTTGCTTTTTGTTTTCTGTAAGGTTGGATGTAGTCCGAAATGCTGTGGGATTCTGCTTTGGGCGGCATACGCTGGCGAAAGTGTCAAGTTATTTTTGCTTCAGGAGATGTTAAAGCTGCTGAGATAGGCTACTGTATTCGACGCTTGGTTCTATGATGTGTATCTTTCCTTGAGGTCATCTATAAAGACTTAGACACTTTAACTAGTTCATTACTTTACTTAAAACATCAACAAAACTGTGGCTCTCTGAAAGGTCTTGTATTTATTTGTATGTCTGTGTTGTAAATTTTTATGTAGCTAATTTCTTTGTTTAATGATGCATCATGAAACTTGAAGATTTCCAGACGTAACCAATTTATAAATAACACACACGCATTCAGCCTAGCTTTTTTAAAAAAAAGAAAAAAAAAAAAAACACAACAAAAAATGCCCCAGAAACACTGACCTCTGTGAGGTATTTACTGTGCAATAACTGATCCACTTTAAGAGCTTGAAACAACCAATAATGGTTTCCACTGCTGTTACTTAGTGCCACTTCAAAAGAAGGAAAAAATCCTGATGTAAAGATTGCTGTTAATTCTTGGGGCGGTTACTATTAGCAGAGTGGTAGGATGGCATGAGGTTACTTAAAACTACTTAAAGTTCTGACACTGAAAGCCTTATCTTTGTTTAGAAGACAACTTTTAATTAATTTTATTTACTTCCTTACTGTTTGCCCATCCCTCTATACAGAAGTGCCTTATTTTAAGCACTGGTTTTTGTCTGCGTTGACTGTTCTCAGTCACACCAAGAGAAGTTCTCTTCTGCTTCATATTAACCAAAATGCAATGAAAGTACTGATCTTCTGAAAGCAATTAGGATGTGCAACTGGGAACGGATGAACGACCTTGCTTGTATTATGGGGAAAATGGAAAAAAAATCTCTTTTCCTTCCCCACCCCTCACTGAGTGTATTTTCAGTTAGCCTGGTGAACATGCATTTGTTCCAATGGAGCAAATTGGAAGTCATTGGAGGTGTTATGTGGTCAAATAGACATTTAGTGGATATGTAATATCCCGTTTTGCTGTGCTTGGAATCTCTTTACTCCTTTGCCATTTCCGTCTACTAAAACTCCTTACACTATGTCAAGGTCTTTAATCAAAAATAGTTTCAGATATAACAATATTATATGAAAAAGTTTATAAGATTTTAAATTGTGTTAGGAAGACACACAAGGGCTGATTTCTTAAGTAAAAAGTGTATATTAAACCAATAAAATATTTATTTTGCCTATAATCTGTGTCAGTGTTTTTCATTGTGCATGGTTTACTTTTAAGCAAAGTAAGTAACACAGATTTGATCAAATAGTACGCAGAATGGGCAACAGCAGAAAAGCTTAGGACTTGGGTTTTCAAAAGCTTTCAGATGTGCAGGGGACACTTTGGAAGCAGGAGACATAAATTTCAGAAATGTTGGCACTTAAAACCAAACTTAAAGTTGTTGGCTCCTGTTGCAACTCCAAGAATTGGGTTGGTCTTGACCTCTCCTCAGCCTTTGTCCCTGTGAGTAGAGCCAGAGCATTCTTGAAATCCTCATCCTACCTGTCTAAAAGTTGAAATATAAGCTCCGACAGCACTTACGCACAGCAGCCCGTATGAGGTGGTAAGCTGCAGTAGGTTTCTGCTTTCCTTTGCAGCTTGCATGAGTCCTCAGTTCCAGTCCAGAATGCCACCAGAGACTAACCAGCCAGACCCAAGTGCCTACAACCCTCCTTCACAAATGTGCAAACCCAAAACCTACTCAAACAATCGCAGCAGCAGATGCTCCCCTTGTCCCCCAGCCAGATTAATTAGTGCAGTCGACTGTTAACATAGGTCCTGTGCCCATGTACTCCTCAAAGCGGCGTTCCAAGAAAGGTGGGGCCTGTGGCTCTCTCGGGGCGATGGAGGAAAGCAGTTAAGGTGGCTGTTGAGCAGAGCCTGCCAGCAGCATCCTCTGCGGGTGCGGCAGCCTGGCTCCTCACCGCTTCAGCAAGAAAAGTCACTTGTAGGTAACGTCCCAGAGTGTCTGGGGCACTTCAGCTTGTAGCTTGTAAGAACATTTGATCTCAGCAATGCAGAGTCTAATGTTTAATATTTCCTGAGAAATGAAAAATAGTGCCAATTTTTCATTCCGCTGATGGAAGGCAGATTTGTGAGGTTCTGGCGTAATTTAAAATAAAGACATTTCAAAATGACATTTCTAAAAACTGTACTGAAACGAATAAATATACAAGCACCTCTTTTTCCATGATCCTTATAACAGATTTTTGCCATTCTTTAAGACACTTCCAGCTCGTATTTTCTGAGTGACATTTATCTAGATACAGGAATGAATGTCTATAAACTCCTGTTTAAAAAACAAACAAAATTGTAGTGCACTGCTGTCATATAAGTTCAGCTGAACTGGTATCAACCTCTATTGACAATTCAGCCTTAGGAACGGCTGTCATTATTTTTGGACACCTAACCTGGGTGGCTTGCCCTTTAGTAATGTCAATTCAGCTGTAATGATTTTCTGAGCATGAATGGTTTTTCTTTTGTTTAATGATTGAAACTGCTACTTTCCTAACAAATTAGTGTTGTCTTATTTTCTGCCAGCCTGCAATTTGATATGGATTGTATGAGATTAAAATGGCTTTATTAGTAGCTAATAAACATTGGTCAATCAAATTTGCTGCGAATAAAGCCGGCAAGTAATGCCAGAGAGATTTTGGATGCTCTTCTAGACTTCACTGTGATAGTGGTCTTTGTGGCTGCCAGTTGGCTGCAGCAATGTAAAGCCACGGGGTGGATTTTGGAAACCCTAAGAGCTAGCTGTTTTCTGTGGGTACAGGACAGTTACATCCCTGTTGGTAGCAAAACAGACTCGTCTTTAGCCTGCTGCAAAGCAACGCGTGCCTCTGGCACAGCTGGAATCCGGCAGAGGTTTGGGAGCCTAGTAGTTGGAGATTTATCTGTTTTTTTTTTCTTTTTTAAGGTGAGTAAAAGCCTGTTTCTAACCCCCATTATTGCAGCAAAAAGCTACAAAAATGACCTCTGCTGAAATGTGGAGACATCTCAGCGTTCAGCAGCTGGAGGCAGTAGCTGGAAAGGCAGGAGCAGCCCCCGCACCGCTTGGGTTGGCGCTGTGATGGTGCTGCTGCCGCTTGCCCACAGCACCGTGTGCGTGAGACCTGAAAAGGAAAGGACTGAGGATGGCCACGGACCCAGCTACGTGACCGGGGGTGAGTACACAGGAGGAGAGGCCCCTGCTCTTGGTAGTGTCTGCAACGCGGTTTGGAAAGAGCACTCAGAGTGCCCCTGTCCTACCGAAAGAACCAATAGGCTCTGGAAGCTCTTTCAGGCACTTTTGCTGACCGTGGACCTTCATAGAGGGAAGGCTGCCCTGTATCTTCTGCTTTCTCCAAAATGTGTAGTGTGCAAGCCCTTGGCAGACGGCTTTTAGAAGGCGAGAGATGCCCCAGATGCTTCAAGCTGTGCTTTTCCTAAAGACTGGTTTGCTCTGATTGCTGTCTCTTTTAAGGTGAGAATTTAAAGCCTTGCTGATACAGCCCAACCACTGATGCTCACCAGTGCTCCTCCACTGAGTCTGGAGGGGCAGCGTTTGTACTGCCTTCAGATTGCGTGTACTGCTGAGCAAATGGCTTACGCTTGCAGTATAGTGTAGGTCAGAACATTTTAATCCACTTACGTCACAGATGAATCTGTTTCAATGAAACCGGCGACAGGGAGCTACTGATTAGGGAAAGAGAAGAAGACCCCAATTTGGAAACTGAAGTAATTCAAGCCATGATGAACAGTGTAAAACAAAATCATGCCTGAACTACTGGAAAATTGCTCTTTTGGAGTGTATTTTCAATAGAGAACAAACCCAAAACTCTGGAACTTGGAAGATGTCATAAAATAGAATAACTGCTGGTTAGATGGCTTCAGTCCAATGCAATGCTTTCTTCTGAATTAACATGATAATGTCAAAATAATGCATGATTTTGTTTTCAGAAAAAACAAGAAACTCATTATTAACTTGGCATAATGCAAATTTACTTTGATATTTCATATGTGGTTGTAGATGTGATAGTAATCTTTCATATTCATGCCATAGAAAATGCACAATATTGTTACAATAAAAGTTGTAACAATGACAGACAAGACAATTTAAAAAAAAAAAAAAGAAACAAAATCACTTGATAATTCCAAAGAGCTTGTATACCAGGCAATTCTGCTCAGATGCTTGCCGAGTGATGGTGATTATTATATACAGAGACATCTTTCTCTTTTTTTGACAGGGTAAAAGGGAAAAGCCTGGACAACCGTTAAGTAATTAAATGATAGCAATGAGAAGGCAGCACAATGGAAAGCAAGAATTGCCTCAGTGAGTGCGTATCTGTTCTGCTTACTGTGAAATCTTTGGTACAGATACCTGCTTTCACAGGTATTTCTAAATTTCTGAGTCTTTGTATAATAATGTAGAGTTTCTCATTTTTTTATGTTCTACAGCAGTTGCTACAACATACTAGGGTTTTAGAGTCAATTTTTTTAAGAAAACATCTACAAAAATATTTCTGTTTAGTTTTGTGTGTTCAGCTTTAGTTTTAGATTTTGTTTTAAAAGTATCATAAAGACAGGGGAAGTGATTTTGAAGGGCAATGTCCTGTACTAAAGATTGAACAATGCAGGTTTTAAATATGACCTCAATAAATTAAGTATTGTTATTATTGGGGGGTGGGGGGGGGTAAGGGGGCATGAAAATTTACATCCAGTCATATTTTTGCACTGGCATAAGCGATGGAAAAAAAGCTTAGCAAAGGGTTTGATTATTCTTAAGTCCAAGGAGCATAGCAGCACAGGCTCATGAAACACTGGGTTTTGTTGCAGTTGGTAACATAAGAGCAGCCATGGCAGATGAACCGAAAGTCCATCCTGTTCAGTATCTTCACCCCCACAGTGGCCAACAGCAAATCTGCTGTTTAGGAGGAGCGTAGCCCGAGGGGAGCATGGGGAGCATCTCTGGCTCAGGGATTTCCTGGCCAGCAGTAGTATCCTTGATGGATTTCTTTTCCGTGAATGTATCTATCTACTTTTCTAGCTCATGTAAAGTTTTGGGGTCCACAGCATCCTGTGGTGATGAGTTCCACAATGTAAGCACAGCCAGCATGGAGAAGGTTTTTTGTTTGAACCAATCCCTGAATAATTTTGCATGATGCCTTCTAGCTGTGCTGCTGCCTTCAGGCCCTGTGGGGCTGCAGAGAGGGCACAGCCCAAACTGGGGTTGCCCTCAGCTCCTGGCTTGTCCCTACTCATGAAGTAGCCCCATTCCTGCTGCTCCCAACACCTGTATAAGACATAGCAAACAAATGTGCCCCAGCCACCTTCTCCAGGTCACCAAAGCTGGGACAGCCCCTCCAGGTGTGCCAGCTGCACGGGTCCGGCCGACTGCATTGCTCCCATGTGGGTGCTGCAGACACCGTCTTGGGGGGTGCTGTGACTTCTCTAGGCATAGCCTATCCTCTGAGGTGGAGGAGGAGGCAAGACAGAAGGGAAATCTAAAGAGTATCAAACTAAAAAAAAAACCAGAATTTAAAAAACATATTCTGAATTTGACATACTGAGCTTTTATAGCTCAGTTGATAACTTTCCATTTTTAGCCTGGTAGCATGTGTTTGTACACTGAGTTTTCTAACTCAGACTCTGAAACTGTAGAAGTTCATGCCTTGTTCAGCTTCTCTGTGATCTGTCTTTTAACTATTGTTTTTAAAAAAAAGTGCAGTAGAAACTCAATTTTATATTTCAATTGTTTAATTCAATAGTATAGTCATTTTTTGCATTAAAGATTTAATATAGAAAAAATATAATTTAATTCTGAAGTCTATGTAAACTGCCAACAGTAGTTTTGTTTATTGAAAAATATATATTTTTCAATAAAAATAGATTTACCCTGTTCTTGGTAGGGAAGCAAATTCTAGCATGACTTCCTGCTGAAATACCTTCTTCAAACCCGTACCAGAATTTGGTTTCTGCAGTATTGAACTATAGTCCATATTAACCATAGATCTTTTGACTGTCTAATCAGCTTATGTCCTGTTAATGCAGCTCATGTCCTCTGTTTTGGATGTGTATGCTCTATGGATAGTAGTGGATAGCACCTACCAGTAAACGTCTGTACATTACTTGACAGCGTAGAGAGCTGCGAGTCCCAGAGGAAGACTTGAATAGATAGTATCTGTTCTATGTCCTCAGATAAAGGTAACTTTAAAGTGATTATGATTAAAATTATACTGCTAAGGAATGATTATCTCAACTAAAGAGACTGTATAAATAGAAATAGCTGCATTTTTTGCTTATCTAGGCTTTACGAGTCTATGTATGTAGTTAGTCCGTAAGCGTGTCCAAGCCTGCTGCTCAATGGACGAGTATTGGCGAAGGAGGTTTGGGTGAGGCTGTGACTAGGCCAACAGCTCTCGCTGAATGTCCTACCAACTCTGTCGCTGCTCAACAAGACTTTCTGTTCTTCTTGACCTGCCTGCGGCAGCACTTACTACTCATGAGACAAATGTGATTCGCTCTACGTTCTCCCACCCTTGCAGATTTTAAATTCTTCACATTTTCTGCATATAAATAGCAAACGGTGTTTCCAGCAGTTGAGTGGGAGCCACCCTGATTGCAACACCTGTATTTAGCTATTCTGAAAGGAAACTGCCAAGGTCATTTTGAATATGTCTTTGTTCACTCTTGGAAGGCTTGCATGTGATTTTAGCACCTATGAGCAATGCCCAGGAGAACCTGTCCTTGAACACAGACAGTGTGCACAGCAGAGACTGTGTCCAGCATTCATGACCAACGCCAAGAACTGCGAAACTGATGCCTCCCCATGGACAAAGGCAGTGAAAGAAAAAAGTTTGTCAGTTTGTTAGAACAGGGCAGAAGGAAGGGGCACACTAAAGTCCCCTTTGGCTGTAGCAGAAAGCCAGTGAGCAGCAGGCGGGCAGCAATGTGCTCTGCCACGTTTCTTCCCTCCATGCTGCTGGGGCTGCCCAGCAGTGTACTGAGCAGATGCTGGCATGAGGAGAGGTCCCAGCCAGAGAGCCTAGGTAAAGCATGGATCAACACCTCTTTGCAAAGGTTCTCCCATATCAGTGGCTACAATGGGGATTAAAGTTACATCCTAAGAGACAGGCTGGAAGGAATGCCACTTCCAAGCTGAGTCTTTGCTCTGTGAAGGCAGCCTGGTGGGTCAGAGAAATGTAACTGAATGCTTCTCTGCATCTGCACTGGTGAAATTAGGAGCCAAAGCCTTAAGTAGGTTGGCTTCACAAGCAGCTCCAGCTCTCTGTCCTCTCCTTGCCAGACTGATGCTGCAGTAGTCCCTGGGCACAGCGGAGAAGCTGAGGCAGTTCACAGCCACAACAGAAATTGTGTAAGGAGAGCGCAGGACAGAGACCCTTGAATTCCCTTCCTGGCAGCCTCTCTCTTTGGCTGGGAAAAACAACCAACCAACCTCCCCTAACACAACAGGAGAAACCTCTCAAGCAGGAGCTGTGCTGAGAATCATCTGATAGCTCCTCACTACAGTAGAGTATATAAAAAGGCAGTGCTTCCTACTCGAACCTACTGAATGACGTAGGAAGGAAAGATCTTAGACAGTTATTATTATTTTGTCTTCCATGACAGTTTTAGCTGAATCATGAAGGAATTTGAAACATTGTGGGGAGTGCACTAAAAAGAGAAGATGAGCTAAAAGGATTTGGCAATACTTAAATGCATTTCAGCTCTTCCCCAGACTATGATGCAGTCTATAGAAAATGCAAGCACACTTTGCCCGGAGACATCTAGTGCTGCAAATTAGGTGTAAGAGCGAGCTGATGTAGTAATCCTGAAATGCGATATCCCAGTGTGCTCTGAAATATGCCTCTTGTACTATTTTAAAAATACTTTTATTGTTATAGTGCATGTGAAGATTGCTGGGCAGCCAGCTCCAAATAGGCACAGAGAGGAGAGCTGCAGAGGCAAGTATCTCCACGTCGCATCGTTGGTGGGCCTCTCTCCGAGTGCAGCAGCCCCATTAAGGATTTGTCCTTGTGTCTTGTCCTGTCCTGTCGCTGGTTTGTCTCTTCATACGATTGTTGAGGGTTTTTTCTCAGACACCGTTGCTAGCAATGACTTGGAGACGTGATTCCTTTAGACAGCAATGTCCAGCAATCTAGAGCTGAAATGCAGCTCTATAATCCTTTGAGCATTTAATGTTTTAATGGTTTTTCCCTATCTGAATGTGTTTTTCAACTGACTTTAAAATTTATATAAGAAATTTTAAGCCTTTGTAATGAGAATTTTAGCTCCTGCAATACAGTAACATGCACTGTAATAATAGTATAATGCAATACATGAAGTTTCCTAGACAGCTATGATAGATATTTTATAGCAAACAGTTTTTCCATAGAGTAACATGATACTTAAAATATACTATTTATTAATATATATAATAGCAAAGCAGCTGCACCATTGCATGTTTTCTGGAACTGAGAAAAACAAAAATTATTTTCTTTCAAGTCTGAAAATTTATCAGAGAAAAGCCACAACTTCAGATCCCCCTGTATGTCCTCCCCACCGGGTGTATCCTGTGTATTTATCTGCCATGTCTGAAGCTGTCATTGAGGTTAATGTCACGTCTATTCATGAAGGACTTGTGAAATTGGATAATTAGACTGTCCTGAAAACAACTCTCTAATTGTCCTTAGTGAAAGCGGCGTGTGCCTCTCTCACTTCGGTGTCTTAGACTCCTAGTTGTACCAGCAGAACTGCTGCGGTTGCACTCTGGCTGTAAAGCAAATTGTGAGCTGTATTTGTAAGAATAGCGAAGGCGTAAAGGTGATTGTATGAAACACTGAACATCACTATTCTGTGCGTCTCTTTCATTTGTTGTGTTAAATGAAACGGCATTTCACCTTAGCACTGAAAATACTCAGGACTCAGCCTGAGAGGGCCCAGGATAACCTGGTCTTGGGCCCAGCCTCGAGCACCGGTGGGCCCAGGTGTCTCCAGAAGTCCCCTCCAGGGACCCTTCTCGGGTTCTACAATTCTTAGTTAATGCCACCTAAACTATCGCAATAAACCTAGTGGGAGAATTGCCTGCTGCTAGCCATCAGCTGGAAACCATTGTGGTACACAGTAGTTTTGATTTGGGCGAGGAGGGAAATTTCAGCCCTCACTGAGAGTTATTTCTGATCATGGAGTCAACTGAGTCTTTGTCTTTTAGTGTATTCTCACCTCTGAGCTTTATCAGGTTTGTCATAAACCAACTGGCCAGTGTGCTTGCCGCTGTTCAGCAATGCCCTGGTATTCTGATAATGTGTTAACAATTTTCATTTGTATAAATCAAAGGAAAATGAATATTCCTGACTTGCTGATTTATTCTGCTGGGTATGGCCTGTGCGTTGCTCTTAACCATGATCCCCACTCCTTCCTCCACTGGCACAGGTGGGAAAATACTCAGTGACTCTGAATAAGCCTGTGATGAACTGTGAAAATCCTTAGTGCTTTCAGTGGCCTGAACGAGGAATGCATTTTGAAATTCCTCTGAGTTTTGGTGATGTCCAGCCTCACCTCTGAATGCAGCTGCTTCTCTGTTTCCTTACGGCAGTCTGTCAGGGGCAGACTCGAGTTGTTACTCCTCTCGGTGAACTTCATCTGTTTGCTCTTCCTTCTGGCTGGTTGTGTTTCCCTTCCCTGTTGAGGGAGTTCCCAGGCCCTCCAAAAACCTGACCAAAATGCACTTTCTCTCTGCAAGTGGCCTCCTCCCAGGTAGAGCTGATCCTGTGACGGGCTGGGCCAGCCTGGGCTTCCCGCTGCACCTCATTTTCTCTTTCTTCCCCCTCGGTGGCAGAGTGCGAGAGGAGAGCGGCCCACGCTTCGGCTCAGAGCTAAGCTTCCAGCATAGCCCTTTGAACGGGCATTTTCTGTCCGGGGACCCCCTTTTGGCATCAAACACCCCTCTGTCGTTGGAGCTCTGCTGTGAGCAAAGGGGTACGTTAAGTCAGTGGTCGCTGTGTATCGTTTCATTTGCTTCTTTTGAGTTAAGGTGAAATGAAAAGGGAATATCAATTATGTTCACCCAAAGGTGCTATTGGTATGGTTGACCAAATTCTTTTCCTGGTCTTGGAAGAAGCCACAGATTTTGTACCCTGCAGTAGGATTTGGCCCTCTGAATTTTAGCCATCTAAAAGTGAATTAACTAGTTTGAGTCATCTTTACTTTTTCCAGGGTTAATGAAGAGAAAAGGTCATCTCCAGTAAACACTATATTCCGCTTAACCAGGACAGAGTGAAATGCCCTTTGATGTGCCTAGCGTGAGGGAGCACAGGTAGCTGGCTTAAACGTGGATGTTCTCAGTGTCTGAAATCGTGTGAGATGGAGCCCACCAGAAGAGATTGCAGTCTGAATCTGCAGATCCAGCCTAAGGTGCAAACCAACTTAGCACACCAGATAAGCTTCATGAAAGTGCAGGCATCTGTGTAGCATCATCATCAAAAATCTTCCTGGAACAGGTTTAGGAAACGATTTGAAAGAGCAAAGGCGATTGTTTGATAGATGAGAAGAGGAGAGTGGTTCTGGCACACTGTAACAGAGATGGAATTATTGCATCCACCCCTCCTGCTACCTCCACCCCCAAAAATCTGAAAACTTCCTGCTTTGTGTTCATCAATAATTAAGAGCCCATCAGCAATACTCAGAGGGAGCTTGCATTGCACTTCTGAGCAGCCAGTTAGTAATGTACGGTGGAGAGATCCTCTTTTTCAAATCCCAGGGCTCCAAGCCATGCAATGCTAGTATTGCATTTTCAATTAGCTTCTGAGTGAATGCTTGGCATATGTAGAAGTGAACTGGTACACAATTAGCTTATTGTTCCTTTCAGCTTTGTGCTGAGAGGATCTGAAGGACTGCAGAAGACAGGGGAGAGGGAAAAAAAAAATAGCCAAGCCAGCGGCATCTCTGTGGATGTGGACTAAGGGAGTTGCTCAGCTCCGGCAGATTCCCGTGCTAAGTTGGGAGTTACGGCTGTTACTGCGGAGCACGCAGCTGGGCTGTCGGGAGGGCGCCCGGCGAGAGGCACGGACCCGGTCTCAAGCTCCAGGCTCTTCTCTCTGAATCACCTCAGCATCACCATGGAGCCCAACAGCCCTAAAAAAATACAGTTTGCTGTGCCACTGTTTCAGAGTCAAATAGATCCTGAGGCAGCTGAGCAGGTAAGGAAGATGAGTTTCTCTTGGTGGTTTGAGGGAATGGGGTAGGACTGGGGGCATGATATGGGGTGAGAACAGGTAACGCTTGTGGCCTAAATGCTTTTCTAACTTATATTAATATAACTAGAGAGTAAATGCTCTGGAGGTTATAGCAATGTCTGGATACACCCAAAGAGGGAGGAGGATGTGTCCTCTAGCCAGAATAAGGCTTCTTTACCTTGGGTAGCTTTATTCAGTATATATATGTTGTGCCTTTTCTACAACTGGACTTGTGCCCTCATGCACATGCTTCACATGAATACACACTCTCAACAAATAACTAAAGTATATTATTTCTATATAAAGAAAAACATGAAGCTAATAATGGTACCTAAGGGAGATATTGCGCAGAAGACAGCTTTTTACCATGCATTTTAACATGAGAAAATATGAGTTATGTTTTGCACAAGTTATCACTTCAGTTACCTCCTGTCTTTCTCATTATTTTTATACAGTCTTCTTTATGTCATTGTTACTGTGTTTTACATATTTGAAAAATATATCTGCATAGAAATATGCCTGACTTATGTCCACGTTGGAATTACGTGTGTGCTATTTTAGGTTTTGACTCACTCCCAAAACATGCATATACATATAATATATATAGCAATACAGACATCTAAGGAGGAAAAAATATCTACTATTGTGTACAGATATGTGCAGATGCGCATAAAGAAGGACACAGGGAATCTTATGAGAAAAGCTGGATAAATCATAACTAGGTGACCCAGTATATTTCTCCCAGTGCAGGTCCTTCTCAACATTTGCTTCTATTTTGGTAAGTCTAGTTTTAGATGATAGCAGGGGAATATTATAACCTTGAAAGTTCATGTGCCATTAGCTACAAAATTATTTGCACCTTTAGGACAGGTATCTGGTTTCCTGAATATTCTGATGTTGTGTGTCTCTTAAAAGGCAGCCGCCTTTGCCAGAAGTGATGAGTTGTGAGTGACGACTGAATGAAGAAATACTAGAAGGGTGCAGGGGAGAATTGCTGCGGGTCTTCATTTTGCTCATAGGTACTTCTGAGCTGTGAGATTCCATACCTCATGGAACAGTCCTGCCATAAATTCAAGCAGGATGTGTTCTGACGTTTTTCTGAAATCTGTGAGAACCATACGATTAGGATTTCCTGGAATTCCCATGTCTTTTGAAATGCTGTGGTCCAAATTCGGCCCAGTATTTATGGACAGTCCTTTTTTTATGTTGTGAGTTTAATTTCAAGTGCTATACAGTTTCATGGTGGGTGTGTTATGAAATTAAAGTAGTAAATTCTGCTGTCAGCTACAGTTACGCTAATCTGGAATAAACCCATTAACCCCGATGATGTAATTTTCCATTTACACCTCTGAAAGCAAAATTTGAACCCAGCCAAATACAGATGTTGGCTCAGCAACTAAAAAAGAACAAACGCACTGACATTGAGGCTTTGTGTCAGAATGGTTTCTACCTTAAATACTCTTGGTCTCTCTCTTAAATTCAATAGACTATCGATAGCCTGGAGGCTTTAGTGAAGCAACACAAAGCTTTCAATGCAAATGTGTGCATTATAGGAGGGTAGTCCAATATCATGTAGTTCAACCAGTGTTAATGGAACAAAAGTACTTAACCAAATAAAATCTGAATAAGAATCACATACAGTTCAGGATTCTGTATTGATATGTAAAAATCTGTTCTACAGTGCTCTTTGAAAATGTTATTTTGAAAGTCTTAAGTATTGTTTTTCTTTAAAGAACAGTAGTAACACCTCTGGCCACAGTTTAGAAATATCATAAACTCATTGGAATTCATATGTGCAATATCAACTCTCAAGTGCACTTACAAAATATTAATATTAATGGTTGCTTGTGAGAGCTATGACAGGACAAGGTATTTGCACCCATAAGCTCATAAACTGCTGCAATCATTTTCCTGAAGCAAAGCTAAATGTCAAAATTTTAAGATATGACTGATACGTGTCAGCAGCACATGTCCAAAAACTTATTCAAGATGACTGCAAATCCTAAAGGTATTTTGGAAAGTTCTCCCTTCTGCCTTAGCTTTCCATGTACAAGCAGCAGCATGACACTGAACACCGTCAGACCCGACGAGCAGGCAGTAAGACAATGACATGCTGCTGTCCTTTAAATACTTTCTTTTTTAACTTTGCCTGGTCTATATTCAGGAGTGTGCCAGATGGATTTTTTGCTTTGCTTTGGGTGTGGGGCAGTTGGTGAGCCCTAATGATTCTCCTTGGTTTTTGCATGTTACAGATCAGGAAAAGAAGGCCTACACCAGCATCGCTCGTCATCATGAATGAACACATGCCCCCAGGTAAGTGCCAACATACATTCTAAACCATTGAACTTGTATGCACAGGACTGTCTGCAAATTGATTTTATTAACTACGTGGTTTTAAAAATACAGCATTAAATTCATAGCACTACCTATCAAATAGAACAGTTTGGAATAAACCCCATGAATATGTGTAACTCTTGGCCTCCAGATAATGTCAATAATTTCAGGATTATATTCTCCATGTAAATCTTTTGTTGTACGTACAAGGAGAATGTGACCCTGATCCAGCACTTCCATCCACAAACCTTTTCTTTTCCTGGGTGGATACTTTGGAGATCCATGAAGTCTTGGTTTTCTGATCTCTAGAGACACCAGGGTGGCTCCAGGGCTAATTCAACAAAGTGAATTGCTTCTGCAAAACAGGTTGTTTTCTAGTTTTCTGAAGCATGTGATGTCTGTTTTCATTATCCCTTTTCAACTGTGAATACATTATCTTCACGTGAGACTTCTCCCAGAAGATTTTCTATGGGATGGGAAAATTTGAGGTTGCACCATACTTCGTCACATAATTGTGACTTCAGAATGACTCTTTAATAAGCTGTTTAGGGAGTGTTATAAGTGAAAAAGCTCAGCAAAAATGGATTGCAGGAAAAAGTCCTCAAGACGTAATCCCTTTGAAACGCACTACCTACTTTATATCAAACTTTTATTTTCTATAGTGCTCTGCAACATTTTTTTACAGCCTTATCTCTTCATCACCTGAATCTTTTTTTTAAAAGCAGTTCAGGCTTTTTCTCACTGGTGTGTCTCTTAGGTCATTACTGTATGCACTGGCACCTCAGTAAAACAAAACCAACGGCGCTCTATTAGGACCTCTGCTTACTGCACTGTGCTGAGATTCTCCACTTCTGATTAACATCACCAGTAGCTGAAGTTCCTCAGCAAGTGCAGGAAGAAGCATTTGGAGAGCCCTGCTCTTGGGGTTGAGATCATTGCAGCACAGCACAGAGATCAGGGAGGTTCAAGCATGACATATTGCTAAGGTTATATTCCTTTGACACTAAGAGTGACCCATGAGTTTGCTGCAGGGCTAGCCTCAGTTTGGAGAGCAGCTTTCTGGTCTGAATTTCAGGCAGTTAAGCTGTCTGTAATGATGCTTGAAAGATCTGCCTTAGACCAACTTTCCTTACCTTAATGGGATCTGCAGTGTCTGTGTTGCTAGGATTTAATTTAAAGCAAATTCATCTTAACTGTTAATCTCTTTTGCAATTCACTTTGTACGCCTTGTACTGTCATATTTCCTTTTATAAACAGATACCTGGTACAGTACCAAATCAAAACCAAACAGAGGATAAGAACTCTTTTTAATTTACAGGAAATTTTATTTTAAACAAAGTTGTGCATGTCTGTTATCTCCTTTCCTGCAATGTTCATAATAAATCTTTAAATAAATCATTTTTATTATGAGTCAGGACTGCTACAAATATCAGTCAACTTCCACATAAGCCCAAGAACTTGCATATTCACCTTCTTCACTTATTTATATTTACTCATTTAGATATTATCCCCTCTTACTGGATACTAGGAACTAATATCATGGAAGGTATTCCTGGTTAAATTATAATCTTGTCTTGTTTTTTAATTTTCCATCAAATCAGATAAAAATAAAAACTTTAAAAGTACCTTCATTTTCCTACACGTCACCTTGTGGTTTATGCATGAGCATGCATGTGCATATGCCCGATTGATATGCTTGATATGGGCAAGTGCGCACATGTAGCTGTGTAAACCCGCTGAATACACGGACTGCAAAGCCAAATTGGAAAGGCAGACAGTAGCTTTACGATGGAAGAATAAATAGTAAAAAAATCGTTATGGGCTTGATTTTGCAAGGCGCTGTGTGGTTTCTGAAATTATTATATACCTTCAATTTTCAGAGGAGTCAGCTAGTCCTAGGGGCTCTTGACACCTTGCTGGTTAAACTCAAAATGCTATTATCTTATTGGATTTCCCCAGAAATTCAATGGGTTGCTGAGCAATTATTTTTCTCAAAAAATGTTAAATTCACCACTGTAGATGTTTACAGTGAATAAAATAATAATAGTAAGGGTATGAACTTGAAAATCCAGCAAATTGCTTGAGAGGCCTGATTCCCGAGGTCAATGGGGAAAATGAGGAGCACAGAATTTGAGTGATACTGTCAAACCACCTATTAGATTAGAGCTGGACTAGACCAGAATCCTGTCTCTTCAATTTTACCCACTGGAAT
This sequence comes from Aramus guarauna, assembly GCA_013400195.1. NCBI lineage: Eukaryota > Metazoa > Chordata > Aves > Gruiformes > Aramidae > Aramus > Aramus guarauna. Next base: position 141,340 of record VXBL01003799.1, read on the forward strand.
ACTCCAATTCTCTCATTAGGAGCAAAGAGCAAGGGAAGGATATGCTTCCAAGGGTTTGAAATGCATGTCCTAATGCAATTCTAAATGTTTGGATGTCCCTGCAAAGTTTACTGAAATTATCTAAACTTCTATTATTTTGAAAAACAGAGACAGGCACTTTCTAAGAATCAGACTTTTCTATAGCCTTCTGTTGCAGTTGCTTCTGATTGCAGCAGGAAAAAAAGCAGCATTTTTGTGGTATTCTGGTGTTCTGGATGTAGACCCATCTGGAAGCCAGAAGGCAGTAAAATGTGTTTGGACATTTCAAACCTTTATAATAAATTCAGTTTGAATTGTGCTGTACAAAGATCTAAAATAGTTGTGTTGTTCTAAGTCTTCTCATCCATCTCTGATATCTACTATGGCTTTGACAGGAATCTGTCTTCACTGATTTAGGATCTATGTCACGTCCATTGTGCAATAAAGTGAAGATGGAATATCTACTAAGGCTAAGTCATTTTAAACAGATGACAGCTAATCAAAAACTAGAAGAGTCTGCTTGGCTGCCTTGCTTCCAAGGAGAAGGGCTAGATCACACTAAATGATTTAAGAACAAGTGGTAGATGTGACTGCAGGAGCTAATATTCAGCCTTTAGTATAACTGACTGGTGCATTTTCTCCTGTTCACCCTGGTTGGCATCATATATAATTGCAATCAAAGGCAACAGAAGAGAAATTTGAATTGCAGCAGCAGCAATGATTGCAGTGGACAATATGGGCTTGTGAAGCAATGTAGCAATGAAGAAACCCTTAACTCTTCTTGCAAGTGCTCTGTAAAGTGCTCTATGATCACATCTGAGCAGAGAAGGTAGCACTAGAAAATTGAGACTTGAGTTATGACGCTACTTAACTCTATTGTGCTTCAGTTGCCATCAATGGAGTTATATTTTGTGAGTATCTGACGTTTGATTTCATAATATTTAATCAGTTTTACTATCTGTGAAAGCAAACCCAAACACTAGTGGACAGAACGACAAAACTCTGCAGCACCTCATCCTGTGCAGGATGCCTGTATGGGTTACTGAGTTACTGGGTTACTGAGGCAACCCACTTGTAACCTGCTATAGCCACAGTTGCTCCACATCTGTGCTTTAAAAATGGAACACAAGCACATACTTAGTTTTAAAGATACATTTAACTATTAAGCTGCACAAGAGCTTAATCCAAAATTGCTAAAGCTCTCCTGCTTTCTCTTGCAATGTCATTGGAGCCACCAGAAACTGAAAATCACCATACCCTGAAAGCAACCTTTTCTGCACTGCCGTAACATACAATCTCCTGTCTTGTTACCATGCACAGCAGAATATGTATGAAAATCAATTCTTATGATCTGAAATAAAAGTATAACTATGCTTTAAACTAGCAGAATATCATACTGTGGTGGCTCAAGAAAAAGCTGGTGGCAATGTAGAGAAGTGATAGTTGAGGGAGAAAAACACGTCAGAGCACAACTCAGGTTTAGTGCCATTAGGGCTCGCTTTGATCAGAAAACAATGCCAGCGTTCCTGTACGGCCTGACTTTGTCACAGAGCCAACGCAACATCAAACAGCCTGACTGGCAAAGGCTGTTCAACTTGTGTCAAAGTGTTCAGTCTTCTTGAAGCATTCGAATATGGGTAAACATTAGGATAAATGTCTGCATTTCTGAACTTTCTATGTACTTGCTGTTTCCAACTCTCCTTTCTACTCAGTTGCATGTTTTGGCTTCCCTGCTTGTAGTGGAAATTGTACTTGGTGTTTGGAAATAAGAAAAACATAGCAATGTGTTTTGATAATTCTTCTCCAGAGCTGCCTTTTTGTATTGTGCAAATCTCATTTCAAGGCAGAAAGGGTATATTATCACTGCAAAAGCAATATAAAACATATATTCCAAGTACAACTCAGTACATCTGAGTTTTCTGGAGGATGGAAACCATAACTTGAAGATAGCAAGCTGTACCTGCCTCCAGAAAAGGAACTTACTTGCAGCTTGTCTTTGGGCATTAGCAGGTTTTCTCTCTTGTTCCCAGGTGATTTTGCATTGTCCAAAGAGGGTTTCACGCCGTTCAACTTACTGCCAGTTCCCCAGCACTGTGCTGAGATGCCTCAGGAGCAGCCTCAACAGTTAGTGCAGTAGCAAACAACACAGCCAGAGGGGTGGTGGGAAGAAAAACTGTCCTAACACCTGTGGCAATCCCTCAACAACCCACAGTAGATTAGGTTTTTCATGCTAAATTGATTCTAGACTCCCAGACTTTCCACGCATGTATAGATGTGCTTTTCTGATGATGCAAACTATACCTGCACCACATCTTTGAGGGGATAAATATGATATGCTCTACCCCAACATCAATGTTTGTGACTAAGATTTGTTAGATTATGCTTCTAGGTGAATGACTGTGTTTGCTTTACATCTAATGATCACATTGTTTTTCTCCCAAGATAAAATAAGCTGGGATCAGAAAAGACTTACTGGGTAGGAGACAGCTGTTTCTGGGTGTACTAAAGCAGTCCTGCTATACTTTCTCAGGCAAAAGTCTCGCTGAAACTTGAATCAGCAGAGAACTCTTGATCTCGCAGTTCATGAAAACTGATATGTTTTTCAAAAGCTTGAGATTCTGGAAGGACATACTGCTTACTTTGGTTCAGGAAATAGAAAGCGAGTAAGCCAAATAGCTGTTTTCAATTGCAAATATAGGCTTCTAATGTGGTAATAAAGCATTCAGAAAAGCAGTACATTAATAAAAACTGTCATTAACTGGTGGGTTTTTTTTGGTCAAACTAGTTGGCCTTTCTATATGCTAAATGTGAATACCATTTAAGTATGCTGTCTGGTTTTTTTTCAGTCTAGGAGTTTGCTGAGGTAGGGCAATAAGCAATGAAAAAGGTTTGTGTCCCCTCCCATCACAGGACAGGTACAGCTCAGTGTAGGTTACCAGTGGCACCAGGATGCTCAGAGATCAGGCACTGTGGGTCAGGGCAGTGAGGACCTTCGTGTTCTTTAGATCTGTGCTGCAAAGGGCTATCTGACACAGTTAAACAATGAAATATATAAAACAAGCATTGCATAAGACCTGACAGGTGATAGGGATTCCAGAACAGAGAGGAAAATGTGTGTGCTTGAAAATATCCTGCTGTTTGCAGGCTGAGGTGTGGCCGCAAACGTTCACTGGCAACCTACATCCCTTTTTCTTACCTATGTACACTGTGCTCGGATGTTTCATTTGGGTTACTCCGTATTTACTCTGCAGTTCAGGCTCACAGAAACCCCTTGGACAAGCCACAGCATAACTTCATCACACATATGTAGTGTGAGTACAGACTCCATGATTTGATCCATGAAAATAAAAGGAAAAGTTCAGGGACTTAGGAAGGAAGGCAGGAAGGCAGGAAGGAAGGAAGGAAGGAGGGAAACTGTGCTTGAGCTGTTTTTAATGCAGCCCAGAAGCGACAGCTCACTGGGTCCAAACAGAAACAATGAATTTTTTAATTTTTTTTTTTTTTTTTAAAGAGCAAAAAAACCCTTTCCTTAGCATCTTTCATGAAAATGCTCCATTTTCATGAAAGGGTGAGGATTTTATATGTCATCATCATTGCCTATCAAAAAGCTGTCATGCTTGCTGGAGTACAGTAAAGACAGCAAGCTGGAGGACCAGGCTTGAGTTGGTTGGGATGCTCTGGGCACTTCAGTGCCTAAACCAAAGCTTATCACCAAAGCAGCCAGATGCATTTTTGCTATTCTTTGAGGTCATGAACATATCAGTTCACAAATATAAAAATTCCCTGGAAACATTTTAGTCATTGCGTGAAACAGTAGGAAATATGTACTATTTCGTATAGTAGCCAAGTAGAGTCTGGACTGCCTCTTTAGTCAGTAAGTAATGCTTTAATGAGGAGAAGGGTCTGAAAACTATTCAGAGAAAGTCAAAACAAAAAGGTGTTGTGCATGTTCTGGTCAAAATTCACTTATTTTACCTCATTTTTTGTGTTTATTTTTATCCATGCTTTCTTCATTTTCAGTGTGTAATGACAATTGCATAGATGTGTTTTACATGACACGTAGCCCGTATGAGCTTGGTTGCTTCTACTGACTACAGCCTGGTTGGCTGATGTGCGTACATTTAGTCAAAGCAAGGACAAGTCCCCCCTGTTCACCAAAGCCTGCCTTCCCTCTATGAGAAAGGGGAGCACGGGATGCAAACACCACCTGAGAAAGCTCTGGTCTGTGGAAAGGCCTGGGCCAGCCCGGCAGAATGGAAATAGAGGTTGGGTATTTACAACCAGGACTCGGATTTCTCTCCTAGATTGGGGAAGTGGTGCAGCTGAGAGACCATAAAGACAAAAAAAAAGCTTTGCTTGCTCCCAGATTGGGTGGAATTGCATTTATCCATTTCTCTCGTTCCAGCTTTAAATCCACAATACGTGAATTGACGTACTTTTTTATTTATCAGCGCAGCTAAGCCCCTAATGTGTACCGTGACGTTACTTGTTCCTCCTGCTCCCTGCCTCATGTTGGTTTTGTGTTGGAAGGGTCAACGTCCGTGGAACTATCTGAAAGTGAGGGAGGTATTTTTAGAGTTGAACCTTGTACCCTTCATCTGATTTCCTCGATCCTTATACAAAAGCACCATAGAAACAGCTTTCTTTCACCCCAGGAGATTATTTGCAAATCATTCTTAATATATATGGCTTCATGTTACAGATCTCTAGCTGCTTGATTATTCAGCATCAGGACTGATAAGCTTTCGGACTGTTTACCTCTGTAATCGCCGTTATGTGTATTAACACGACAAAGAGGAGTGCCTGGGGTAGAGAACAGCAGCATGCACAACTGGAAGTTAGTTGGACAGCTTCTAACTTTATTGCATTCATAAGACTTAATATTTTGCTAGAGGAACGCTAACAGATTTGCACGTGCCAAATACTTATACACCTCATACAGTTTATTTTGGTGAGAATTCTGAGTAGATGGTGAGTTTTTCTATTAAAAAAATGCCTAGGTATAATCAACTGCTTCTTATAGTCACTGCACTTAAGCTATATGAAATATAGCTACATGAGTATACAATTTGGGAGGTTAGTAGTATTTAAAAAAAAAAGTTTTGATCAAAATAGGTCCAGTTTAACCTGGAGTAAATATTCTGTATTTTTGTATTTTAAGTGATTTTTTAGAATGGTAAAGAATTTTAGAGACTACTGGAAAGGAAGTCCATTTAAACATCATAACACAAAATGCTTTGAATATCAAATGAGTTTGTTTTGAGATTCTGTTTAAATTATACTTATACTGTGATAATACTGATTTTTTATTGCTTTTTTTTTTTTTTTTTTTTTTACATCAGGTAATAAACTAAAATCCATTAATAAGTGTTTCAGCCTTGCTGAGGGGAAAAAAAAAAAAAACAACACAGGGTTTGTCTGACCTCTCCTATTTAGTACTTAATGCAGCACTCATTTACCATGGTGACGTGTGTGGAATAAATAGATAATGCAGACAGATGAGAGAGAACCCAGCTTTTAGCACTAACCTCATTATGTTCAGAATATTGGGGAGGGGTTGCACTTAAAGCATCAATCAAGATAGCCCCATTTATTGAGCTTTCAGAGACAAAATTTAACTGTTTATATGGAGTAACTGAAGTTAAAGCTTCACTTCAAAATACACCCAAAATGGGAATTTAACAAATCTGGACCAAAACCTAACAGAAATTCTAAACAAAATGAAGCTATCAGTCATGAAAGTTTTCACCAACTGCACGAGGCTGGACTGCAGAAATTCAGAGAGCGCGCAGGGAGGTGCAGAGCTTTGCTTTGCTTTCCTGTGAGTCTAAGCTGCCTGTGTCACCAGCCGGTGGAAACAAGGTCAGCCAGACCAGCCAAGTCTCTTTTTTACAGGAATCAAAGTTCTAGGGTAGAATTAAACTATATGTCTGTCGGAAGGAGCTCTGTTTTCCCCTTCTCCCCCTCAAAACCCTATTCATGTGTCTGTATTTAAAATCATCACTTCTAATATTTTTCTCAAATGGCTTTACTGGGCGATCGTGATATTATCATAGTAGCAGAATGAAGCACAGTTACATGCTCACTCTTTGTTCATGTTTTCCCTGGAACATCTGGGATGCAGAAGTACCACAGAGAATTAATGTCTTGGCATTACTCATCTTGTGGAACCAAAAATCACAGAATTAGCAGTGCTAAGTAGATGAATGTGCATTTTAAAGGTAGTGTCTTTCACCTGAAGCCATGTCCTTCATTCTGATGAGACAAGCAGAGAAGAGTCACACAGGGCAGAACATGAGCTTGAGCAAGGCAGATGGGAAGTTCAATAAAGCAGTGAGTTCTGTTGCATCCTACAGTCCCACTTTTCCTCGTACCCGGACATCCCATAGCCTAAACACTTCCACACTGAGCCTCCACTGCTCAGAAAAGAGAAAGGCTTGTGGTGATAGTATTCCCTTCAAGTCTTTCTGAAGTTCCCTGCCATAGGTGTTCTCAGACAGCGGTAGAAAGCAAAGATCTGGACGAACCTTTCCAGCTCTTTCTTTGACCGCTCCCAGACAGTAATATAGCTGGGATCAGCCATTGTGTAGCTGCAGCACTTGCTCCACCTTCTCCTCCCTGTTATATTAGGAGCTGCAGGACAGCTACAGAATCAGGGAGCAGTTTAACCTACAAGCCCAGCTGGTCTGAATGCAACATATTTGTATTACTAAGTGCAATTTTATAACCTTTTCTCTTTGTAGTGGAATTGGACTGATGAACTAAAAAGGGATTGGGAGGGGGGTAAGGGAGAAAAAAATAATTTTCCCTTTAAAGAATTGTGGTCCAGAAGATTTTATGATCCAGATTGACATTAGATTTTTACTGTCTATTTTTGAAATACATGAAGTAGGCAGCAGGCCTGTAATTTTTTAGAAATATGCTTTCAAGCCTCCTAAAACGCTGATGCTAGTGGCCTTAACGTGTACAGCATATCCCGTAGGAGGGTGTGGAACAGTTCATTCCATGGGAATCACAGATACGTGTGTCTGATTGTGATGGTATGGATGGCGAAGTACAAAACAAAGCCCAGGGTCCCCTCTGTCTCTGGTGTGTTGTGAGGTTAGTAGAAATTCTGAAAAATGCCTTCAGAAATTACAGCTGACTTAGTCTGAGTTAACAATTGCCTGGCCTTTTCCATCCCGCCTAGTTGTGCTGATGGTGAGAATGAGACTATGGGACCTCACTCTGCTGACTCTGAAAGCTTAGAAAACCAGACAATTCATTTACAAAACTGGTGTTCAAATCTTTGTTTTGTACAAAGGGTCGTAAACCCCAAGAAGTACTATTATTAGTAGCTCTCTTGATTCATGCATAAGATGCTACATGTATGTGAGGACTTTCTGCGTGCGTATTCCAACCGCAAGCAAGCCGCAAGCAGTTGGCCAGGACTAGCTTTACAACACATTCCTACTGAAATCCTTGAGGTATTATTCCAAAAGGAAGGAAACTGCAAAGGCAGCAATAATAATTGCTGGCTAAGGAAGTTTTATTGTTTTGTATGTGTTTTCTCTTCCCCTGGCAAATGCCACTTTCCAGAATGTACAATACACAACTGTGCAGGTATGGTATTTTTTTAATGGCTTTATGAGCTACGGCATGCTAAGAAAAGGTTGACTTTTTTAGTTTTGGCTGCTGTTGCTGCTCTTTATTTTAGAGCTTAAAATACTACAGCTCACAACCGAGAAAGGAACTGCTCGCTATGATAACTATTGCAGCTGTAACTCCAATACAAAGATCCTGATCGGAGGGTGAATTCTGAGCCACTTTCCATTGCAATTGATTCCTGTATATGAAGCGATTAGGAAATTATTTAAATGTATATCAGGGGATTGGCTAGTATTATATTTCTGGTAACTGTGGATTTTTCTTTATGATCTTTGTATACCTCAGTTGTATTTAGGTCTTCAACCTCTTCAAGATGTCATTTGAACATAGACTGAATATAATGCAAGCAGACAGCTGGAAAGTAACACGTTACTGATACTATTCAGTATTACTGATGAATTCACAACTCTGGGTAACTGTCTTCTCAATGTACTTACCTTCCTTCTGTAATTGAAAATATTTAATGAACATGTTGAGTCTTTTCACAAACTAAAACATTATTATGACTGTTTGAGTCAATAGAGAAAGTAATTGCAAGCTATTTGGGAAGTTTTTGTGTACGTGCTTTGGTAAAATTTGGTAAAAGAGTAGCCATTACTTGCAAATATTTAGTAGTCTGGCAGTATGTTTTGCTGGGGCACATTCATTTCAGAGGGACGTTTTTCCTCTTTGAACCTGTTTCTCAGAGTATTTGCTGGCAGTCACTCAACCGCTCTGCCCTCCTCTAACCTTGCAGAAGCCGTCTTTATCTCCACTGCCCGCCTATTTCCTTCACGCGAGTCTTTTCTTTCCCTGTCAGGTTTTAGGCCAGGTAGGGTTATGCTGTGAGTGTGGAAACTGCCCTTACCCCCTCCAGCAAAGATGTAATCCTTACTGACGTCTGCTTTTGTGTCAGAAGAGACCCAGTGTCAGTGTAACCTTACAATGAGATGAGTTCTTCTGCACAGCTGGACAAACTTGGAGACACCATATTGCGCTTCAGGTCTATTTTCCAGTCCTTGCCCTCTGCTTTGTTCCATATCTCTGTGAAAGCCTATTTTTCCAAGGTCATCTTGTAGTTCAGTTTGGCCCTCCAGTACTGCCTGGGGCACCCAGAAATGCTGGCTGGCTGGTTCCCCTTCTGGCTCACACCAGAAAATCCATGTCACCCTGGTTTACATTTGTTTGCTTCAAGGATAAAGGGATTTTTTCTTAAGTCTATTTCAATATAACAGAGAGATGTGAGCCATCCTAAATAGATGTGCATAAAAGAGTCATACATGTATCATCTTGCATCTTTTAAGTCTTACTTTGCACAGTTTGTGACTAGAGTTTACCATCAACTTTCCCAAGATGTTGAGGATTTAAAAATTCACATCACCAATCACAGCAGTTTTCTTCAGTTTGTCTCACTTAGTTTTACTTAGTTGAATGATTTAACATGGATTTTCAAAGATGCAGTGAATATCAATGTGACTGTCATTACTTAGTTTAGATAATGAATAAGAGTTCTGACTAAGAAGCCAGTTTTATTATGGCTGGAGTTCTTTCCCAGTTACACTAACTCTAGAACTAGTATATTAAATGAGAGAGTAGTTTGCCTTTTCTCTCTTTTTTTTTTCCCCCCTTTCATTTTTTTTTAACCAAACTCATGCGATGTATCTAGGATATAATCTTAACTTTTAAGTCAATGGCAAAACTTCCTGTTGCTTATGGCCTAATAAAGTCAATGGTAAAATGATTTTCTGTCTCTCACTTCCCTCAAAAACTCTGGTTTGCCTGATGTGTGTTGCTGAGACAGACTTTAGATTTGCCGCAGACTTTAGATTTGCCACAGTGTTTGCACTGAGCAGCCCTCCACACGAGTGGAACTCCTGTGCCAGACTCCTTTGGCCTGGAGCACCGCTCAGCACCCCGTCACGCCCCGCTGAGCTCCTCTTTGCGGAGGGTCAGAGCGTAACAGGCAGCGCAGATTTGTGAGTAAGCTTAACTTTGTTGTGCTGGAACCAGAAAGCAGTACTTTGCTGGTAACTGAATGGTATTGGTTTGGAACGAGCTATCTAAGGGAGCTCTGCAGCAACACAGAGACCCGACCCGGAGCTCTGCACACAGTGACACCCTGTGGTCCTGCCGGAGGTTTCTCCTGGCTCTGATGCCGAGTCCACACTGGTCAGATGCAAATTATATGAAAAGGTTATCTCAGGGTCATTCCTGGTAATATAGTGAGAGATTTTTGTTGGGTCCAGAAAATGCCTCATCTGAGAGATCAAAAGAAAAAGAAGACTTTTACTTACCTCCTTCTGGTTCCTCTTAGTCAGTTGTGCTTTGAAAGCCATCTCTGTTTCCTTCAGCAAAGAGGAATTTGTGCTGCTTAGAAAGCAACTGAAAGAAAGCAACATCAAGCCCAGCATTGTTTATATTGTGATTTGAAGTCAATCTTTACATTAGTTATCCAAACAGACTGTTTATTTCAAGCGCATTTCCTATTTGTCCCTGCGTTGATTACTTTCTCTGGGAAGACCTGCCAAGTCTGTAATTGTCCCCATATGATGGATGAGGGACTTCATGTCAGGAAGGTCTGCTCCATGTTCCTCGCTCACCTGACCCTCTCACGGAGCAGGGCTACAGAACAGGACCTCTTGTGCTGTGAGGAAAAGAAACTTCTGTGTGGAAGGATTTTTTCATGACAGGTTTTTCCACAAAGCCTGTTTTGTGTACTGCTATTCAAAGCCAGGACAGTATCAGAAAGAGCCCTACAGAGCTGGCAGCAGCTGGAAGACCACAGTCAGGAAGAAGTGTAACTCCAAGAAGGCAGACAGAACAACTTAGTCCTTATTAATAAGAAGGGAGAAAATAAAGAATTAAATTTGAATTCTCCTCCAATGTGTATTTTGAGAAGCTATATTTGATTTATGAGACTTATTTAGAATTTGTTTTATATTCATATTTAATAGGTTTTGTAGGGAAGGAAAATGAAAACTTGAAAACAAAATGCTTAAGAGAGGGATGATTTTTTTTGTGCTTATTGTAATAATTCATGACTGCTCTGTGGTAAGGCTGCAGACCTGATTCATTACTGTTATATTCTAGCTTAATGCCAGTGAAACTAGACTGATTTCCATGAGCCTGGCATGAAACTGGAATAACAAAGTGGTGAATCAAGCACTGTAATTCCCTTCTGAGATTCATGTGATGTAAACAAATACATTTGGATTCACATTTGAGGTTTGTAATGTCTCCAGTTTCTTCCAAACCAAATTATGGTCTCAGAATGTATGTTTTAAAGAAATTTTGATCTGTGTAATTTATGAAAGGTGTTTTTTATTTCATATTCTTATGGCTCTGCAGTTGAAAGAGGGTCCTTGGATACTGTCTGTATGATGTTCAGAGATACAGATGCTGTTTGGATCAGATGCTGGTGTGTCTGTTGGGAGAAAAAAGATGATCGTTCTTTTCTTTTAGAGGTTGACTTTGAGCACTGTTAGGAAGGATTTGGTCTAACAAAGCAGATTGCTGCCCCTACTCTCAGGACTAGTAATGGCTACTTGAATATTGAAGGTGAGAAATACAGAGCTATGTAAATAGAAATGGGCTAATTTACCTGGAAAGAAAATATTTATGTCCAAAAACCTGATTTATCTGGTCTGTGGCATGTTAGTGAACTACAGAGGGCTGGTTACAGTTAGGAGCTGGCTGGGAAAAGCTACCCTGCGATCTCTTCTGAGCCAGACTGACAAGAGGTGTCTTGGTGACGGTGCTGTCAGGGTAACGTGGGACCTTTCCCATGCTACATACCTTAACTGCAAACGCCTTATAGAATAGGCATGCAAATGCTTGTGTATATAGCAAATTCCTCTCTCCCCAATGTTTTTATTAATATTTCCTATACAAATCTTGTTATTAGTGTTCCCTAAAGGGCCAGGCAGTAATTTAGCTGTCGATTAGTGTGTGAGATGCAGCAGAACCACAGTGTATGCGCTCTCTTGTCAGCACTTGACAGAGGAGGGGAGCAGACCCTCCAGCTACATTTACCACAGCAGCTGGGATACTGGAGTTTAATGAGGTGCTTCTGCCACGTGAAGACTTTCAGAAATATATACTCACGCCAGGGGGGCTTACCGGGGTATTTTTTTGTAATTAAATGTAATTACATTTATACCCATAGTCAAGTTTTCATTGATAGATACAGGCAAATAAAAACCAGCAAGCAAAGGTCAAACAATTAGCTATGTAACTATTTTTTATGTTTGCCTTTTTGGGCTTTTTTTCCTTTTCTTACCTTAGTGGTTTAGCAAAAAGCAATGAGATGCTAGCTGATCTGACAATGTGTAGTAAGAACTCTGGCAAAAGCAGAGCATGAAATATTTTTTGATCTTACTTCTGGAGGAAAGGGAAAGCAGTTTTGATAGCAGAAAAAAAATAATATGATGCCAGTCAATTTCTAAATCAGATTTCAGTTGAGCTTTTTTTATAAACACCAATGGCAAATACAAAAGGTGGGGGGGTCAAACACCAGTGACACAAGCTGGTAGATTTAAAAATACCCTTATTTTACCGATGAAGAAATTGAAATGTGAAATGACTGAAGCCAAATTTTCAGAAAATTTCAGGTTTACCTGCCAGCAAGTGGAAGAAGAATGAAGAACTATCTGCTTCTTAGTTCCTAAAATCATGTGGGTCTGTGCCAATTAAATGTAAGATTTTGAAACAGGCGATCTGCCTTGTTGCACAATTAGCACACAGCAAGGCAGGGAGCAGAGCTCTGCCGCCCACTGCCCAAGCACACAAGCATCTCCCAACACTGCAGCAGGAGCAGAGAGCCACCCTCCTCTTCGTCACAGGAGATGGATGGCTAAGTGGAGCCGGAGCCAGGAAAATTATTTTCCTTTTCTAACTGTTTGTCATCGTTGAACATATTGATCAGAAGTCAGCAGTCAGTTCATTTCTTTCACATTTTTTGAGAGAGGAAGCTTTGCTCATCGACATGGTACGGTTTGGCCATGGAGACATTCCATCAAAACTAATGAAATGAAACGAACCTGGCTGAACTATTTCACAGCAGTGGCATCATCTGTTTTGTCTCTAGCTTGGGGTGTCCTGCAGTACAGTTTGCATGTGAAAGGCTGGATCTGTGCTTCTGTTCATTGACTTTGCTCTTTCCAGTGGCACTGCTTACAAAGGGGAGGGGGCAGGACTATAAGAAGGCTCCAGACTAACAGTGACATCGTGTTCTTAAAGTGCCTCTTCAGGCTGATTTCTTTCAGACTCAAACCATTCTTGTTTAAATCATTCTTTAACTAAAACCTGTTATAGGCATGTGGCTCATGGGCAATTTCCACTATCTGAGCAATTAAAGAATATTGTATTTATTATTTTGAAGGGAAAACTTAGACACTCTAACAAAAACTAACCAAATCCAAAGCCCTATCAGTCCCCTGTGATTTTTATCTGAAACTTGTCAGCTTTGTTTTCCCAAGGAAAATTCCAAACTCTCTACATGAAGCTTTCTCCAACAATTATACCAGTCTCTTACTGAGTTTCTTTTGTGTAAAAGCTGGCCTCTCTGACCTGTTCTGTTCCTCCAGTGCCTGACTGAAACCCTACAGAAAAGGCTTTTATTTGCTCTTGCCAAGGGGAAAGAAAGCAGGGTACTTAGCTGGATGAGATAAGCCTTTGCTGGATGACTCCACTGTAGAGCCCATGAGTGATATCAGAGGGCAAGTCTTTTAAAATAGGTCACCTCTTGCCCTGCATAGCTGCTCCAAGTGCATTAACATTATCCAGTGGGAGAAGAGAGGCAGATGAATTTTGATCTTACTCTAAAACGAGCATAAAGCTTCCCCAGCACAGTCATGCCGCTTGCACAGAAGTGGAGATTCACAGAAAAAGTGATCAGCAATGTCAAGTGGTTGTCATCCTGGCTATAACCAGCCTCCTTCCACTCGCTTCTCCTCTGACCACATATAATGACACCTTTGGGGTAGCTCAGCTTATGATGTCAGCTTGGCTGTGTGGTTGTGCTAATAAACCTTCAATAGAGCTCCCTGCATTTGGGAGACAAATCCCTTGGTGTTTCTTCCTCCATATTTCAGCAGTATAGCTGGGCAAAATCTTGCAGGTTTTCCTGCGAGTGGGTGAGATGTTGACCTGGGTAAAGACTAAAGCTTACAGCTGTGATGCTGAAATGGGCTCTGTGCAGGTAGATGGACTTTCAAAAGTGTCTCTCCTTAAAGAAATAAGGGTTAATTTCAGAAAGTCTGCGTAGGTATCTGGACTGATGAAAATAAGCTTCAGACTGAACCTTTCATTGATGAACACGGACCATTTAGTTTCCTGAGGACACTGACTTAAAGGCTGAAACCCCGTTTATTTTGCCAGGTGCTAGTCCAGTCTACATGAGGTAAGGGTCAGATGTTATTTACCCAGCACAAAGGAAAGTCCTCAATTGTTTTTTTTCCTCAGCACATGTCTAAAAAACCTCTAAACAAAGCTCCAAGCTTATTTTTACATACCTCAACTTTCTAGTGACTTGGGTTTATACAAGTCTGTTCTCAGCTCTTCATGTGATTTCTATTATACCACTTTAAAACAAACCCACAAAAATTGTCAAGAAATGACTTGAGTAATTAGATTCCTGTTAGCTAATTAGAGCAGCCAAGAATAAGTTAAACTGGAAAAATGCCATATGTTCAGATTTGGAATATAATACAGCTGTATTGTGTTCTGTGAGCAATGTTATGGTCTGTGAGGGAGGAAAATGGAGCATCATTAAAAAGTGTCCTTCCCTCCTGGCCCCAAAATGAGAGCAAACCTGTAGGGAGAAGCTATCTACTGAGAGCTTGGTTTTTGTTTCATGTAAGACAGAAATAGCTCATCACTTGAATTCACATTCTCTGTGATATAACTGCCTAGTAATAAACATGGTAAGGAAATTTCTCATTCTGTGTAACTATGATTTTTTTTTCTTCTTTTTGTAAGCAGAATCCTGACTGCACAGTATTCAATGGGAACAAGGAATTTCATTTTCTCCTGTGAATCAAGTGATATCACAATTTGATATTTGTGATTTAGTTTCTGATTATTTCCTGACCCTTCTGAAGTGAAATTTGTGCTCAAAGAGTTCTGTAAAGAAATTCAGCTTCTAATTGTCCATGGATTTGAGAAGGATGTAAGGGTGGGAGATGTGTGGCTTGGTTGAATTCCGTAGGTGGATATGTCTGATTTGCAATCGTTAACTGATGATGTTCTTTCTTACCTTGTACCTCCCATTATTATGATAAATTTTGTTGTCTCAGAGATTTTCTGCATGAAATCTCTTGATGCCAGAACTGGCCTGCTGTAGTGCGGGCACCGATTCCTACACACATTGGCTCTCTCAAAGACACTTTCTTATTCAGACTGTTACAAGAACATGCTTTCATGAATTTATTTAGACTGCTTTCAAAGCAATAAAAGTTACACTGGAAAACCATTATTTGACCAAGGAAGAATGTTCACACAATCATTAATGTAATCCTTCACCTGGACCAATATGGCTCTAAGTGTTTCCCCAGGCAGAGAGCCCTTGATTGAGCTCCAGCCCCCCCTGCACTCCAGCTCTGCTCACTAAATTTCCCCTTGTAATTCTGCTATAACCCCACCGTCCCTGTCTCTCATTACTGCCTCAGTTACACACAAGCACTTGTATCTTCCTTCCATGTATCCCTTGCCTTTCATCTTTTCCTTGTCCTCTACAGAAATAATTTTTACTTGCTACTCTCTGCCTCAGTCTATGGCACTCAGTGATCTCAGCTCCCATTCCTTGTCACCTCTCCTTTAAAAAGCTATACTCTCCATTGAGCCTTTTCTATCAAATTGCCAGTCAAAAATAAGCATGCAATGGTCTCTCTGTCCTCAAAAACAAATGCATGCCAAAATGTACCCTTGACCAAACTGCATCTCCAACCACTTCTGCCTTTCCCTTCATCTCACAACTCACTTGAAACACGTCATGTCCTCAAGTTTGTCTCTTTTGCTCCTTTAGGTTCATTTCTGATCTCTGTTTACTGGATTTGAGAAACAGTTTGTTAGTGTGATTTTGTAAGTCATTCTTAAATTTCCCTGTTGTCTGATGCTATTCATTGGTGCTATTTACCCTGGGGATATGAATGATTTCTGTAACTCCATACAGGGCCACTTCTTGTTCCCAAAGTTGCCTATCATATAAGGGCTGCTGGGTGAAAGGAAAGCCTGGAAACTTTCCAGTTCTGGTAGGTTTAATGTCACCCCGCTAAGAACACTAAGTGTGCAAGCCCAAAGGGTTAGAGTTATGCACATCCTTAGGAATAAGACCTGAAACCCAACAAAGCTGCTGATTGCAGTTTTATTCCTTATGCAAGTCTCAGCCTGAGTTTACAAAACATATTTTTAATCTGGGCAAGTTTAGAGTTCCAGGAAGGAATGGGACATAACTTACTTTTCATTGGTCTCTGCTGAAAGTTCCTGATTTATTCAAATTTCAGTGTCCAAATTAGATCTAGGATCCTGAGCTAAAACAAAATATCCGACGTTGAATCATTAAGGTTTGTGTCTGTTTGGTACACAGCTAATAAGAAAGATTACAAGCACATAAATAATCACCCATTTAGCCCGCCTTACTTCATAACCCAAAGTGCTTTACAAAGGGGAATAGACACTGCTATACTTAAATAGATACTGCTATAGTTATTTACAGGTAGGGAAGTCCAGGAAGAGATTAGTCACCTTACCAAAGTTCATGCAAATGTCAATGGCAGGAACTGGCCTCCTGATTGTCCTAATTCTGTATCTGTGGGACCTTGCTTTAGTAATCAGCACAGTTTTCAATCATGCTTTTTAACCTTGAGTATAAGTCATTTGAATGTCTTTCATATAAAGGTAATGGAAAATTTATACATTAAAAAAAACAGTAAGTCAGTTAATGTTTGTAAGATGCACAGATACAACAGTAAAGAATACAATAGAAAATGCAATTGGTCTGTCTGGACTGGCTCTTCCCTTCACACATAGCATACCACAAGCAGCCAATATCTAGAGAATAAATTAGATGATGCAATATCACATATACCTAATTCTTCCCTCAGAGCTACATTTACAGATCTGCCTCACCTCAGTGGAAAATTTTAGAAGGGGCGTTGGTACAGTGAGAGATTGATGTCTCTGTTCTTAAGGGCATTTTATTTTAGAGCTCCAAACTACTTTGCATCAAAGGTCCTATGTAATCTTTGTCAAATATTTGGGAAATCATCAGCAGAAGACAGCCACTTTCTGACCATTGACCACATCAAGACAGCAGTAGAAAAACAATTTAATCTCATGTACAAACTGGTTAAGAGCAATGGTCAGGAAGATCCTTCATCCTCCTCTGCTTCATATAATTTTTCTTAGTTGCTCCGACAGGTTCTTGGAGATGCTTATTTTCATCAGAAATCCTTAGTATTGACCATTTCTGCCATGCCTGTAGTCCAAAGCAAATTAAGGCAACGAATCAAGCAGTACGAGGAAATATTTCACAGCCATTTCTAACACTACACCAGTAATACCATGTAACTTTTAGGATGAAAGATTAGGCTTTGTTAAGCCCTGGTGTGCTAATTTTACATGTTACTGCTAGGTGTTGTTCAATACCAGTATTGGTATATTAGTAGCTTAACTGAGATGAGGTTCTTACTGATTATTATCTGAGGCCAGTAGAGCCCTTTGGGAGTCTGCTGCACACTGTTTGGCAGCCAAGCCTTTTCTGAGCATACAAGAAAGCGCAGTCCCTGGGCAAAGCAGCCATCTATCCCGGCAGCCGCTGCGGAGCACAGAGCCCTGCTGCGAGCCTGGCCAAAGGACCTGCTGCTAAAGGCACTCCATCGCTTGCTGTTAATTCTCGGGCAAAAAATGGGAGTTAAATGCTTTAGACGGAGTGCTTATGTCTAAATGCTAATCAGGGCCTTCAATTTTCTGAGACACACAAAAGATAAAAAGATAAAAATGATTTAAAAAATCGGAAGGGTAATTTCTTATTTCTTATTTACAATAGTGCTGTAGTGTTCAGGGCAGAGCCGCAAGGGTTAGCACTGAGAAATGCTTTTGTACTAACTTTTGTCTTTCCGTATCTTTTCCTCGACTAGAAAAAGATGAGAAGAGAACAAACATCTCACAGGCAGAGGTAAGTGAATTTATTTTTTTTAAAACCATATTTATTATTAAAATAGATCTATTATTAAAACTCCTGTGAAACTCACCGGTTTGTCCTAGTTAATGTTTTATTTACATTGTCACGCCATTTTCAGTGACACAGCCCTTTAAGGCCCATCACTTTCAAACCAGGGCTGTGTAAAGCTGTGTTGTGTCTCAGCTCTGCCGGCTCTCCCTTCCTCCTGTAGCAGGGAACTGGGAAAGGCAAGTTCCCCCTCTGCCTTGCTGCCATGCCCTGGCAAATCATAGCAAATCTGGCCCAAGGTGACCTGCCAGGTCACCTCACCCAGCATTGCTTCTGCAGATCACTGCTGGCCTACAAAAGCATTGCGAACTCCACTCTCCTCTCTCCATCGTTTGCCAAGCCCACAGCAGGCAGTGCACTGGTGTTGTTTGCAGAAGAGTTAGAAGCCGGCTCCTCCGGTCTCGTTTTCTGACCTCCCCTTGAGTAGCTCCCACAATTCCCTGATCTCTTTCTCCTTCACCCATTGCTCAGAGAAGCAGGCAGCACTTTAAATAGCCCTAGGAGGTATTGATTGGTTCAAATTTGGACTCAAATACAGACATAAAGATTTACTGGGGTGAGGATCAACAACCTATCCCAGAGTGTTTATAAATAGCTTTCTCTTTCAAAAGAAGACAATATTTTATTTATAAATGTTATCATTCCATCCATTGTGATAAGGTAAGGTAATAGGATTGGCTGTACTTGTGTGAAAGTGGTTTTCTTGAGAGTTGTCTCAAATGTTC
Source organism: Aramus guarauna (assembly GCA_013400195.1). Lineage (NCBI taxonomy): Eukaryota > Metazoa > Chordata > Aves > Gruiformes > Aramidae > Aramus > Aramus guarauna. The sequence goes on from VXBL01003799.1 coordinate 159,937, forward strand.
CTTGAGAAATAGATCTGATTAACATTCACAGACTACATACCAGTCAAATACTCAGGGAAAAAGGCATTTTTAGCAAATATTTGGGTAAAGACAACATCGTTATGACCAAACACAACTAGAAATTGATTAAATGAGAAAAAATAAAGCTTGCCTATACGCAGCTTTTGTTTAACCTTTTTCTTAGGGGTGTAATATGGTGCGTATGTCTTCAAAAGCTAGCAATGTGTGTGACCTTATCTAGGTTTATTATCCTCTGTATATGGACATATTTCAGGTTGGTATAATATGGACACCAATTTAACATTTTCATTTTGCAAAAGTTGCTCTGCTTTAGCAGTGGAATGTATTCCAATTACTTTTTGCTAACTATACATTGGTGTAATTATACTTCTATTATTCTATGTGCAATTTTACTAGCGTTGTTTTGGAATAATTTATCTTTTGTGCATAGATGTGGTTTTGGGGCCATTAGAAGTTTAACTGTGCTAAATGTGTCACTTAAATCTGACCTAGTTAAAGGTTGAATGGTTGCTGAAATTATTTTAGGAATAAGAGAACATATTGATAAAATGCAGGGGGAGGGATCTTCCATTTATTTATGCAAAAGTTTATATATTAATAATTTCAGTACTACTTTGCCTATACATATAATCATTCATTACACTGTATTTAATTGGAATATTGGTTAATGTGAAACTTGCAACTATATTAATACATGTAAGCATTTATTTGCCTTATGAGAATCAGTTACATAGACTGTTAAAAGCACAGGCTTTCTTAGTTTCATGCTTAATATTTTTTTAGAGTGAAGGGTAATTTTCAGTAGTATTGAGTCTGTTTTGCCTGGGAGTCATAAAGGTTGTCTGTTAAATACGTTATCTTTTCTATCTAACCTTAGTTCTCCCTGTGTTCATGAAAGCCCGGGAGCTGGCATCAGATTTATACGCTATAATTTTCTTAGAAACTTCTCAGAATGGTGTGTGTTCGCACCCTCTGAAAGACCTGGAGCTGTCATGTTGCAGGAAGCTCTCGCGGTGCCCGTCGCTGACTGCCTCTCTCTGTGTTTTGTCCCTCCCCAGTCCCAGAGCGGCTCTCCCAAGCAAAGGAAGCAGAGTGTCTTCACCCCGCCTGCCCTCAAAGGTACTGTGCAGGTGCTGCCTCTGCCCTGGCAGGGCGCGCGCCCCTCGCGCCGTGGCTTCGGGTCTGCTCTCGCAGAGGAAACACGGGGCCGTGAGCGACGGCGCTCTGCCCATGAGCAGCCTGAGCAGCTCTGAGAGGTTCATGCTTGGCCACCGCTGCTTTTGTGCTTTGAAGTGACTACCTGTCATTGACTATCTGCCTGGTACTAACCATCTATTTACCCTCACCACAGAATCTTGCAGCAGTGGCAATTGCTATTTATTTTTTTTTAAAGCTTCTTCTGTTTGCAAAGCTTTGATATTTCTATTAGTTTAGATCATTCTATCCCAGACATTGAAGAGAACTCCTTGAATACATACACATTAGCAGTGCCGGCTCCATACAGCTCTCTCTTTCTTGCTGAAACCACTCCTGTATGTTCTGCCTCCCTTTCCAGGCAGCTGTGAAAAGGAGAATAGCCAAAGTTGTGGGCGGAGTATCTGATCGTAGCAAGTGTGAAGACAAGGGGAAATAAGAAATCTCAGTAAATGTTTAAAGGGCTTACGTGCTTTTCAGGAATGAATGTAAGAGCAGCAGGAATATTAGCTGGGATCAGAACAGCTACATTTAGGCCTTGTTTCTCAAATGACTCTGAATGGAATTTGACTTGACCATGCTTGCAGTGAAGCACACTTGTCAGTACAGGATCATTTTCAGGCTGCAGACCAAAGGCTATCCTGCCAGGTGTCTCTTGATAGATAATGAACAGCCTCAATTTCCACTTCTTCTGCGTAACACAACTTATTACCTGGCAAAAAAGGTAGGGTATTTGATTTGCTATGTGAAATACCATCGCTGTCATTAGGTAATTTACCACATCAGCCAGTTCTATGTGTCTCATTGTGCAGCTTCAGGTCTCTGGTTCTTGTCTTAGCAACAGTTTAAACATCATTCAAGTGCCACACAAGACTTAGTATCTGTTTGTCAAAATGGGCTAAAGTTTGTGTACTGGATATTGGAAAGAAGATTATTACAGTTAATTATAATAATTTGTGGAAGGAAGAAGCTTTGTATGGGCGGCAATAATACCTATTGATCTCAGTGCTGTAAGATTTTTCTGTACAAGCCTAAACTAAATACTCTGCTCTGTGAAACAGGTGATTATACCTCTTCCCAAGGACAGCAGCCTACTCAGTGTTACCTTTAATACCCTGCTGAGACCTGGGCAAATACCTGGCATAGTTTGCTTCTACATCAACTTAATTCCCAGGAAACAGTAGGAAAGTAAGTGATTCAAGATAGATCACAACTAACTTGAAATATCTTATAAATGGAACAAAGCAAAGCACAAAATACCTCTCCTTGATACCTTAACACCCTAAACTACACAGTATTCCCAGATACATGGGCGGACACCCAGAAGTTGATAACCCTTCCTGTAAACAGGCTGGATTGCTCCAGATTTGCCATACTGTAACTGCCATAAATACTATCTTTTTTATTTAAAAATGGCTTGAAGTAGAAAGTTCATTATTCCTTCCTCTTCATTGTTATGGAAACATGAATGTTATTTTGTTTAAGAGAGCAGGAGGCAGACATGTAGCAATGTGAAATACACAATGCTGTGAGAGCATTACTGAATAATACAGAGTTTTTGTAATGATTCCAGTTTTATAGAAGTTGAAGATAGCACTATTCAGCAGTATTTTCAGAATAACAGGCTTCATAATTGCACACTATTCCCAGAGCTTTGCATGTTTGTTTCCCGTGGGCTGTTTCTCCTTCAGTATATTCACAGTATGATCTTCAAAATACAGTAAAGAATGAGATTCTGCATGCTGAGCCTCTCTCCTTTACTGCTTCATATCCTCCAGGGCTGTTATTCATTGAAGATGGGATAGACTATAATCCAGTACCTTGCATTCAAAGATGAAGATAACAAATCTCCATAAAATAGAAATTGTAGTGGAGAAGAGGGACTAACATTTTAATTTCTTAAATTTCTCCTGCATTTTAGTAGTTTTTAGCTCCTGTTAATACGAAGTTCCCAGAAATAAGCCAAGCTTGCAGGCAAGTGCAGAGCCTGGGAGCCAGGGCAACAGCCACGTGTGCTGAGCTGTGGGAGAGACGAGGGACCATGGCATGAGCTTTGCTCTACGCCCACAGCAGAGAGGTGGTCAAGAGAAACCGTGGGGGGAGTCGTGCTTCAACCTGACTCTAAATCTCTAAGTAGCTCTTGAGATTATTATTTCTTCTTTGAACTGAAAACATTTTTTCTGCACTTCTTGCAAGTTCCTTGAAATAATTACAAAACTATGTGAGGGAAGGGTTGCTGGTTTCATGAATTCATGGCTAAGTAAGAGAGAAAGCAAGAGTAAAAGAAGCTGTGTGTTGTGATTACAAGCAAAATCAGAAATCGTTAGCATGATTAAAATGTGTAGAAGCAATAACAGACAATAGTGATGACCAGCTACAGTACCAGGACTATAGTACATGTTACATGGAATATGTAAATACATGAAAGTTTCTGAAATAAATGAAAATGCACAATTGCTGATGTTCTACATGTCAGGGTAAATATACGGAGATCAGCTTTTTAGTTAAATGTGGGCGTATTTTTCCCCTCTGCCATAGCAGTCATGTAAACTGAAAGACAGTATTATTATTTGTCTAACATTGACAATATATTGACAAAATATTTTGGTTCCATCCTTACAACAGCTTGCTCTAGCTTGAGGCAGGCTGTAGCTGCTGCAGCAAGTTTGTCATGGTTTAGCCCCAGCCCGCAACTAAGTACCACGTGGCTCCTCGCTCACTCCTCCACAGTGGGATGGGGAGGAAAATCAGAAGCAAAAGGTAAAACTCATGAGTCGGGATAAGGGCAGTTTACTAGGACAGCAGAGAAAGAGGAAAATAACAACCACCATACTAATAACAGAATACACAAAGCAGGTGATACACAGTGTAATTTGCTCACTACCCGGGACCTGATGCCCAGCCTGTCCCTGAGCAGCGATCCCTCCCCCCCAGCCAGCTCTCCCCTTATGGACTGAGCGTGATGTCATGTAGTATCAAATACCCCTTTGGCTAGTTTGGGTCAGCCATCCTGGCTGTGTGCCCTCACAGCTTCTTCTGAAAATTAACTCCATCCCAGCTGAAAAACCAGGACAAAGCTGTAGCAAGCCCATGTGTCTGCAAAGCCAGTGTCATGTTATGGTGCAACAGGCATGTTCTTACTATATATGTGTGTGTACTTTGGCTCCTGCTTTTATTTTCCTAAATGAAAATGCACCAGAGTCCCTACAGACAGAGCAAATAGCTGACTCATCTTAGAGCATTGTTCTTTTTACTGGAATACAGCGTGCTGGAAAAATCAATGTGAGAGCTATTGATTTAAGTCGTAATCTGGAGAGCAAATCAGAGAGCAAACCAGATAACAGCTCAGTGCAGTGTTCTTGTTAGTATCAGAAAACAAAGAAAAATCCTTTGGTCTTTTTTTTCTCTGTACAAAGTAGGAGTTCAACTGTTTTAGCACAAATATACAACCATCCATCCATCCATCCATCCATCCATCCATAAATAGCATCCTTAGAGATATCTTCATTATTCTGGTTAGTGGGTTGGAGGACCCCTGGAAGCCTTGCTGGATTCTCCCCCTTGTCCTCTCACACTCACCAGCAAAGTCTAAAATGGGACAATAACCCTCCCAGGCAGAGAGGGACCAAGTGGAAGGTATCTTAGACTGCCACGGCAGAAGCAGATTGCACTTATCTCAGGTAATGGTGTTTCCTTGGTGTTTCATTACCACTGGAAAATCAAAAGAGCACATTTGAGTCTCAGAGCTACAAATGCAACTTTCCATCCCAAGGCATACTTTGTACCGAGGCAGGTCTCCTTTTACCTAGATAGTTGTGCTTGGTTTGGTATATCAGCTCATCCTTGAAAGGAAACACAGACTGACGGGAAACGAGGTTTACAGAGGCAAACAGAAGACAGCCTGAGCTGTTCCCAAACCTGCATCACTCCCTAGAGCTCCCAAGTCTCCACATTATCTACCAGCTACTGCTATTAATACTAGCAGCTATTTAAATACCATCAAGGTCTCCCCCCATGAAGGAAGTGCGTTCCCGAGCGGTTTGAGGATTTCATTCAGTCCGCTCTTGTGGGTGTGCTAGAGGTCAGGGAAATAGGAAACCTTCACTCATCCTAGTTCACCCTGCAGGAGGCTTTTTAGATCAGCATCAAGATCCTACTGATTTCAGCAGGCTTTAAAGAAGGTTCTGCAGCTTTCTGTGTTCACTGGACCACCTTTGCAATTAGCTGCCATCATAATTAAAGTCTTTCCCTACAGAGGTGAAAGGTACATTTGACTGTTTTCCCTCTCAGCCTTTTGGGAAATACATCCTGTAAATTCCCCTCTTAATGTATTTTTCTTTGCACAGAAACAAAGATTTTTTTCTTGAGCTAGGCCCCAGCCACAATATTTGAAATGGGATTAGATCTAAGTTGTTATAAATCTAAGGAATGTTCAAAGACATCATTTTGGTTTGACTCATTAAAACAACCAGGACTCACTGACTGTTCCCAAAGTGTTCAGACCCAGGGATTTGATACATGCATAATTCCAGTATTTACAATGATGGTTGATATTAAATGAAATCTTGCTAGCTTCTGCCATGAATTTCTGATGCTCGGCTTGTTTAGTGCCTGCTTGTTCTTCTCTCCAAAGGAAACAACATGCAGAATAAATGATTAAAATCATGATGTCCCTCCTGAAATATGTAATTTATTAGAAGCAATTAGTACAGTATGTGGCCGTCATCCAAATTTGTAACCCCTTAGGCCAGCTTGACGATGTCTGATGCATCTCATTACTTTGTGACTGAAGGTTAACAAGGAACACGTATAGAGTCTGGAGACATAAAGGATTATTGTTAGTGTAGTAAGCACTGAGTTTGGAGCCCACGAGAATCATTGCGGAATAAAAATCTCAGGCTAAATTTACTTCAAGTGGCAGAGGAATGAAGTTTGTAAGTCTTAGGTAGAGACTACAGAAACTTATACCAGTTTACAGGCTGCCCTCTTATATGGCAAACTGTGAAGAGCTTCTAGCATTTACTAAACTCATCAGCATAAGAACAAAAAATATCATATTATACTACAAAGAAAAACACTGTGTCCTTGATTTCTGCTTCATACACTGGCTTATATTTAATTTTTAGGAAATGCATATTAGCACATCTTATACAGTTTTCTGAACATCAAGCCCAGGTTTGTCAAATTTCACAGACTGAGCTGGTGCTCAGTCAGATTTCTCTTATGTGGGTAAGTCACTTTGGCTCAGGTTATTACATTTTCCCAATCTCTCAAATAATGATAAAACTTTTTTTTTTTTTTTTTTAACATGATTGTGCTGCACATGAACCACAAGGCCAGCAAGAGAAGGAGATGGTTTTCAACTACCCTTTTAGTCCTGAATGTGTGTGTCAGACCTCCTTGCTTGTCCAGTGGGCTAAAGGGCTGCCATAAATTCTGGGTGGATGGCTAGGGCTGCTCCACAAAAGCAGGCACCCTCCTGGAGCTGAAGCAATCCCTGAGGTCCGGGCCAAGTCCTCTAATTCCTCAGCAGATCTGCAGTGGTCCTGGAGCAGCATCTCTTCTTTAGCCTGCTGACACCCATTCTTCAATCCATTCCTTTTAGGTAGAAGATCTATCTCAATAGGTTTTTTCTTGGGTAGCAGAAGGTGAAGCTCTGCCTCATTATTCATGTGTGCTGCTCTTGTTTGTTCATGTGTTGTGATGTGACAAAGAGCCACCAGTGCGTTTAGTTTCATGGGTGGAAGTCCCACGACTGCCAGGAACTTTTGAAGCACTGGGAAAAGAAAATTTACGCTGCAGTCTTCTATCATTACAGTTTTTTCTTTTTGCCTAACCACGTCACAAAAGAAAGGTGCAGCTTTGGTTTCAAAACTAGTTCTTCTCTTCATTGGTATACCATTCTTACCCACATCTTAGTCAGACTGCACCTCAATGCAGCCACACCACGTAATACAGTATGGCCTTGAACAAATTTTGTGGCTACGGTACTGTTCTTTTTCAGGATGCTACCTTCCAGTGCTTGGACTCTTTTTCTCACTCTCTCTACCCTCCCCCCTCCTTCCTCAGACTTGCACAGTAGTATGATGACAGTAGATACAATTAAAAAAAAATGGAGCTAAATTAATTAGTGAATCACTGAGTTGGTGAATGGGATACATTAGATTGCTGCCATCTCAAGTTCAGTTGGCTGCCACCGTTCTGCTACTGCCCAAAAAGTTGGCAGCCGCCACCACAGTCTGTATTTCATTACTTACTGTTGGCAGCTTTGAATACGTTTCATTTCACGCAGCTGGCGGCTTCTGCTCCAAAATGGGTCTGGCCTTGGCTGCAATAAATACCACAGTCCCGTTAGAGAGACCGAGGTGTTCAGTGGAGATTAAGCTTGACATCTGCTCTACAGCAAAACTGGGATGTTTGTGTTATAACTTGTCATCTGCCACTATTACCTGGCGTGTGAAAAAGAAAAGATTGTGCCAAGCACTAATATTAGTCCCTCAATTACCAGGTGTGAGGGCTTGATCCAACACGGACCAAAATCTAGGCGAGTATTTCTACTGACTTCCTTCGGTTCAGCATGAAGTCCACGTGTCTGATAGGTTTTTCTAATCTTCATACAGTGAATACTAAACTGGCCTCTTTTTAAGGGTATGACTTTATTTTTATGACAGGAGGATAATCTTACAGATGTCTGTGAAACAGCATTTACGACTTCAATATAGTGTTATTAAGCACTGTTGTACTAAATATAGAGCAGTGTAAACATCATAGTATTATTAATTGCTTTTAAGCAGTAACAGACAACATTAAAAAGTCAACCTTTTAAGAGATAACACCATAAAATATTATAGAAAGAGAATGTGGGAGGCTTAGTACTTATTTTAAAATCTAAAGTAGAAAGCCCAGGAAGGGCAACATGTGTTGTTCTGGTTACTTTATATCATAAGACATATTTACAGTGAAATTCCAAAGATTTTGGCAGTGTTGTGCTCTGAATTGAAACAGCTTTTGAAGAAAAGATAATATTTTTATAGGAGAAGATGTAAGGTTCTTATGAAGCCCATCATTTGGCAGGGCATTAAATTTTATTTCCTGGCTTTAACTGTATGTTCTACGCTGGAGGTTGACGACCAAGCCACACAACAGACTCTGACTCCAGCGAGTCCTATTGTAATAAATAATAATTGCCCCTTTGTTTCATCTCAAGCATGTAAGATCCTGAATTTGATCCCAAGCAAGATGACCAAATGAAGACTTAGCTTACTTGCTGCTGCTGTTCAGCATTTGACATCTCCCAGGCTCCTGGACAGGAGCTGCAGAACTGTGTGTATAGCAGAGGCAAGTGAGTATTTGTCAGGTCCTCACCCCTCCTCGGCTCCATGCTGCGGATCAGCCCCGCTGGGGCAAGCACACTGCTCCTACGGCATTGCTGGGGTGGGGGGCTGGCATGTGGGGAGACAGTGGGGGAGCTCGCTCAGTTTATACTGGGATCTTCTGGAGAAGGAGATAGGTACAGCATATAAATACAGAGGTACCTCTCTAAGCAGTATTTTTCTAAAAAGCCTCCATGCTATGCGGGCTCATGTCTCATTTAATTTACCCTTAAAACAAAAGCCTTCCCTGCATTTGTATCTAACTGCATGTTTCTGCAGTTCCTCTATGTCTATTAATGTCTCTTCTCCACAAAGTCAGATTTCATTTATAAAAACCTCTACCCCCAAAACTCAAAGCTGTCAAAAGAGAGCATGCCAAGCTATGGGCGAGCCCAAGGTTCATCGTGAATTTGTACAGCATGAATGGCACCACCGTGCATTGGGCAGTGACTGGCACAGCAATATCATCCCACCACCTCCCAGTTAAGACGCCATCAAGTGTGCTAGTCCTTGCGAGCACGTGTACGTAGGCACAGGCTCGCAGCCTGTGAGTAGACCTCCCACCACCTGCACTCACTTCTCCTGGGGTCAGGGCTGGGAGGTTTGAAAAAGGCAGCAATCTCCTTGAGAGCAGCTCCTGCCCACAAGCTGCCCTTCCAGGGGCAGTAGCTTGACATCAGTTATTTCACTTTCTACCATCAGGTTTCACTCTGACCCAAGTAAATATCCAAGCAGCATGTTAGCTTTGTGATGTCTCAGTCTCTGAACAATGTGGTCATTATTTCTGCGGTTAGACCAAAATAAGGCTAAGACAAAACTTGCCTCTGATTCTCAGGGACCATCTGTGTTGGGATTCTTGTGGTAGGGATGTTGTCTGATTTTTTTATGATTTGATTTTTTTTTTTTCCTTTTGAAGTGGATGTCTATTAGTCTGAATTTATTGAAAAGCAAAAATTTTCTAAAGGCGGCCATGTGGTTCTCCTCCCCTCCATAATTTCTCCCTTCCTTCACCCCTTGGGATGCAACATTGCCCAGTTTAGCAGGAACACAGAGTTCCCAAAACCATCCACCAGAGCTTTGGCATGGAGACAAGAACATGAGCAGCCTGAAGATTTCAACCACATCCTTTCAGGCCCGCAGCTAGGACTGAACACTTGCATGAATTATGTGTGTGAATGTGACTAGAAAAACACAGGAAATACTGCAGCAAGCATATGGATTTGAAAAGGGATTCATTTTCCTGTGAGCTGCACGGGCCAGAAGGATGTTGTTGAAAAAGCTCTCATCTGGTGTGGCTGCTAATTTTTCTTGCAAGAGTGGGAGGATTTTTCAGGTTTTTCAGTGCTCACCCAACCTGTGAACCAATGTTATTCCATGGGTCTTTTATAGCCAGAGAAGATTGTCAGCAGGCTCTAAGGAATCTAATGAGTAACTAATTTTAAGAATACACTTAAAGGAATTGTAGGATCTAATGACCACTCAGAAGCAAAAAAAAGAAACCTAAAATGTTTGCTCTCAGCTCAGGGTGTACTTTTACTGCGTATGTTGTGCACGCAGCAAGAAGTACCTGTAAACACGTGTCTGGCAAACCCTGGAAATGGTGCAGGTTTGTGGGCTACCCACAGCAATGCCAACTTTCTGGGTGACAGGGACACCGGACACAGCAGACCTGCGCTTGTACCTGGAGAGCAGCTGGTAAGGTACAGGAAACCCAGGCACATCTACCCAGCTTAGCTGGGACTGTGTCCGCTTTGAGACATTACACTCAAGATGAGGCCAGCTGAACGGAGACAAGCCGGAGGCAGTGAAAACGCTGCCCAAGAGCGGGGCTGCCTGACCGGGGCGGCACAGCGAGCGGCTCTCCGTGTCCCAGAGTAACAGCGTACCCGCAGGCTGGCCACCTCCTCCAAAGGCAAAGGTAGGCAGCAGGTTCTTTCTTTTCTTTGAGGAATGAGGAGGAATTATGTACATTCAGCTTTCAATCTCCTTGCAATCCCCAAGAAAGTTGTTATTAAAAAAAAGGAGTCAATGGGATTTTTGGCATGCAAGCTCCCCCTGGTGACACGTAGGTGTAGTTCCTTACCAGTTTGGTGAGGGGCTAAATGCTTTGTTCTAAAACAGCACGCTGAAAATTTTTGGAAATGGGCAAGAAAGGTCATAAGAGAAGGAGTGAAATTATATTAAAGTCAGACTGCAATTTATAATTTCTGGCTAAAATCTGTTAGGTTATTACTACATTTCACCCGCATGCCGGCAGCTTTCCCCAAATCCCTGAAGGGGCTAGAGCCTGACTTTTCTTCAAACTCACTCCCAGCAAGATCAAAAGTAAGAATAGTGTTAAAAGTCATTTTTTACAGAATCTATGACTCTGATATGAATGTGTCTGAGCCTTTAGAGAAGAGTCTACCTTTTCTGTAATTTGTCTATATTTTCCACAGTGACATTGATTAAATTGATACTCTTTCTCCTAGATTACTATTTGTGCTTTCCAGCAAAATTGAGAGCACTACTTGTTTTCAGCTCTGACTGTTAATATAAGTGCCAGATAGCGTGCTTCCATGCTGTAATTACATTCTGGTTGTCCTGGATGCTGGCTCTGGGGTATTTTGGTGCCTTAGGCAAACCAGAGGAGGTAGGTTTCTCACAAGCTCAAGTCACTCACACAGTAAAGAGCCACTAAAGATTTTGCCCCTGATGTTTTGCTGCCCGTGGCAACTGCAAAGTGGGGCCGGTTGTATCTACTGCAATGCACATAGTTTGTGGTGCCTGCATTTTATGTTGAATAACTGATTTCTTGGGGTTTTAATTTGTCAGCAATACAAAAAACCCCCTTAAATATAAGAATTTGGTGGGTTTTCAGTTGTCAGTAAGTGTAATGAGTTAAAATGAAAACATTTCACATGTAGAATATTACTAAAGATGTCAACATAAACCTTTCACTCTTTTCATCTTCACTTCTCTCCAAAAAGATGAGTGCAGAGACACTGTCCCAGACTGCTTCTGAAGTCTAAGCTAGGACTTCAGGTTTGCTGAATTTGCGTAACAGAGAAGCACCCTGGTTGTGCATAAGTATTATTTATGAAATTATTTTGTGGGGATTTTTTTCGGAGTGGGGAAAGCCACCTATATTATTGTGCAAAATGTTTTATTTGTCTCCCTTGATTCAAAGGATTTGTACCCTTACTCTGTGAAAATTGTTCCTTCCAGCAAAGCAATGCGGTTCGCTGTCTCCCGTTGAACTCACTGCCCATGGGCAATTTTGGAGAAGCGTTTTCCACCAGATGTTTCTAATTTGTTTTGTGGGAAAGGGTCACTTTGTTTTTCCGGATGCCAGGGGCCAGGAGTCCTCCTTCCCACTTGCCCCCTGACCAGCAAATGGGCACAGTTCAGCCCCTGGTTAGGACTAACAGGGCTACCTGCCCCCTCCCCTTCCTGCTGGCTGCAGTAGTGGGACCTAACAGGTCACCAGACATCTCTTAAGCATTAAAGGCATCAGCCTGCATCTGAGTGGACTTCCAAGCAGAAGTCCCAGCCAGCAGGCAAACAGCACCTGCTGGTTCATTGCTGGTTCATTGCTGGTTCACTGCTGGTTCATTGCTGGTTCACTGCTGGTTCGTTGCTGTTTGCTGCTGAGGCAGCCCAGCTTCATGGGGCCAAGCTCCCCGTGCCCCCCCATGCCTCCAGCACCCTGCCAGGCTGCCTGTCTGGCTGGTGGGCAAGGCCACCTTGCTGCCCAGGCTGGTGTCCTACCTCAGTTTCAGGTTGGTGAGGACCCCATGTAAGCCTAGGGTCTCTGGAGGTTGCTGTGTGCTGCAGGACCTCATGGTGTTTATTCTCCAGCTTTGACAGCAATTCTCAGTCTCCACAAGCGGCTGCACCAGCCTACGGGAGCTGTGCTACCCCTGCTCCTTCAGAGCAACCTGGGTGGCTGAGATTGCAGCACCCAAAATATTTGCGTAGTCTCAGATTTGGTGGTGAAGTTAAGTAGGTAGAAATAATGAAAGATCACACGGGGTGTGTAAGTTACTCAGTCTGAAGATCTGTAGTGGGAGCAAGGTCAACAGCAATGCTCTTGACCATATTTAAAACCTACAAAACTCTTATATGAGGGAAAGGAACTAGACATGCTTTTCTTGTCCTAAGAGTGTATTTTTTTAGGAGAACAAAGTAGACATTCAAGTTGCAAAATGCTCAGCAGTGTAAGCATGCATTTAGGAGTTAGGAGCATGGATTCTTTGGAAAACCCTATGTTGAACACTGGAACAGTATTGAAAATTAGGGGAATTATCCACCACCCACACTGCCTCTTCTAGACAGTTACTTTCCAGACTAGAGATGCAATTTTATGTCTAAATACAGTTACGTCTTATGAAACAGTAATGACAGGCACAGTTACCTTGGCTACACCCCTCTGTGCTAGAAAATGAGGACAATAGACAATGGGCAGAAATTGAAATACAGGAAATTCAACTTAAATATAAGAAAAAACTTTTTTTTTCTTCTGTGAGAGTGGTCACACAGTGGAACAAGTTGCCTAGAAAGCTTGCGCCGTCGCCATCCTTGGAGATATCAAAAATCTGACTGCATGCAGTCCTGGACAACCTGCTCCAGCTGACCCTGCATTGAGCAGGGGTTTGGACTAGGCAATCTCTGGAGGTACCTTCCAGCTTTAGCAATACTGTGATTCAATAGCTGGTCTACTTATAGCATTTATGAAATGTAAACCTTTCATATCGTGGTAACAACAAGCACGGTAAAAACTTCATCCTGCAGCTGCCCATATGACAATTTCACCTTTCAGTCTGATGGATGACATCTTATTTTATGGTAGTACATTCCCTATTTCTGTAAGAAAGCTCTTTAAATGTCAGTTTGTCTGGATGATACTGTGTCTTAGGTGGAAAATATCTCATCACCAAAAATTAGGATTAGGACAGGCTGCAAACCCCAAATAAGTTAGCTGTTAACATGAGAAAAGCCTCTCCGTCACCAAAGGGTGTTAATAAAACCAGAAGAGGGACTGGCTCTGATCTTCCAGAAATACTCCGGTGCTCCTAGGCAGTTAAGCTGACTTGATTCATAATTCATATAGTAGTAGCCTTTGCTTTGGTTAGCGTGAAATGCCTGCGGCAGAGGGAGAGGGGAAGGACTCAAATCATCTTGAGCTTCAGTCTTCTGACGTGGATTCCGACTGCTTGAGATGATCTCAGCAGCTCACAGGCACTGGGGTGGTGAAAACTGAAAAGCTCATTCTTTCTGGCAGATTCCTGCAAAGACGTAAGGACTGCAGCGACAGTACATGTAATGTAAAGAAAATGATAATTGCCTGCTATTCATAGGCCACCCATGAAGCAACTGTGAGGGGGATAATTTAATGTAAACACTGACCTATCAATCAGTTGTTTAATCATCACAATGTTTTGGTGATTTTGAAGGTGTTTATAAAATACTTAAAAGAAAAGAAGAGTTCGCTAACGTTTACAGTGTTGCTGATGTCAGGTTATGCTGATGCCAAAATCCTATCTCCTGTGTCATCGTAAAAAGGATCACAATGAAGATTATAATTATAACTCAGTAGGGGATTCATCAGCAAATTAACAGAGAAGCTTATACACTTCTGACAGAAACCAAACAGACTGGATTAATTAAAAGTGAAAGCCACACGGCACGTGGAAGTATGACAGAGAAACGCCACCTTGGATTTTTGGCTGACCAGCAAATATTTTACTCCTGTCTTCATTTTAAAAAATACAACTCGCTGAAAAGCTTTTTATTTGCACCCTAAAAATCTCAGGCTGCACAGAGTATTCGGCAAGAGATTTAAATCCGCCACTAACAAATCTTGCACTGTATCCGCCCCAGGCCACGGTAGGAAATAATAGCCACAAAAAGAATAGCAAAAATAGAAAATATGGATCCAGAATATAAACTGAACGGAATGCTCAGGGTACCATGCCAGGCCTTGGGGTGAAACAAGAAGCTGCGAAACAGCGAAAGCAGCACAGTAGTTACAGGCAGGACTTCATTCACCCCACCATGTATTCAGGCTTCTGCTTCTCAGTATTACAGCCGCCCTCCTCTGTCAAGGATTCTCTCCCCTCCGGATGTGGCCCGAGTGAGTTTTTTCTCCTTTGTTTAGGTTTCATGACCTCAGAAAAATTCCCATGTCAGCCAAAATATAAAAAAGTAGAGCCACAGTGCAGTTGTCCAGGAAAAAGAGAGCAGCTGGATAATGCTGTCCGTTATCATTGAAGTCAGATAAGAATGCCTAAAGAAAACTGAAATACAGCTGCTGGGAAATGGCTCATGCAGTTGTGGAGATGAAAATGTTTTGTAAAGCATTTTCAGTAAGGTTTTGAATGCAAAAAACTTAATTTCCTTTGTGTTTTGAACTTGTATTAAAAAATTAATTAATTTTCCTATAGCATGTCTAGATTTTTATGTTTAATGAACTAGGCAAAACTAAATGTTTTGGTACTGCTAATATTAAATGTTTTGGTGGAATATTTTTTCCTTTTTTTTTTCCTAAAGCAAATTGTGAAATTCCTTTTTTTTTTTTTTTTTTTCCCCTGATCAGAAGCAAACAAAAATTGTAAGGCTCCAAGCAAGTGCAAATATTCACCTATTGAAGTGTGCTACTGTCATTTTTATAAATGCTCTGGCCTAAATCCATCCTGCTTAAACCAAGTCAGGCACGGAGCTACCCTGGGCTTGCCGTAGGCTGCCAAGTGGAGAATCAAGGCCTGGAAGTCTCTCTCTCTGCTGCCCGTATAAGGAATCACAGGCAAGTGCATTCAGTATTAAAGTACCTGAAGGTACCTGAAGGGGCATCTGTGCTGAGCTGCCCTTGGACATCCCACAGGGACACTTCCGATGTTGCCGCAGCAGTGAGCAGGAAACAAGGGAAATAAAGACCTAGGAAGCAGTGGTAAAACAAGGATGGCTTTGACCGTGTTACCTTTTTACAGGGTTTATCATTATTACGACATGGAGGATAATCACATATTTTTGCACTTAAAACCAAAATAAAGCCTCCCCGATGTTTAAGAATTAGTTCTGCATTGAGCAAAAAAGTTTGCCAGGCAGAATGGCCAAAACTAGTGCGACTGTGGTGGTATTGGCCGCGTGTAACTCAGGAGGAGCATTTCCAATTATATATTCTAGCAAAAGGGGCCATAATTAAAATCTTGGTGCAATCTGATCCCAGATTCTGTCTACATCCGACCTGTGCCTGGACCTAAATCTCACTGCTGGTCCTTGTATGATAATCCGGTCACAGCTGTCAAATACCTGGCACATCCAGTCTGGCTGGGGTCTTGTAGGTCTCCTGTCTCCTCAGGTCTGCCGTGGTGTTTCATATTGCAGAAGTACCTATGTCCCCTTATTCCTTATACATTCCCTTTTCAGCTTACCTTTTATAGTTAACAGAATTCTATGCATATTTAGGACATAAACCCACCTTTTCCTACACAGGTTAGTTAAGTCGTGCAGAGAAGCTTTCTGAGTAGACCTTCCCTGCCCGAAGGGGTGCGACCTGCCGCGGTACTCAGTGCAAAGCCTTGCCTGAGCAGTACCAACAGACCTGATCAGCATGAGAATCCTATTCGCACGATTCAAGTTTACATCTATAGCTGCCACTGGGAATAAAAAAACCCCTTCCTTACCATCCAGAGAGCCAACCAAACACAAAATTATGGCGAGACAAATATTTGTTTTCACAAAAGGAATGAACATATTCTTTTATTTAGGTACATTTATTTTTTACGTTGCTGTTTGTTTGTTTGTTTTTAAAGGGAACCTACACAATTATCTTCTCAAAAAAAAAACATTTGTGGAGAGGCCAGGCTGGGGAGTGAAAAGGTGATTGTTACTGTTTTCAGTGGTTCTGCCACACATTGAGAGGGTATTTGGCTTATAAGATTTCATCCTCCTGCTTTACTAATTGGAGTTTTTATCACATATTTCTTTTGATCTGGGAGCAAACCATTGCAAAGCACAGGTAAAAATGCTACACTTTGTTTTTACTGCTCAAAAGTTTGCAGTTAAGCAGCAGTTTCCTTTTTCACTGTGCTTCTGTCGCATGCACTACCAGAAGAGCAGCGTGCGGTGGGTTATTTTCGCGCTGGGTCGGCTGTCGCAGCCCTCCGCGGCATCTGAGCCGCACACTGCCCTCACTGCAGATTGCTCAGCAGAGGAATACTGCTTCATCTGTCCCCACCATAAACAGACCTCCGCCAGCCAATACATTTTTTAAACCCTAATGGAAGTTGTCATTCAAATGGAAGCAATTTAATTTGAAGTGAAAATAGATGGCATGAAAAAAAAGCAATACTTCTGTTCCGTCACAGTGTACTTTTCCATCTCTTGGCAACCCCAACTACCACACATCCCAACGGGGTACGAGTCTCAGCCCACCAAACATCCAAAGAGCTCAGACTCCTCCAGTTCAGGTTCTCTAATACAGTATTTTCCCCAATAATTAATTGAAGCAAAATCCCTTAGAAATGCTTATGCACTTCTTTGAAGACTGATTTGTGCAGCCTCAACAGCAGTTCTGGAGAAGAATGCATTTCTAATTTTCATTAGAAATTATAAATGTGTGAATAACTGTGCTGCAGTGGCCAGGGGAGCAGGTCAGAGATTTCCCATTATGAACTGCTGAAGGAAAAATAAAAAAAGAGATAATGTTTTTGGTTGCCACTATTAGCAGGAACAGATTAGAGGAAATTAAATTGGTATGAGACTCGATTTCCTTTCTCATATATAAATCACCATTTAATATGTTAACATACTGGAAGCAGAACATTTTTATTATTATTTTTTATTTTTTATTCTCAGCAAAAGGAATAGTACCTGTGAACAAAACATTTGTTCCTGGAGACAAGAGGAGGATCATTTTTGTAAATGCTCATTGATCTAAAGGCTATGAAAACACCATTATTTTTATATAATTGAATCTCTGGCATAAAGCACACCCTGCAACCTAATTCTATGCTTCATTCATAATTTATGTTGAATGATGGCGTATATTTTAGACTGCTGAAGTTAAGACTTCTTATGAAAGTTGAGATTTACCTAACTGTCCTTAACCTTTCCCTTCCTTTACTTACGGCAGGTAGGATGAGAACATTTTTTTATTTTGCACATAGCAGACTATCGAACTAATATTTGTCTTATCCCTACCTCTAAACAGATTTCTGTGCTGCAGTTGAACTATTGACCATAGTTTCATATTGTCTTGAGCATCAGCTTTCCCAAGTCCTGACTGATGTGATTTTCTAGCTGTAAAACCTCTTTCCTGCTTTTTTCCTCACGGCTTATTTTAAGGTAGTCAGCCTACAGAGTGCCTCAAACTGGAAGGAGAAACTAGCCTGGAGCAGCATGTGGTGAATTGTAAGGATGACAGAAGCTGCCTGGGAAAATGTAAGATGGTTTGATTTAAAGAAGCCATGCTTAGAAAATGCTACCGGTAAACTTTTAAGGCCAGTGAGTTGTAATACCTATTTTGTGAACAGTAGCAGAGCTATTGGCTTCTGTTATTACGGAGCTGCTGATTCAGGTTTGAAAATGTGATCCTATATTTGATGGAATTACTGTAATCCTTTGACATAAGGGAACAATTCTGCCAGTCCTGTGATTTTGATCTACTCTCAGACAGACAGCTGCCTGGCTGCAAATGGTACTGGTGTTAAAAGTGAGGGTTTAACAATTCCAACAAATAAACATATTGGCCAGTAAAACTCGGAATCCAGACAGCTGCTTTTTGAGGGGCGATTCTGACCATCTAGCAAGCTTCCCGTCAGAGCACAGCACCTTTGAAGATCTCCCTGCATTGCTTGAACTCAAGCGCACTTTTCGACAGCTCTGAGCTTCTCTCTGAGCTATGAAAACTTGGGATGAAACAATAAAAACTTTAATCCTCTCCTGGTTGCAGCCTCCAGCTGCGCAGCCAGACCAGCACAGGGAGGAGAGCCTTGCAGTGCTGTCCGGCTTCATTATCAAGGTGGACACCATCGTTGCAGGTTTTTCTGCTCAAGTTGTTGTTGAGGTATTTGACCAAGAGCCATCCTCCACTGCATCAGCTGAGAAATGTTTTCTGGCTTTCTACAGGGTGAATTAGCGTTGGGCTGAGGTTGTTACAGGCTGGAACATCCACTTAGCTGGCTGCAGGGGCTTCTGCTGCTCAGCTGAACTCTGAAGACTGGCTGACTTCTGCAGTCTGAGGGCTAGCGAGGGAGGAAGGAGCCAGCAGAACGAGAGGTTTGCATACTAGCCGAAGTTGCCTGGGGTGACAAAAGCCTCTCTGTTTACTCTTTTGGCTATTGTAAGTGGGAGATGCAGTCCCTTCACTCACAGCGAAGCTGACCTCTGTCTCCGGTGCATGTTCTGGCCAGCCCATGGAGGACCGACAAAAGCCTTCCTGTGCTGAAGCAGCTCCTTCACGCTGGTCTGATGGAGCCAGTGCTGCTTCAAGCGACTTCTGAGAGGCACAAATGGAATGGAAAGTGCTGTGTTAGAGAACAAAATGGAAAGCAGCCAGATATTTTCAGCATGAATTTTTCTGTTCTCATACAGTCTTCATTGTGATAGGTTAACACTGAGTCTTTTGACTGCGGAGAAAGCACGAGCCCTAAAATTTGTCATTTAAAAGGCTCACCGTAAGGACTGAGTATTGTATGGCTGGAGCTAAGAGAAGAGTTAGTAACAACCAGCATACATTTACAAAATTAGTCAATCCTTGTTGCTTGGTATCCAAATGATCATTCACAAACATTTATGAGGCCATGGTGACCTGCTGGATATGCTGATGATCTGATCTGCTCCAGATCAGATATGTGAACTTCATAAACCCATCATATTTGCCAGTGCTTCAGATCATGGGTTTTGATTTAGTCATCAGCACTTGTGAAAGAGATGCACATTGCCGGGGGGGGAAGCAGATGAAATTGCATGACTGAATAATATCTTGGTGTCATAATCATAACAGACACATGAAATTTTTTTTTCTCTTCCTCAGCCTGAGCTTAGATATAAAATAAAGTAGTACACAAAATTTTTTATTTTTTTTTTTATAGCTTGCTAAAATGTCGGTGTAGTTTAAACTGCCACACTGGTGCTTCAGATTTTTTTTATTCTAAACACTGAAGGCCCACCATGTGTGCTGGCCTTTGAAGACTCCATCAGCTGTAAAGGACAGAGTGACAGCCTGATTTCACTTTTCCTTGGGTAATCTAAACAGGAGTTTGAGAATACCTAGTGTGCCAATTTACTGTGTCACTTTGTTTATCTCATACCTCAAACTTGAAAGCCACATATAACATTAATTTCTAGCATTTTGCATACATTCATTGTAAATAAACAGTAGCTGTTTAAAGTTATTTCTTCTTTATAAATGAAAATTAAGATCAACTGCAAAAGCTGACCCATCTTTCTTTGAAAACAGTAAGAGAAAGTCTCATTAACTTCTGGAAGAGTGGGATCAAGCCCTGCGTAATAAATAACAAATGACCTGGTTGTGTTCAGACTCATTGACCACAGGAGTAAGGGCAGACCTTTGTGTGTCATTTATCAAGCTTCAAGTGATTAGTGCTGCTTTGCCATAAAACCTTGATTAACTAAAGCTTGCAGGCACAAGTAGAGTTTAGAGTCCTTCGAGATAGTTCCACAGAGCAGCACCTTTCAGTCTTCCTCAAAAAAGAACAACCTAACTTTTAGGAAAATTCCGAACACTGCATCAAGCAGACTGTTCACACTGCTCACATCCATAAAGCAAAATTTTCCACATCCATTTACTTTTGTCTTTTCTCCCTCTCATTTGTCCTGTTTGCTCACTCACACACATGGGAATTGTCAAGGTCTGTGTCCGTGTGTTTCGTTGCTGTCACTTCACAGATTACTCTTTGATGTTCTTTCGACCACTGGTGGCTCAGGGACCACCCAGGAGAGCGGCTGCCTTGGGACCCAGCAGGGCTGCCACCCCCAGCCAGGCTGGGCTGCTGCTCTTGTGCTGGCTCTGCTGGGGAGCAGGGCTAGCCTCCTCCACAGGGCATCTGCCCTGATTTATGAACAGGAGCATCAGCAGATGAAATAATTGCTGCCAGCTTGGCAGACTGCAGCCGTTCCTGTAGGTGGGAATGAAGAAACACAAGGAAAGGTATGTGAAGCACGTGATCTGTTTACGTACAAATACCGGTCATGGTCTAGCTCTTGGTTCATACTCAGTAATCCATCACTGTATGCCGCAGTTCTTGTCATATTGTATTGATGTTAACATAGCACCCAGGAACCCACACCAGGGATTAGGACTATGCTGCATTAAACCTTGCTCAAACACTTAACAGAAGCTGGTTGTTGCACTGGGGAACACCCAGCTGGGGTGTAGCAATCCAACTCAGGGAGGAATGCAACCGTCTTTGCCTCAGCATGCTGGCAACCTAAATGTTCTCAGGCTGTTTCTCAAATTCCGTAACCAAGAGCTTTAAGGAGGATTTAGAAGCCGCTGTGGAGGCTGATAGTTGTATTTCTCCAATGTGGGATAAAGGATGAAAATGCTCATTTAAAAGCCTGGTAAATGGAGCTCGATCAGTTCCTGATTTGAGATGAGAGCAGGTGGGGCTCATAATAGGCGAAGAAAACTTAATTTTCCTTGAAAGCATAAATAGCCACCATTAGTCTGAAAATTCTTGTAGGGAATCAGTGGAAGGAACTCAAGAGGGAAAGTGAGCTGCTCAGTGGTGGTGGAAGAGTGATCAGGGAAACGATTCAGGCGATTGTAACTGCAGTATGCTGAATGCAGGAGCACAGGTACATTTACAAAGCCTAGAGAAGGAGATGTGGTAGTAGTGAAGATCCCGGGATAAGGTTTTCCATTACTGTTTTCCCTAGATGAATGGTAAATATATATTGGACACATTAAGCAAGAAAAATGTGCAAGACTTAGACAAAAATTGGATATGATAATGCAGAGAAGAGTGGAAATCAGAAATGCATAAGCCTGAATGCCGGTAAAAAAAATGATGGTGTTGTCTATAGTAAACGAACAAAGCATCTTGGAAAGGATCGAGATCAAGAGTTTGATTTTGACCACTTTGAGCTAATGGCTTGCACTTCTGCAAGCTTCTGCCAAAGATGCACTCTAGAGTTTGAATTTGGACAGAAGGAACAAACTCTTTCTATCAGGGTCTTTATGAAGGTGCTGATTATTCCTGTATTTGAGAAGTACACTGTCAAAGATAGGGAGCACTGTAAGAGTAGGAGAAAACTTGCAGCCTCTGCCACCCTGCCGGAGTGAGGGGAAAAGGACCTTCAGAGGGTGGCAGTGGAAAAACATTACAAACAGTGGAGGAAGAACCAGGGCAAAAAAGTACCAGAGGCAAAGACATCGACAAGTTGGAAAAGGTGAAGACAGAGATCACTAGGCACTTTTCCTAGAAAGTGTTTAGGCTGAGTCCAAGGGCGACTCGATCAAAGGAAGTGGAGGATGTAGCGAGGGAGGGGGGAGTAAGGTGGAGGCAGTGAGCATCATTTTGGGGGAGCTGGATGGTAGAAGGAGAAGGAGAGCTGGGCAGCAGCTGGGCAGACAAGTAGGGTTAAGGATGGGGTTAATGTTTTTTAAGGGGTTACTGAAAAAACTTATGCACTGAACTCTGACTTGTATACAAGGAGAGCTTATCTAAAGCAACCAATTAAGTAGAAATGGATTAAAGGTTTCAGGAACTGATTGTACAGATGAGGGAGGTAGATAGTAGGTCATTGCTATGAAGAGGAAACAAGAAAGCTCAAAATAGACATTTTGGAAACTATAGCATTTTCCTTACTGGTTTACTGTCCTGCTTTGCATGAAGTACATACCCTTCTGTATTTTAGCTGTTTAAAACAAAAACAATATATAGTAGGAATTTTTTTTTCTAGCCAAACAACTGAATTTTTGATCAAGAAGGTTAAAGTACCTAGGATGTGTGTGTGCAGGCAGTAAGCTTTCAGTTTTTCCGTGACCAGTAATGACAGCTGTGTTTCTGATATACCTTCCCCAAATGCGACAGAGGGAAGACAAGACGTATTTCTTATTTCTAAATAAAGTTGGCAGTGTGGTTGGCGTGCACCTGACAATGAACGTTTGAAGATGACTGAATCTGGTTTTCTAAACTTTTCTGAAGCAGGAAATGCTGAGTGGAAGCTGGTTAAGCTGTATTCTGTTGAACTGATGAAAGTCCCAGGGAGAAAAAGTGTCTAATAACTGCTCAGCTCCTGTGGAAGGAAGTTTCTGGCAGACAGATGCTCCTGCGGGCACTGACGGTCCTCAGCTTCTGCTGGAGGTGGCAACAGCAGGAGGCGTTTCGTGCTTCTCACGGTGGGGAGCTCCCTGGAGCAGAGAGCTGTGCCCTGGGCTGGCAGGGTGTTTGTGAGGTGTTGAGAGCCTGTGTTACTTCCATCGTGCAGATGCCTAGCTGAGCAAGAAAGCAATCTCCTTTGTAACGGTAGAGCTTTTATTACCACAGCATATAGTGGTAAAGAAAGATGCACCATTTCAGCACCAGGCACGAGGTGCGCGAGGACTTGCTCTGCAGGACAGCCCGCTCCTATGCCTACCTCTCAGGAAATTAAATTAATTTCTTTGACATTTCTGTGCACTGGACCATGACTGAGATGAGATTTCTATGTGAGATTTTGCCTGTAGGTATACCTGTCACATGCAAGAGCTGCTCCATGTTCCTTGATTTTCAAATACTTGGTCCGATGCAATCCCTTAATCCCATTGTTTTCATCCCTTGTGTTTGGTAACAAATACAAACATATGTATCTCACATATATGTATATATAGATCACAATGGGCCACTTGACTTAATTATGAGTTTGTGTGTTTCCCCAAATCAGTACTGAAATGCTGACGGTCCCATGATTTTAAGAAGCGAAAAGAAACCTTGTTCCTGAGATCAGTCTGGCTGGTGCAATTAGCTGCTTCATCTCTGTCCCAGGGAAAGACATTTGAAATTGCCTCCTGGGTCAAAATGTCACACTGTTAATGTTAGTATACTTTTATAAACTATAAGATGGATTTACTGAGTTTTGATTTCATGAAATCATATAGTCATTTAGGTTGCAAGGCACCTTGGGAAAGCATATAGTCTAACCTGATGCATAAAGCAGAATCTGCACCAAATTTAACCAGATAGCTCAAGACTTTGTCTAGTCCAGTACTGAAAACCTCCTAGGAGAGAGACTTCACAGGCTCTCTGGGGAACTTATGCTTAAGAATACTCAGTGAAATAATTTCTTCCTTATATCCAGCTAGAATATCCTCTCTTAAAATTCTTGACCAGGTATCTCCACCTTCTGGGAAACCTCCCCATAGTACAGGCAGGCTGCTTCTGGGTGCCCCAATGTTGCCCCTTCTCCTGGCTGAGCAAGCCCAGGTCCCTCAGCCTCTCCTCACAGGTCATGCTCTTCAGTTCCCTGACCACCTTGGTGGCCTCCACTGGATGCGAACAAGTCTATCGACATCTTCTTATACAGGAGGAGCAAAGACAGTACTGCGGGCACAGCCCAATGGCATGGTGAGTAATTGAGGACCTCTCCTGGTTTCCACAACCCTTCGCAGGTGACAGAGAATGGTCTCACACTGACACCATCGGGTCTATCTGCACCCTTGTATGTAGCCCATCAGCCACCTGTATCAGGATGGGCCACTCCTGTGCTTGGCCAAGCCCAAGGTCCTGAAGACCTGCCAGCTCTTCTGGGCTCTGTCACCTTCACAGCTGCCTCCCGCTGCATCCAACTTAGCCAAAGACCTGTGGTGGGTGCTGGTTTTCATTATGTTAGTTTTGGGATTTTTTCTGTTTTTTTTTTTTTTAATTCAAAAATTCATTTCACTTTGGGGCTGGGGGGAAGATGAGGAAGGCATTTCACAGAAGTCAAAGTATGTTTCACTGATAAATTCAAAACAAAATGTTCCATAAAAAAGAAAAGTTCTTCTTCCTGATTAGTAGCACGAATACATGGTTTTTGTTTTGATATTCTCATTTTTGCTGAGGGAACCAGAACATATTTCATTTAGGATTGGCATAAAGTAGGCATTTTTATTTAGCTGTTACCCTCTTTGTCCAAGTTTGTTTGCTTGATAATTTCAAAGTGATTTGAGTTCTGAAACTCTGCAAATCAGGCTGCTTTGTCTGTGGCTCAGCTTTGCCTTTCACTGCTTTCTGAAAATCCGGAAATGTGTTTTTGATAGAGAGGATCAGCTCCAAATCATAAAACTAAATAACCCTTCAAACTTCAGGGAATTCAAATTGCCAACCAGACTTTAGTTTAGTAAATGTCAACACTGTTCCTTGGGCAGTGAAGCGGGGTGAAGGCAGAGGTGTTAAATAGGGTGGGGAGCTGCCTTAATTACTTGAGATGGGGAGCCGCCTTAATTACTCAAATCAATTTTTTTTTCCCCAGGAGATATTTAATTCAGGAAGACTTGGTTATTTCATATCCTGTGACACTGCTTAGCCTTCTAATCTGGTGCTTCGGTCAGATGGAGAGAAGCAAAAAGACAGCTGTTGATTAAATAGCATAGATGTTATTATGCGACGGCAAAAATGCCAGAAAGTTGTCCCATTTGCACTCACAATTTATAAGTAATCTAGAAATTTGCTTTGAGGCAGTGACTTCATCTAAAAAGAATTACCAGTTCAAAGTGTATTAGTGCATGGCTGCTGAATATGGCTCGGCATTAAGGGTTTCTTCAGCAGCGTTAATTGGATTAAATTACCTGCAGTGAAATATGAGTCCTTTGAGGAAAAGCAATTCTTGTCCTGCTGGCTTTAGAAGCCTAAACCAGGGGCGGTGGGGGGAGAAGGGAAAGAGAAGCCAAGAGGCAGTGTTTCGACAGGCTGTGCTTTACGGCAGAGTAAGAATTGGGACACGCTGTGGGCACGGGCTCGCTGCCGGGGGTGGTGAGACGGGGCAGCCCTGGGCCGCGGGGGTTTGGCTGCCGGACCCCCCCAAAGAGCAAAGGCCCAGGCAGGGCACGAGGTTGCGGAGCGGCGGTCGGGTTGGGCGCAGCCGGGCCTGGGGAGCGGTGGGGTCGGTGGGACGGCTGGGAGCCCATCAGCCGCCTCCGTGGGCGAGGGGAGAGCGGGGCAGGGCAACCCGGGCGGGGGCAGAGCTGTGGGGGAAACCAAAAGCATCAGGGAGGTACGGGCACAGTGCTTCAGGAGGGTGATTGCAAATTCAGAGTTACCCACCGCCTGGAACGAGGGACATTGGTGACACAGGGTGACTCTGTGGATCAGCATTTGCAGTCCTCCCTGTTTGCAACTGATAGTATGAAGCTTGTGTAGTTCACGTGGAACCAGTAACTTGATGTTTCTAGATTGGATCGGCTCTATGTACCAACAATATCTTCTAAATATCTACCCCCATGTATGCCCACGTATATCCTGGCTTTGTTGTCATTTTTTCTTTTTCTATGAGCAAAATCTTAAGGTCTATATTTGTTGCTCATCTTTATTATAATGCTTCATCAATGAATAGAAACAAACCCCAAACTACGGTGTTTTGGTGTCTCTTGATTACTACCTGTGAAAGCTGAGGGCAGGAACTCTGTTAGTGACATATGAAGACTGAAAACGTGAGAAGGAAACATCCTTTCTGATAAACTAACATTGCCATAGTAGCAACTGGGGTGCTACTGGTTGGAGTGACCTGAGCAATAAGTTGGTGCTCAGTCTCTAGCCAGAACGTAACCTTTCAGCAAACAATTTAGATATTGCTAAACAAAGATACTGGGTATGAATAGATCCAACTTAGAAAAAAAATCTCTGTGACTAAAGCTCCACCTTGCTACTCGCTTATCATTTGCTTCGTATTGCCAAAGGGCAGGGCAGACAGCTTGAGTAACCCTGCCGGAGGGACACCGGCGAGCCACCGCTCTTCTCCCAAATCCTTTCAGCTGAGCGGGAGCTGTGGGTGACGGAGCCAGCCTGCTCCTGGGCATGCCCAGCTCCAACAACTGTTTTAGTCAATCAGCAGCCGCTGCAGCTTACCGCCATGTCATGGGGCTAGATGCTACGATTGCTATCACTTAACTCAGGATTTTTATGACCCTGGGCTTTTTTTTTTTGCATTGTAAAAGTCTGGCACTTTGTGCATGAAAGATATCTTTTCAAGAAAGTCACCAGCCTTTTCTGTCACGTATGTTCACATGTTACAGACAGGAATTTCATCACCTGTACATCGATTCACGCTAACTTATTTTGTTGTGTAGCTGAGCATCTTCTTTCATAATGCCACACACCTGATGCTGTCAGAACATCTTGAGGCTTATGAATAATGACATCGAGTCTTGTGCACTTACTGGCGAGTGCAGAGAGCCCTGTGAGTCTTCACTTCCAGCTGACACGGTGGTATTAATCCACTGGCAGAGGTGTAGGCAGGCTGTAGAACAAAGGTTATGAAAAATCATTAAATAAGATTGACAGTTGCCTGCTACGTGAGAATCAATGGGTAAAACTCGTTGATGTGATTTCTCTCCATTTCCTGCAGTTTTCACATAGACTATTGCAATTAAACCACATAGCCAAAAGTCTTCACTTCTACAAAAAACCACCATTCCATGAAGCTTCATCTTTCTAACAGTATATCACAGGCCTTCTTTTCTGTCCATAACTTTCCTTTTTTCATCTTTGAAAATTTCCCTAAAGAGTGATGCATTCTGGCTGCTAGCAATTCCTGTCTGACGTACTGAGCAGTGGCTGTTAGATGGGTACTGTGAACGTGCAAGAAATGGCTCTGTAAGTCCAGAGGTAAACAACAGGAGACTAATTTGCCTTACAAACACAAATGAATGTCCAATAACGTATAGTTAGGTGAAATCATCTTTAAAGTGTTTGTCTTACTAAAGGGTGTTGCTAACGGGGCCAGCTTGGTGGTAGCTGAGCACCCTAAGTGTTTCTTCATGTATCACAGTTACTTAATGGGAAATGGTATGATTATTGCAGGGCACACTTACGAGTGCTGTGGTTTGGGAGCATTAATTTATTTGCTTGTTTTACATCTGAACAACAGTTTCCCAGGGAACCAAGTACTGTCGTTTGCATGGGAAAAAAGAGAGAGGAGCCCAGAGCTCAGCACAGAGCAGTGACAGGCTCCTCTTGGAACCGGAGCTGGCTGCAGTCCTGTTGTACCACCCGTTGTAAGATCCTGTTTTCACCTATTTGTAACTTTCTTGAACCGGAATAACTTATGTTGAAATTTTTTTCAAGTCATGTATTTGGAAAAAAATCTATCCCATATTTTGGAGTGGTGTGGACATAAACAGTGAAGTGTAGGAGCCTCCAGGTTCAGCGACGCCGGGGCCATGACTCTTGGACATACACCATTAATTCCACTCCCTCGCAATTTGAGGTAATCTGGATCGCACCCTGTATGCCGTAAGGGTGCACCCCATTTTGAAAATGGTGGCTCTGCAAGTGCTGTGACAGTGGGGTGTTGGATTATCCAGCTGTGGTTATCTCAAGCGGCTGGGGCGCAATCTCCTCTCAACAAACAGGCGCTGGGGCATGAGGGAAGAGTTTTTTCCTGACAATTAGAAACGGTGAGTAGAACTAGGTATGATCTGTAACGAAACCAAAAATGTTTCCATGTAATGGCAGTAATAACACCAGAAAACCTAATTCAGGCTTACTTTTGTTGAAATCATGCATTTTTGACTAACAATTATGTTCCCACAACTGTTTTAGTCAAAAACTAGACCCGGAAACTAATCTTGTGCATTTGGTGTTTAGATTTTTTGAAAATAACAACCCTTCATCTCTGGTCTCTCCTCTCTGTCATCTTTTTAGCTTGGTTTTGCCTCCTTTTTTAGCTTGAACTCTTCTATCACACCAAGGCGAAGCTGAGAAGATGGGATTAGGCCCAGTCATTGTGGCCTGCTTGCTCATACTGGACATGGCACAGCTTTGCAATTGGGTTAATTTTCACAGAGCCTACTTCACTTGCTGGCTGAAACCAGCCAGCAGCAGGGACTTCACAACTTTCCTTAGACCTAAACTTCCAAATATCCCGTGATAGGTATTTACCCTTTTCATCCAGCCCCACGTGGTGTTGGGAAGTCAACGGACTGTATTCTCCATGTGAGAAATGACCCAATCTTATGACGGCTTCAGCGCCGGCAGTTCCCTCTCTGTCGGGCGCAATGCTCTTTGCATCAGGACGGCAGTGCAGGTCGGGGCAGACCACGGGGGACACGCTGGAGAAGACTTCTGCTGCACACGGGCAGCTGCGATCGCGGGGCACTGGGTCCGTGTGAGCGACCGCCTTCAGCAGATCAGTCCAGAAAGAGCCTCAAGTTGAAATTCTGGTAGAACAATTCCCACATCTGAGCCTTGAAAGCTTTTAACTTGCTCGAGATGGGCAACACTGACCTGATCAAGGATTAAGGAGGGAAAAAGAGAAGCAAATACTGTTCTGTTCTACAGGGTGTCTTGCAGCAGTTTTTCTAACGGAAGGTGGTAAATTTCCTAGGAGGCTATAGTCAAAGAAGAGAATATTTCTGTTGGAAATACCTTTAGTATCACTTGAACTAAGAAGTTTGTGGAAAAGAAAGTCAGGATGGGCATTAAAAAACTTGCCATTAGCTGAGTGATCTGTTTGTTTCTTCCTTCAGGAAAAAAAATGTCTGATGTGAGCTAACACAACTTAAACATGACTTCTATATTTTCAGGGATTAAGCATCTGAAGAGTCAGAGTGATTCAGCGTTTCCAGAGGAAGAAGAGGGAGTTAGTGAAAGGGAAGAGGAGTGGGGCCATTAAACAGCGCGGAGCCGCCTGGAGCCCCGTCGCGGAGAGTAACGGAGCTGCGCAGCCGTGCGTGCGTCAGGCCATTCGCCACCGCTTGTGTCCCCGCACCGCAGCGCTCGGCGTGCCGGCGGCGCCGGGGCTCCCCGGGGAGCGCCCTTGGATGGGTTTTACAGCCACCTGCAAACGTGTTCTGTGATCCTTATACCTGAAGACAAACCTGTTATTTTAAAGTCATTTTTCTTTCATTTTCTATGACTTAGAATCGTAATTTGTGAATGTGTTAGTGACCTGACATCAGTACTGCCAGAGCTTAACTACTGTGTGAGCTGCACTCTAAGGCCTGTTGTAAATAAAACTGATTTAAAAGCTACAAAATAAATAATATGTTCATTTAGACAAGATTGTATATTGTACGGTGGGTTTGCCTAGCGTGCAGAGAGATGTTCATGTAAACTGATCCTTTCAGTTAAGGGCAGCTTTTACCAGTATTGTTAGAGTTACTCACAGTAATGCAGATAGAAACAAAGTAAGCAGAGGTGACTCTTAGTCTAAAGAAAGATGCAAAGACACTCTTCCCCATGTTCCCTGGATATGCAATGCTGAAAGTACTTCTTTTGCTTTTTGGTCTGAGGCTGCCTAGTCACATCAGCCAAAATGATTTGTTTTTACACAAGATCATGGTTGTCTGGGGGCAAAGGGAAAAGTTTTGATTTGGGAGTCAGGGGAAAGAGAGGAGCATGTGAGACCCGTGAGCAGGGTCCCACACACCAGCTGAGCCGCGGGAAATGCCGATGCTCACCTCCGTCACCTGCAGCGAGTGCAGGGTACAGCCTTCCCCAAGGAAGAGGGCCGGACTACTCTGCCCTTGTCGCAGTTGCAGCCAGTAAATGGTAGCGTAGCGAGCCGCAGTGATTTAGCATGTGTCTGAGCCCTGGAGTTTTGGTTTGAAGCTTGGCATGGTTCGCACCAACATTTGCATTTGTTAGACCATGCAAACTATGGCATGACGTGAAATAATGCAGAGAAGGAAAACCATGTTTCTTCAAAGTCACACTTGATAGATCATTTCGTTTTTTATCAATGGCCAATTTTTAAACCAATTCACTGTTGTTTTGTATTAACTGTTTGCCTTTGATACAAAGTTTTACTCTCAGTTTAACTGTCCACTGCTTTAAGTCTCTTTTAAAGGGCTGAGCTAGCAAAAAAAAAAAAAAAAAGGGAGATGAAGTGTATGAAAACACAGAGCCTTTTGTCTATGCCTTGCATGGTGATTTCACTCTCAATCCGAGGTCTTCCACGAAGACCTGCTGAGAACAGGATCTGTCAAGGAGTGTGTCTTTGTATTTGGGAGCCGTCTCTTTGCTCTCCATCTGTATCTCTGTATCTGTCCTCTTTGTTGCCATTTTCTGTGGAAACGCTGCAAGCAGGATCCATGACTCCAGCTCAGCATGGGTATGCAAGAAAGACTAAAAGAAGGACCCTTGAGTTGTACAGAAGCAGCTACAGGACTTTCGGGACTGAGGGCTTTTTATGTCACAAACAACAAAAAGAAGGAAGTGACCCTTCAGAAACCGTCTGAATGGACCAAAGTTAAGACTGGAACGGTAGCAAGAAGAGCTGGGCTCTGGTCCCAGCTTTGCTACAGCTTTGCTTTTGCACAGCACCAGGCTCTTCACGTAGTTGCTCGCTACCACAGTACTCCCAGTTGTAAAACAGTCATCGGTGTTTAACCTCGCACCATCTGTCTCTATTGCTAGCTAATAAAGTGCTTTTGATATTAGCGGCTTTGCTGGTTATTAGTACCTACAGGCTTCAGATGGGGTCTGTCTAGAACTTATGGGAAATGAAAAAAATGTGCGTGATTTATAACATTTGATACCAAGACAAGGTATCGAACGCTTTGAAAGCTCAGTATTTCAAAGGCAACACAAAACACCTGGTAAGAGCTTGGAAAATTCATCACTGAACACCTTGTTTCAGGATGACTGTTGGACTTGAGGATGATTACACTTTATAAGTAGTGGGAAAATATAATAAAAAAACCCAACAGTTTGAAATGGCTCTGAGTTTCAGGATTGTTACCTCAGCAACGAGAGGACAACAGTTCTGTTTTACAGCTGTGATCTGGATGAAGCATCAAGGTCCGATAAGAGGCTCAGATAGCCACGGCAGTATTTAGACACATCTCTAAATCCAGCTCTTATCATCTTCCCATCTCTAAATATTCCAGCTGTGTTTTATCATTTTAAAAGCCTGTTTCTTTCTCTCTTTCTTGACCCAAGGTTATGCAAGCAGCATGTCTGAGTACAGGAGCAGACTCCTCCTTTCTGGCCATGGGACAGGATTTGTTGCAGAGATTTTACTGTGGATCTATCCTGACATCATTTGCTTGTGGGACCTCATCTGAAGAACAAAGTCAGGATGCACGTCGGTTTTTTTATACATTAGCCATTTTTAGCTTAAAAAGATAAGCTAACCCTGTTTGTCTGATCTTCCACTTGTGAGGCATACAGTAAGTGGAGCTGTAAGGAAAGAATCAGTAAAACAACAGAGCCCAGAAAAAAAAAGAGCTTGTCGTGAAGAAGAGCTGAAACACTGCAGTGGATTGTCAGTGAACCCCCTGCCAGAAATATCTGGGTGTGGGGAAATCAGAAAGGAAGGTCAGGAAAAGCAGTCTGCTTACTAAACTAGGTCTTTTCTGGGGTTTGGTGCAGCCTCTGACATTTAAAAACAGGAGCCTTAGACAGAGAGCCTCTCATGTGCTTTGGCATGTAATTCTCTGGTTGTCTCACAGCATGGTGAGCTCCACATAGGTACACTCGAACGATGTAGATCTCTCTGTGGAAGTCAGTGGTTAATCATTGTTGCCCAAAGTGTTTATGTCACCAAAAGTATGGATTAAAACAAACAAACAAATAAATCCATTATTATCGTCTGTTATTGATTTAGTGTAAACCAATGAACAGGGGATAGAGAAAGTAGACAAAAAGTTAGTGGACACCAAGTGTCTCAAAGAAAATGTCAATATGAAACCACCTTAAAGGAAAATTGTGATGACATGTTCCCTGTTTGAGCTGTCTCCTCTCACAATACCTGCTCCTGCTGGGGAGTCTTACAGGTTTGGTGGGAGCAGGATTTTTAGGGTTGGGTTGTATTCATCCATTCTCCACAAACAGGCTGATGGAAAAAGAAAACAGAAAAAAAAAAAAAAATACCCAGGCAAATAACGAACATAGTTCTTTCTTAATGAACAACTCTGATTTGTGCCTTTTCCCCTTTCCCCCCTCCATATTCTTAAACTGACAGCCTTTCCATCCTGTGGTATGTTTGCTGTTGTTCTGGCTTCCAAGGTATTGCAGGAAATGTTATTTCAGAATTGAAAGGAAGCTGTCTCCTTGGACCGGTCTCAGTCTTGTCCCAGTATCCCTTAACTCATTAACGTACAGTGGTTTAAAGGCGTTTTGTTATTGCATTTTACAGCCTTGTTTCTTTTTCTTATGCTATACTTGTTATTCTATGACAGGTTCTTCCCTTCAGAGAGATTTATTGAGACCTTGTGCTAATAAGTTATTTGGAAAAATTCCATGGTTTAACTTACAGGACAGTATATGTTGTTTATTCTCCAGGTGGGAAACCAGATAATACTTAAATAGGTGCAGAGTAAGAGCCAAGATTTAAAAGTCCTTTCTAAAGCATAATTTCCACTGAAGTCAGAGGAATTTTGCTTGAGATTGGCCACAGGTTTTGGCCAACAGTCTATTCTCCTTTGGGGAAATATGATGTGCAGTGTACAGGAAAGGTTCTCTTATCCTTCTATCAATTTAATTACTGAATTTCTTGCTTTTTTTTTTTTTTTAAGATTGCCATAAATGCTGTTGAAGTCTTCAAAGACTACCCCACTGCCTTCTCACAATGTCATTATTTCTCCCCACTAATGTAAACAGAAAAATCACCATTAGTTATAGAATGATAGAATCATAGAGTGGTTTGGGTTGGAAAGGACCTCAAAGATCATCTAGTTCCGACCCCCCTGCCCTGGGCAGAGACACCCTCCACTAGACCAGGCTGCCAGTTCTCGCCCCGCTGGTGTCACTGAGCCAAAACTATCACGTCCATCACTATTGTGTGGACTCCGAGGCGCGGCTGCAGGCAGAGGTTCTGCTGCCCGGGCTGGGGCCGGGGACTCCCACAGCGCCCGGGCTCCGGGCCGGTCAGTACAGAGGGGACTTCCAGTCCGTCTGCACTTCCTCTAACAGACTACAAGACCGAGGACCAGGTCACTGGTGGCTCTTGCTCTTTAAAAACCCTGTATTTATTGTACTCCACAAGGCAAACTGTTGGGTGGCTGCCCCAGCTCTCTCCAGAGCCGGTCTGGGGAGGCTGCAGTGCTGCGAGTGGTTGGGGAGGGCCCGAAGTGGGGCCCCTGCGGGCTGCGGGGCTGCTTTTGTACCAGCCTGGCAGCTGGCTCAGCACAGGGTCCCCTCATTTTCTCTCTCTTACAGATTGAGACACAGCGTTTTTTTATGAGGGACTTTATTCCTGCAGTACCTAAGGCATCACCTGTCCCCTACCCCTGGGGGTACAATGTAAGGGCATATTTAAAACATGCTGTCCCCAAAGCTCACTTCTCTTCCTCTCCTATGGCATCCACGTTGGTGCTCAGGCCCACAGCTGATCTCTTTTTCTTTTTTCCTTTTTTTTTCCTCTTTTCTTTGCCAGCTCAGTGCAATGGTGACCTGCAGTAAGAGTTTCAGTTGGTTCCTGACATGTGCAATTACATTTGACCTTTTCATGCAGAGCATGATACCGGGCAACAAAGTGGATGCGAAATGCCTCCTATGCTTTGCTGTACTCTCTCCTTTATCCTCCAGTGAGGAGAGCAGCACTTTGGGCGAATCTCAGGCAAGATATTTGTGTACCCCCTACCAAACTTCAGGCCACTTGGTAAGCAGCTACTAATCCCCAGTTGCAGCAAAGTTGGCTGATGGGCTTTATACTACTTCAATAACTGTATTTCTGCTATAGGTTTTTGGTTTGGTTTGTTTACGAAATAATCTGGACTTTTTAGAGCAGAAAAAATATTTTGTACTACTGCTAGGGCAAACATACTCCGTTTCAATTTTGTAATGATTCATTTGCTTAGTATATACTGACCCTTAGTGGTAAGCTGAGATTCGAATTGTATTGCCAAGTTTCTAAATTTTGCTTTTCTCTTTGGCCCAACTGTTCAGAAAATGGCAGGAATATTTGCTGCGCATCGGGATAGTCTGTCTATGTAAATAGCCCACATTGTCTTCAACAGACATAATAGGCGTGTTAAAATAATGATGACAGGTGTTATTAGCTCTTCTGAAGGGAGGGCTGTGGGAAGCAGGAGTGTCGAAAGGTTATTCCAAAATGCAAAACAAAAATGTTGGCATTGAGAAGCAATACTCTCCACATAATGAGAAACAAATAAGAACTCAGTATCTGGCACTAACGAACACCTCAAGCTAACTGTGGAACGAGTATTAATTAGGTTTCCAAAATAGCATCTTTCTGAAAAGCAGCTGAGGTGTAATATTGCTCCTTATTAATCAAAGCGATGGGACAATGTGAACTCTGCAAAAAATAAATGGTTTGCAGATGGCTGTGTGCATCTTTAATAACGACAGAAGAACACAAGTTACAGCTTTAAATGCCAGAGAGCCTTTCTGCATCTTCTCCTTTTCAGAGAGCGATATTTGCAGTTTTCAAGGCAGTGAGGAAAGTGTGTTGGTTTCTTATTACATTTTCCCTGCAGCATAAATTCTGTTGATGTGCTTCCCTAATCATGCTAATTATACTGCCATATGTTGCTCTCATCTTTCTTTTTCTCTCCTAATGGGACATAGATTCTCTCTTTTGAATATGTCATTTGTTTATTACATTTATCAAGGGTTTTAACATTATATGGGACTTTTAATTGCTTTTTTTAAACACTCAACGGATTGAATATTAAAAACAGACATGAAGGTCAATTATAAATAATATTTAAATTGCTCGTGCCATTTTTATTCTCTAATTTACTGGAAATATCAACTCTGTAGCCCTGCTCCTGTACCTACTATTTACTTGAGAACACACATATGTCCCCTAGAACTACTCTGGCTGCAGTCACAGTTCATCCCTACCCCAAACCACCTTCTGACTTACAGAATAGGGGTCCTTCTTGGAGAGGAATGCTAAAATAAAGATGCATTGTGCATCATATTACAATGCTTGACACAAATATGCTGCCATTCATTCCAGTTGTGAACTACCAGAGTGCCCTAAACAATAAAGGTGAATGCTCATTTCTGACTGGTAAGAAAAATATAGTTCTCTCTCAAAGGAGAGAGCTCTCAACGAAAAGGAAGCACAATTTCAATAAAGAATTTAAGACAGCTTAAAGTTGAGCAGTGCTTTGTACAGACACATTAGACCCTCAGAGTACCCTCCACTGCAGAAAACAATCCGTAAACCAGCTGAATACAGAGAAAGAAAGAGACAAGCAGTTACTATCTAATTATCAAATTGATTCCTGGTATAAAGACAATGGCTCTCTTGGCTTTCATAGAATTGCATCATAGGTGAATTTGACCCATTGGCTCATTGAATTTGGATGAAGATAATCATATCAGGCTTTATACGAATGAAATACTTCAATGGATTTGATGTTTGTTCATGGTATTATGATCCAAGTCCCAAAGTGTTACTCTAATGAAAGTCCTTCCTGCAGGTTCAGGAGTGCTGCTAGTAAGTGGGTCAGCATTAGACTCTATGTGATGATGAGATAGTTTATAACTACAGTCCAAACAAAAGTGAAAAAAACATCTATTCTGCTTACCCGTGTTCCAGCTCCAGGCCCAGAGTGTACCTACCATTTTGATTTTGACCACCCTATTTATAGATAATTTTATATTACTTCAGGTTTGTAATAGAGATCTATACAGGATATTACAGTTGTGAAAAACTCATCAGTTTTAAGTTCATATATTATGTAATTTGTCCAAAAAGCATATTTGGTTAACATATCTATCCAAGCTCAGCCAATGGAAAGTTCTCCAACAGGTCTCACAAAAGGGCTATAAGCAAAGGACTTGCCTAAGCACAAGGGAAGTATTTTGCAGCAAAGTTCAGCCCAAACCAGTTATAATCCCAGTTTTTTATAAGAGATTTTTCACATTTATAACTCTGGTTATGACTTGCTGCTTTGTTCCCAAGGGACTACTTAGACATTTACAGTTCGGTAAAACTTCTGAATGTTTGCCCTGGGACATGGAAAAGGGGTCTCTAGAGACCCATTAAATAATTAAATGACCAGGAAAGTAAAATTATCCCAGGGAAGTGGCCTAAATGTTTGCATGTTGTGTTTGACAGAGGATACTTTCTTTTCCTCATAGTATTAAACATCATTTCCACTCATTTTTCCATACCAATTTTCAAGGATGTGGTTTTTGAAAGAATTATTTAAAAGTGGATGGACTCCCCTCAGACAAACCTTTATCTGTTAAACTGTTGTAAATTTAAATCTCTCTTCAACAGTTGCTGTTGAAGAATGTTAGCCATACTTACGTTTTGCTCTTTCTCATGTAATAACTGCATAGTCTGTTAAAAATATATGGTTAGACACTTACCAGTGGGGATCTTGATTTATTTGTTAATTTGAAGTTATTTTGGTCACAGTAGTGGCTTGTCTGACTTCTGGCATGTATACAACAGAAGAAGGTCCTTTGCGCATGTAGCTGGGATAGCATCTGGGAAAAAGGAACTGCAAAGAATGTGATATAAGTAGTTGCTTGATTCATTTCCATCATGTACCTTGTCAGGACTTGGTAGACATCTAGGTAAATGGGATTCTTTCCATTCATTTCCAATCTGAGTAGGAAGGGGCCCTGTTTACTCCTGGCTCCACTGAACTTGGCTGATTAAATTTATACCATGCCATGGAGGTGCCTCTGAAAGTCATACCCTTCCTGAAGAATTGTTGCTAATATGAGCAGTCCCAGTCATTTCATCAATACCAACCCACTGTAGGAATTTTTGGGGGTAAAAAGTGTTCTATTACTTATGGTTTTCTTCACGTCAAGGCTGTTTTAGCAGTAAAGGCTAAGGCGGCAAGACTCACTTAAAGAAATTGTCTTCAAGAGTGCTATGAGGATGTGAGCCGGCTTGTATGGCAAACTGGTGGAAAAAGTCACAAACAGGTGAAAGGTTTGGAAACAACCATTTATGCTCTGTCACTTTTCAAAGACAATCACACAAATGAGCAAACGCACTTCAGGAAAGCAAATTTGTAACTAATACTCAGGAGCTTCACGACCCTTGCCCTCAAATCAAATTTATTTGGGAATATCATCATAGGAAATACGGACAAATACAGCAGAATAAAAACACACAGTTGTAAATTGCCTTGTTGAAAATTAAATAAAAAAATACTGGCTAGATCATAACCCATAACAATATTACATAATATATCTGTCAGATATCTCAAGATAAAAATACAAAATAAAATTCTTGAGGGCTAATCTATAGCTACAGCTCCTCAGTGTGCTCAATGCAGGGGTACATGCCCATAATGCTGTGGGAGAGATGCGTATACAAACAAACACCATTTCTTATGGCCTCATGCAGTGTTTTGGTAGCGCAGCCTTACAGGTTTCAGACATAAACTATTGTTCAGGGAGAGACTCTCTCAGGAAGCCCTTCTGCCATCCAAACGCGAATTTCACCCAAGGTCAAAGCATTAACCAACACGTGTGGCCTATATCAGTCTTCTCCACCAAAGCAAATTTCTCCTCCTCCAAACAACACACTAAGCTTTGGGTCATATCCAGGTAAAAACTTGCTAAGAATAAAGGAAGAAGAGCGAGCATCAGTTAGCATTAAAGAAAAACTAAGGACTCTTCTTGTATTTCAGTAACATCTACCACAGTGATTAAAACTGAATAAAAATGAGCAAATAGGATTATTTATACACAAATCACGTTTCTCTATTAATGAATGAGTTCTGCAGGGCATGAGTGCCTCCTGTGAGATCAGGAGCTCCTTCTAGTTTCTGCAGTGGGAGATCTTGGTGCCGGCTATAACAACAGGACACTGAGAGGCCCCCCAGGACGCTCTGAGTACTCTGCAGAATCTGTTACAATTTCTGCTTGTATTTCCAGGAAAAAAATCTTGCAGAGTACATAAATCATGATGGGATACAGAAAAAAAGTCAAGTTCAACTACGGTAAAAGGTCTGAAATTGAGAATACAATAAGAACATTAAATTCCAATTGCTACAGACTTTCAGTCTCAGTGAATCATGAGTTGAAGAACACAAACAAATACCTAACTGGCCTTGTTGTTAAAGATATCAGTCATCTTTTGTTCTTTTCAAATTTGGTAGGAACTGCCGATGCTCAGCATATCTGAAATAAGGTCCTAAGTTCTTGATCTTAAACAAGATTTTCCACTGCCATAGCATATGGCAATTTACATTTTAAAAAAAATCTGATATGACCGTTACCTTTCTTGTCTTTTCATGACAGTAAGAAGCCATAAGATGGTTTACAATTTATTATAAAGAAAAAAAAAAAAAAAGGGAGTCCAACATTCCCAAAAAGGATGCAATGGTGCATGGAGTGGTCCAGGCTACTAATGATTTGCTCAAACACTAGCAGAGAATATATAAATCCTTAACTCTTAGCAAAAAATATCAATTGCGTTATAACATATATGATACAATTTCATTCGTTAACATTTCATTCGTTAACTGCACTGTACAGAAATTTGTCCATGCTAAATACAAGCCCTGGACCAGATACACAAAACGATTTGAATGCACTTTTTACATCCTATATGCACAAACATTTCTTAAGTTAAAACTATGCACACTACTTATGCATAGCATGTGTATGGCTTACATATTCAATGACAGGAATTCCACCTTTCGGCATGCCCTTGTCCCAGGGCTCGGAGCTCGCACTCTTCCCAGCTCAATTTCGATTGCTCCGCTGTCAGAAAAGAGACAGTCAACAGGAATGGCCTTCTAAGGGTTCCTCAGTCCAGGGTGACTGTTTTACGATTCCTTCTTCAAGCGGGACAAAGCGCACCCTTGTTGAGGTTGAGCCTGATGCCTGTTGAGCTCTGGTTAGATCCCTGAAGCAGCAGATGAATCGCACATAGATCTCAATCATCCGTTGGCCTCTGCACAGAGGGAAGCGCCATCACCCCCACGAGTCCTCTTCAGAGCAGACCATGGCTGATTAAAAAGACTTTTTGGTCAGTGAGGTAATAACCACAGGGTCCAAAAAGGAGAACTGGGAGTCCAGCGACCCGAGCCAACTGAGCGCCTACACCACGAAGGGGAGTGTGGAGGTTTCCTGGCAGGTTCCAGCAGAGGGGAATGAGGTTGGCTGCAGCTGCGTGGGATGCCCAGGTGAGCCAGGAGGGGTCACGTGCAGCTCGAGGGAACTGGAGACGAAAATGGCGTCTCTTTCTGGGCACAGTTCAGGCTGGAGGGCTCATTCCGAGGCTTCTTGCAGAGGTAACTGCCTGCGTGCTCCGTTTTTGCTGCCTCTCAGAGAAAGATGGTCTGATGTTTTCTTTTAATGAAACAAACACTAGCAAGGATTTTGCAGGATCCATCTTGTCACCTTTGCATTTGAGACAAACCATGATATAAGGCCTCAGTGTCACCTTCCAGTGCTGAGCGGCAACACGATATTTTGCCGAAGTGAAGCAATTTCCATGTATTCCTGTCGCTGTCTCTTCCGCCCTACAAAACAATAAGCACCAACTTCACGGTAGGGCTGACACCATTGCTGAGGTCTTCAAAAATACTAAAGGACTGAGAATGTTTTAACCTTTAATACTGGATTCTATTTTATTAACTTTAAAGAGATTTTTCAAATACTGATTTGTTAAACACCAGTTCTCTCCATATGGCAGCCACTGCAGTGGGGAAGAATCATCATCTACGCTGGCTGGTCAGTGTAACTCTACCACTTCCCCGTAGAGTCTACATATTTTTATTCCAGATATTTTAAGAAAGCTAACAAGTAAGACTTTTATGTTGCATGCAGCATGGTTGCATGAACAAGTATCTATAACAAAGGTTCATTTTGACTTTCCATTTCCATTAGACGCCAGTAGCAGTGACACGTAACAGCAACCCCGGGCAGATGACAAATGTCGACTTTTCACATGTCTCTTGGTTAACTGGAAATGTCTGGTGTCAGTGATGCAATAAAGCGAAGTCCAACTTTGGCTGAAAATATTATTTGGCTAGTTTAAGAAAGCAGAATAGAAGAGGAAATAGCAACAACAAACACAACTGAAATCTTGCGAGTTGTTAAGTGCCTTGAGTTACCAGCTCAGGGTTTTACATTTTACACCTTTGATTGTTTTGTCCAAT
The DNA here is from genome assembly GCA_013400195.1 of Aramus guarauna. Lineage (NCBI taxonomy): Eukaryota > Metazoa > Chordata > Aves > Gruiformes > Aramidae > Aramus > Aramus guarauna. The sequence goes on from VXBL01003799.1 coordinate 200,713, forward strand.
CACTCTCCACAGAAACAGGATGGTCCAAGAACAAGTTGACAGATAACAGCCTCTGAGAGCACAGGTAGGTAGGAACAGCTAGAGTCCTTCTTTTCTCCTGCAACAGAGGTCAAATGAAAATCCATAAACAGATTTTTAACACTACTGCTTCCAGTATTTAATATACACGAATTGAGGATGTTTTATTGCATGATCATTTAGTTTGATATTAAGGATTCAGAGATGCAGAAGTATTGTTTTTTCCTTCTTTATACTGAATGGCTTTTAAGAGGACAGAGAAGGTGGGGTGTACACTGTCCCCATTTCAAACTTTTGTAATAAACCCACAACTGAAATAGAAAAAAAGAGGATGATAAAAGCACTAAGTGAGTCTTTATGGTATAAACCTCTCCCCGTTATAAGAAAGAAATGACAAAATTACCTGTCCTGCCTGAAATGTCAGAAGCTTTTAAGAAATAGCAAATCTAGTTCTGTATCAGGGCTTCTTTATCAGTGGCTTTTACTGAATCTTCTGACTTCTTACAGTGTTTAGGCTCACCTGGAAGAGAAACAAATGTGATTGGGAACCTGAGTGAGGACGTTAACCAAGGTAAGAGAATCTGCACAGCCCTAGACAGACAGGAACTCTTTCCTCCTGACTTTTTTGAAGTCAAAATGACGTTTCAGTAACTGCTTTCTTTAATTGCTTTCTCACCAGAGTAAGCATAAGATTGAATTAATGAATCATTATGGTTTATCCATACGGCAAAAGATAGAATGAAAGCAATAGATCACAGCATGAAACAAAAGTATGAAGACATTTAGATGAGTAAGTGTTAAGAAAGTGGGTTGGGGTTTGGTTCATTTTATCTTCCAACTTACTGAAAGTCAAAATTCAACCTCTGCAGAGAGGGAGTAAGCTTCCCTCAGAGTAAGCTTAACTGGGAGTAAGCTTCTCAGATAATGAAGATGCCAGTGTCAAGTTCTAAGAATTCAATTAATTCAATCAGATAGGAGCAATGACACTGAGTGACACAAGCAGCTTTCAAACTAAGTGATACCACATGAATATCGAACCGACAATCATCATGTTAAGCTGTTGCTTAAACTATTCCTTCACTAACTTTGAATGAGTACAGCTGAGGAAATCATAAACTGAGATAGTAGACATGCGGAGAATGTAGCAAACGTACAGTGTTATTTACTAACTACACAGTAACTTCTCAGTTTTAACCAGCTGATTGATCACACCAGTGGTAATAATGCTGAACTTAAAATGTGAAAAAAGAAAAGCACAGAAGTCTCAAAAGTGGAGAAGATGAGCTGGAAGAAGCATAAGTGTTATAAAAATAAAAATATAGGCGGGGAAGATTTTTGAAAGCCAGAAAACAAAGGTACAAGCAGCTGAAAGGGAAAGAGGATGATGTGTGATCTGAAAGGAAAATTGAAAGACAGCAAGTTGAAGTTGAAAAGGCGGCTCACAGTTTAGAAAAGAGAAAGGGAAGAGAGGAAAAGGAGCTCAGGAGAATGAGAATGAGGAAAGAAGAAAATTAATATCTATGAATTCGCCATGGCTTCACTGTAAATAAGTAAGAACTGATACTGATTTTACCCTTGTTTCATTGCCATGAATGGTGGCAGAGTGGGTGCTGCCCACTGTAACGCGGCCACCAGCAGATGGGCCACATTCCCCCAAGCAGCATTCTTCACTGTCCCCCTTAGCTCACATAAATTTAGTGTAGGTGGAATATAGACAACCAGTTCTCCAAAGGCTTTTAAAGTCTCAAAATTGGGCTAACATGAATTAGAACAAGAGCATCTCCAGATCTTTCAGCCTGCAGCTGGTTTTGGAGGGATTTAGCAAAACTTTTATTATTATCCATAAGCACAAAAAAAGGAATGGGGAAAGGTATGAAAGTCAAATCTATTGATCTAAATATTTAAATTTCATACTTGACGTGGAGTTGTTAGTAGAGTTTTAGGAGTGGGATAGGAGTGCTTTGCAGAGGCCTTAAACCAAAAATTTTGTATGTTTAATTTTCATAAAACCTAAACATTAACTTCTAAACCATACATCACTGTCTTCCTGTCGATGCATCTGTTTTTCAATAGGATAAACTCTGCCCTATGAAAGGTTGCTAATGGCTGTTATCCTATAATCCCTACCCTTTTTATAAACAAATCATTTGCTCTTCTAATATAACCTTCCCTCTCTCCTGATCCTTTGCACGAACATGGATGCCTTCCCTTAGTACCAGGCTCCCGATTTGCTGTTGCTGTTTAGCCACGCGTCGTGCACGAGGAACGCCAACGCACCAGCACCACGGCGATGTGTGCCTGCTTTGCACGGATGCGAAGGGTCCCACACTCAGCTGAGCACCACAGGGCTGCCGCGGCACTGAACGGACACTAGCATTTGCATGGCACGGGTGATTACTTGATGGCACTTGCATTACCATAAACCAAACTGGCACGTTGTTGATGTGGATCTATCCACTGCTATTTAACCCGGTTATCCTTCAGAAGCTTTCAGTTACAGACTGCTGATGACGTTGAAGGCTTTGTAAAACTCGATGTGACTGGGTAGTCCTCTACTGTCATATAAAGTTACTGATAATCTGTTTTATCACAGATTTATTATCTCCTTTACATTTTGATATTAAGGATTAATGTGGCTATCATCATGAGTGAAAAGTTAAGAGTATGCCAATTAGCATTTATAAATCATTGAAACATTGAGTTAATTAAACATAAGCAGTTTTTAAAATTAATGTTCTAATTAATAAATCACTCAGGAGAAAAGGAAAATCATCACTTAAAAAAAAATCACCTTATAATAGTTCCACTTAATCTTGTAACATTCAATTAAACAAAAGTGAGATGATGGAAAGGACAAAGGTATTGTGGAGAAAACCATCACTCAGGCACAGCTGGAGTTCTTGTAATAGCAACCTGCCAGTTCTCCCTTTGCACTGACCAGGATACAGGGCAGAGCTACTCCTGCTAATAAAATATGATACTCTACAAGAACTAACACCTAGAAAGAGATGTGATACAAGGAGAGAAAAATAGTGCCTTTTTTCTCTTTTTAACGGGGAACCCCGTCATCATATTACATCCCAACACTCAGTGACAGTTCCCAAGAATGCAGATAGGTCACCTTCCTGTGTTCCCCATCTCTGTTATAATTCAATCCCTTACTCACAGAAAACTGAACTGAGTTTTCTGCTCTTTATAAATGACAGAACAACAACAGCAAACATGAAACCTGAATCTGAATAACTACGTTGCTTTTCTTCTTACTTTCTATCTCATTCTCCCAGCCCCAATACCAACAGGTGCTCACTTCTCTGCCCTGGGAGTCAGCAAGCACTCTGGACATCGCTTTAGCCTTCTACCCCCCTCCTCAGTATAGAAAGTACAGAGGGAGAAAACTCTAGCATGGAGAGTGCTAATAGAGTCCTGCTGGATGTATAGTGCTTCTTTGAATATTCAAATAACTAATTTGGGAAGCAGGGAAAAAATTAAGGTCATGTATATGCTACCTTCTGCTTGCTTGAAGTGACGTTCCATTGAAAATATCTGACCTTGGTTAAACGAGTCCTGTCTGGATCTGCTGGCCATCAGCAGAGGTGCAGATGTGAAAAGTGGGGGTGCTAACCATGCTATATCTCCCTTTGTGCCAAGTGCTACTGCCTCACACACAACACACTCACTCTTGACCATCTCAAACATCGCTTATACAGAGAAAAAGGCACGGGGGCGGGGGGGGGGGG